>ML991799.1:0-337264 GCA_010094025.1 Viridothelium virens
GGAGGAGGAGGAGGAGGAGGAGGAGGAGGAGGAGGAGAATTTGAGTGACGTCGAAAGATAGTATGCTTTCGTCTAAAGGGCTGAAACAGAGCATTTGACTGTGTTGTGTCTTTGGATACGCTTCCGCCCATGATCGGCAAGTCGACGGTACTGGAGGTAAGAGGCCCCTCGCTCACCGGCGAGAGATGAGGAAGCTCAGGCGGGTCTCTAGGGAGAGGCTGGTTGTGGTATACTGGTGCTGTTTGTGGGAGAAGTGGAGAGTACCGTTTGGTGCTATCAACGTTTTCCAACTTTAGAGAGGGTGGCCTTGTGTTCCGAACGATAGAGCGCTGGCTTTTGGCAATGACGGATTGCAATTTTTTGCGTTTACCGGATGTCGGTGATATTGCGGGATGGCGGTAGCTTGCAGTCTCTGTGCAAGGAAGGCAGTCAGTACCCGGCGTACCTGCAGTTTGTGCGAGAGAATGAAATTACACAAGTTCGGGTGTGACAATCGAACACCTAAAAATACGAAAACGTCATCTGGCATAGCGAAGTTCAGTCAAATTCATGAGCTAATGGAACATTCACCAATGCTCATCGTGGCTTATCTTTCGCAGTAGAGATTTGAAGACGAGGGAAATTACCTACGTTTCCCCATTGAACAAGGCCTTTGCAGTGTCTCAAATGCTTTCTCCCTCTCCAAGTAGACATTGTCTAGGGGCGAGAGCGAATCTCTCGGCTCATCCTCCTCTTGCTCTTCTCCACCATGATCATACTTCCAAGAATCCCAATACTGCTCTCTCACACTAAGACTTTCCGGCGCATTCAACTGTCTTGCTGGCACCGACCGAGCCTGCATCGTCGCGTAGAAATTCATGACTTTGCAAAAACGAACACAGAAATTCGCTGGACGGTGAGAAAGTAGCAGGAGACGAAAGTTTTAGTAGGAGAGGCAGAGCACGTCATGATTCAGCAGAGCATATTGAATTTCGTTTATTTCTCGAAATCCAAGCAAGGCTTCCCAGTCCATGTTGGGAATTTCTGGCCCCAACGTGTCTCAGCGGTAACGGCTTCATCCCTACAGTAGTTGCGCGGCGATAATGAGATGAAAGTGCAAGATCGATTCACGGGATCTGGTGGATGAAACATCCAGAGTCATGCCCTACCGGTCGGGTACAGATGAGACCTTCAGTCAATCCTCCGGAGCGACCGACCGCTCCCGCGTCTAACTGTACTGTCTGCAGCAGCTTTCACACTGTCGTGTCAGAATATAGGTAGCTACGAGGCTGTTGTCGCTCTTCTTGATCTGCCGTAGAATGGAAGACGAGGAACATGCGGGGACTGCTGAAAGGCGGAAGGAGCCGAAAGTCGAAACCGACGCAAGATTTGAAGGATCATCCTTTGAGTATACCGGAGGTACCAAGGATCCAACGTCAAGCATCCTGGAAACCATCCGCGTCCTTGGGACCACAAAAAACATCATAGGGTATATTGCCAGGGTTTTACCTGCTTCCTAAGTTTGTCGGTCAGCTATTCGGATCTCGTCGTCATATGTACAGTGATTCGGCACACAGCCGATGCCGTCTTGAGATGAAGCAAATAAAGCTCTTGAAATGGCGACCTCGAATGGTTCGGATGCTCAGGCTAAATTTCGGACGGCCTTGTAGCATTGGAAAATGTGTCGTTGTCGTAGAAAAAAACCCTATAATACAAGCATGGGCAACCTCTAATTAGGCAGAGACCCAGGAGGATTTATGAAACAGCCTCCTTCTATATGAAAGTGAAAAGCGAGACGCCTTTTTTCCTGGGCGAGCTTATTTTTCTTCTTCGCAATTGCTGTCGTCACTGCACTAGCAATTCCGTTGCAAACAGCAAAGGCTAAATTACCCAATCGCAAAACTCAACTCACTTGCCGCCGGATTCGGACTGTCTGATCCCATCGCTCCGCCCATACCTGACGTCCCAGGTCTGGAGTAACTCTGTCTCCTCGAAGCTCGGCCGTAAACCTCACTACGTGCTGGACTCCCCCTTCCAGTACTGAAACTTTTCTCTCTCTCACGCCCGCCGATCACTGCCGCCACCGGGGGAGCCTGGCGAAACCGTCTCTTCATCATGCCCTCCTCTTTATCATCATCGACCAGCACCACCATCCACACCCCGACTTGGCCATTATTCCCAATGAGAGGAGTGCAGTGGATCCAGCGGGCACGACCGGGGTTGTCCTCAGTCACGTCATCCGGACGGGCGATCCAGCGCACTTTCGCTGTGACGCCACGTCCAGTGGCCAGGGCAGCGGTGAGTTCGTCACGCACACGGGAAGAGCCGCCGACGCGATGAAGGAAGTGAGACTGGAGGATGCCGGGCACCCGAAGAGTGGGAGATGTGAATAAAATGCGAAGTGAGGGATAAGGTCTGACTAGGAGATACTGTCACATTTAAATCAGACAAAGTTTTGAGTTTTCGGTTGAAGTGGAGTCCTTACATTTTGATAGACGCCCTCGAGGCGTCCGTTCAATCTGGAGTTTGCCGATATATATGATTTACCTGCCGTATTGATGTCTGGGCTCGGATCTTTGATGAGAAGCCGTGGCTGGTGCCAGGTCGCTGACTCAGACTCTGTGTCGTTTGTTTGTTCCTTATGCATACGACCTCCTGTTCTTCGAACGGTATCAAGTTCCGCAACGTTAAGCATTTCACTCAATTCTTCGAATTCATCTTTTTTGTTTTCTGGCTCCATCTCGCCGCTTTGCTTCTTGAGGAGGCGTTGAAGACCTTCGAGGTCAGTGCATTCTTTCACCAGCCCACTAACATCGACTTGGGCGCCGATAAAGTATCGAATTGTGCCGCGACTATCCAATAAAGGAGCAATCATGAGCAAGTTCATAAAGGGCGACCCGTCACGTCGACTGAAGAGTATTAGGGAGGTCTGGCAGTCTTGATGATGGATTTCTTACTAATTGACGAAGATCTCGCTATGCTCTTTACCACTCTTGACTGCCTGACTGAGGCGTGCAATAGCACACGGATCTGTCCTGGGGCCTTGGAGAAAGCGGCAATTGCGGCCAATGGCGTAGCTAACTCCATATTGTGTAGTACGGTGGAACTCTGCGTAGAGGTGAGACGTTTAACTCGAAGTAAGTGAAATGGATAGGGATGTATACCTTCGGAAGCAAAGACAATGGGATTGTCAGGTCTCGCAGGATCTGTCAGACAAAATGTTTCTGCCAGTCCCTCGGATGCTTCACGTAGATGCGGCGCAAGTGTTCCTGTTATCCTTTTTTGAATGCTGACGCTAACGAGCTGAATCCAGGTATGAGCGATGTAGGCAGGCAGATCCTGTTTCACCATGTGCATAAATGCTTTTTCGGCTTTGTCTTCCAGGACCGAATTAACGGTTGGTCGAGCTGGATGCTCGGTGAATTCGAAGTCATTGATAGGTTCAAGAGCTTCCGAAACGGCGTTGGCGTAGTTGATTGCTCTGATAGCTTTGATTGCGTCGAGGTAATATATCAAAAGGGGCACTGATTGCTGGCGGTTTTGACTGAGAAACGATGTGAATTTCATTAGAAGAGTTGGGTCGGCAAAGATGCTTTCTAAGTGTTCCCTCGAAAACATCTGTATCGCTCTCCCTTCAAGCGAAAATACATTGGGAGCTATATCAGGGGGCGCAAGAAGCTCGAAAGACTTAGGGTCGTCTTCTGCCACGGGTTCAAGGAGATCTGCATCATCAGGCGGGCCCTTCGTTTGCAACGCTGGTAACGGAGGCATTGACGATGCTTCCGTCTCGTAGGACATTACAGACTCGGCCGAACTTCTTTCGCGTTCTGGAGTGGTTGGAACAGATGAGCTTCGATCGCGAGTTAGGTGCCTTTTAACCCTATTACTACTGCTGTCCTTTCGAATTAGCCAGACAATCCTCCAGTGAGCAATAAAAAGCCTACCTGGTTCGTGACGGTATGTGCATCCCGCGGCGTGTGAAGTCCGGAGGTGGCGGCGCAGTCTCGTCATCAGGAGATGATACAGCTTCAAAGTCCGGAGACGTAGGCATGGCGTTGTTGTCTACGGGCGAAGCATCCCTTGCTGGCACTGACTTCCACTTTGTGGTGTTGGCAGTTCTGGTGTCTTGAAAATCTCTAATTCGTGGCTCGCCAATCTCTTTTGCTCCGTCCGCACCGGTCTGTGGCACTCGTAAACTCGTTTCTTGCGACATGGCGGGTGGGCGCTTATCAGTAGGAAGGCGATTGTCGTCTTTCAGACCGGTTCTTGAGGCTCGTTCTGCAAGTCGCGATCGAGGTAACTGGTATTGTGCAGCAGAGCTGTGAGCTTTGGATCCAGCCATGTTAGCAATGTGGACGATGAGGAACAGAACAAGTGAACAGGACGGCACAAAGCCTTTTGAGTAACTAGAGACTGTATGAACGCAAGGGCAGACCCGGAGTGACGACGATGATGCAACTGACAACAAGCTAGAGTTTACCGTACCAACAAATGCTTTTTCGGCCTATTCGGCATGGCGCATTAGTCTATACCGTATCAAACAGCTTGCCGACTCCTTGGGCGCTATTCGAAGCGGTGGAAACGCCTCAATCGAGAAGCAGCTCGGTGGCTGGACGCTCGTGTTTAGGCAAATAGCTTATGTGGTCTACAAGATAGTCAGTTATTACCTAGGGTCGCTGACGTGCGACCCGATTCAGAAGGGTAGACAGGATTTCAACAGCCAGCTCGGGGGAACTGAGGGAGGCGTGTGAAGATCAGTGGCTTGGTGTCTCGCCTAGTAGAGCTTAGACCCGGGAGTTAACCACGATTCTTTTGACGCCTCGGTGCCTCGATGCCGCATTCGATCATCAACTTCACCGATCCCATGGCGTTCCAATGCCACGACTTGACTGGCTTGGACGACGAGCGTGAAATGGCTGATAACGTAGCGCATCTTCCCTTGTCCAAAATGCGGAAACGCCTCATTCTCGATGGCAACTTCGCGCAACCCAGTTCCATTGGTTTTCATCGATTTGACCATGAATCGTTGGAGATGACCGCCAAAGCCTCACCTACCCTCTTCCATCGAGGACATCCGTTTTGGTCGTTGTGGTGGTCAGCTCCCCTGAGCGATCGCTGCTAGGATCATTACCCTGTACGAAGGCTTCTAGTCTCATCGGAGCTGCAGTACGAGATCTCGGGAGCATTTCTATGGACCGATCTCTGGGGTACGTGACACTCAGGGGCTTGCTCACGTTCTGCGATTCCCCATGCTTGCTCACGGCTTACCATTTGATGATTTATGAGCTTCTTTACAAGTGTAACAGAGAATGTGTTACCCTTGTTCACCCCTTGGACCGGAGACACGTCCGAAAGAACAACACTAGTAATTCCGGGGCTTCAATTCGTTTTGGTGCTGGCTCTCTTGACCACGCACCATCTGAAAATGGGATCGGCGCATAATAAGGTTTTTGTAATTCATCCAATATTCCTTCGTCTAGGGTTTTTTACACTCGGCTAGTCAATTTGCGTGCTCTTCCTACTTTAGACTCGGGCCTTTAGTGGATATCACTAATCTTATGACGTCACTAGATCTCCCCAGCTTTCTGTCAAGTTCGCATAGGGGATAGTTCGATGTGCCTGCGAAAACACAGACCCTCAATAACACAGCATGAGAAAGATTTGCACTCAAATCAGATCGTTCCACAGCTGACGCCGAGCAATTGAAGGAATTGGCGCGAATTGAGTTGTCGCTCAGGCAACCGGAGCCTGTCGCAACACGCTCAGAGGACCGCATCTCACTCCTAGCAGAGACAAGAGAAGCGAGCTGGTTTCTGACTTTGACCACCTCGACCAAACCACCTTTCTACCGACACAATTCTCCTTTGTGCATAAGGTAGAGGACCTTAATCATGCGAGAAAGGCCGACGGACAGAACTTCTTACCTCGTTTGGCTTGACGTCTGAGGCATTCTCCAGAATTCGATGTCTAAAGGGCTACCGATGGAGTCCTTAATGATGAAGTTAAGCGAATCGCGTCATGTATTGAAGGTGCTTATCCGAGAAATACCGCATCCGGAAACGACATGCAGCCGCACGACACTTGTCACCAGGTATTAGCGTTGATGTGGGGTGCTGATGCTACGATGAATATCCCCGCCGGTTGCCATATCATAAGTAGATGATTGAGGAGCAGCAAGATTCTTGGGACGGACAGCAGTTGATAATATGGACTGATCGGATAGGTGGGGATCCATTCTTATTTCCAGTACGACGTCGTCGATGCTATCGTGTTGTTCTTTTGATCTTGTTATTCCGTTTCGCGCAAACCGCGCGATACCATTTTGGTTGGACTGGTCTTCCTGCAATCGCGCTTCCCGCTAATAAAGTCTAAATTCCTGGCCTGCATTTCGGACTTCAGGAAGGGACATTTTCAATCCAGATAAGTTCGAGCATCTCTTATTGTTGAAGATTTCTTAATTCTCTATTCAATCTCTCACACTTCCTGCGAACCGTCTGCAGAATGTGTCTTCGTCAATGCAGGCGCATCCATCTCTTGAGATAGAGAGACAGGCTCCAGGGGCACAGGTCCAGGACCAGCAGGAGCAAACCAAAAGACCGGATACTGTCTTTGCACATTATTGACCACCAGGCCAACCACCAATGCCACGGTCGAGGACAGCAATACAATAGGAAGGAAATACCAAGACAGATCCCAGACCTGATCGTCGACGGCGGGAAGAAGAGCAGTCGCGCCAGCCGGGGGATGCACCGTCTTCGTCATCTGCATAACAACGATGGAAATCGACGTGGACAGTGATGCACTCAGCCACCGCAGCGACTGGAACTGTGACTCGGGAGGTATCAAGCTGAATAATTTGGTCACGCATATACCAATGAGAGCGCTAAGGAAGTGTCCACCGACAAGGGCGCGCGGCTGGGAAAGTGGTGCGTCTGGAACCCCATAAACTAGAACCGCGGAAGCGCCCTGTGTAAGAGGGTTAGAAGGAGATTCAGTCTGGCGGATTGGCTGAAGCTGACGTAAGAGGGCAAAATGAGGGGAACATTGCGAGCCTGAAAGTATGACGAATACTTGAAGATCACTTGAATTGTCGACAGGCCACAGAAAGCTCCGAGGAAGGACCATAGGTAAACGAGGTAGGGAGGGAGCGTTGACGGAGGGTTGGAACGGTGCCCTAACCAGCGGCTGGCCCAGGGAGGCAAACAAGCAAGGCAATTCGTGACTTGCGGCATGCTGATGAAGCAGCAAAGAAAACAGGCAAGAGCACTGCCAAGACCAAAATACTGCTCCTTTGCACGCGGAGAGAAAGTTGGAGAGCTTGGAATGAAGAAGATAGCATTACCAAAATGACAGAAAGTATATGGATATCTGTTACTTATGAGGAATCAAATAGCTTGATGTCCAACAGTGCTCTTGCCGATCCGGGCTACTCCATTGCGGTGTAATTTGGAGTGATTTCGCCCTCTTGGGAAAATTACAGTTTTTCCTAACAGGTACGCAAGGCAGGACCGTATTGATCGCATGTACCGACGCGATTTTACCAGTTGAATTACCAGGTGATTTAGAACAGTGGCTATCTCCAAGGCTACTCAAGGCCGATCGAAAATATTCGCAGCTCGAAAAGGCGCAATGTGGGCTCATTACGGTAAGACGCAATGATACGGCGTAAATTACCTAGTGGACGTAAATACGTCTAATTACGTAACGTATTGTGAGGGACCCAACGCCGTGGAAGGTCATTGGCAGAATGTCAAGCTTCTACTTTGTCATAGCCTCTACTTGAGATGAACCGGCTCTCGCTCCACACGTTAGATGACTTTGGATTCCAAATCAGCAGGTTCGCCTTCAGTCGTCTAGATGCTAATGAACATCCTAACGGAAAGGAGTACGTTCAGGACGCAAAGGGCGCAGCAAAGGTGTCTCTGAAGGAATGTGACATGGATGTCGGTAGTCCTTGGTCTCTTGCTCAATGCTTCCAGAATTTTCTTACTCCGTACAACGTAAAGTTCAGATTTTCTGTTCACTGTGATCCAAGGTCATTTCAAGGGGTTCCTCAATGGTCCCATTTCCATCGGGTACTCCACATTCGGTTCCTCAACGCATATATCACCGGAAAAGTCCTGTAGCTGTCGATTGCCGTGCCTCGCTTTGGGTCCTTTGTTCGTAGTCAACACGCAAAATTCAGTGGTAGCCAAAGCTGTATACGTAGGGCGACTTTTTCCGACCTGAGTAATGCATGCGGGGCAGGTTGCTGCGGAAGTCGGTGATAGGTGGCAAGGTCAGTATCTGAAAGAACAATCTGACTCTGGTGCAGTGTGTTTGGGGTCCCGATTACCGAAGTACGACTGTGAAGGAGGATCTTCGATCGAGTAATCGAAGCCTCAAAGTTGCTACTCTGCCATCATGCAGAATAACAATTCGGTAGATTCGTTTATAGGTCGATGCTGTCAGCATCCTTACCTACTACTGCACCCATTTCTCTTCTTTTC
This sequence comes from Viridothelium virens, assembly GCA_010094025.1. Taxonomy (NCBI): domain Eukaryota; kingdom Fungi; phylum Ascomycota; class Dothideomycetes; order Trypetheliales; family Trypetheliaceae; genus Viridothelium; species Viridothelium virens. Next base: position 8,469 of record ML991799.1, read on the forward strand.
TCTTGGAAAAAGGAGGACAAGACGGAATGTGCGTCTCCAAACCATTAGTTAGGTATTGATTGATCGTATCACAAGGAAACATAGTGACCTTACAAAGGTCGATAAGGACACAGATTGGGTATTGTAGGCAAACCTTCAGGACTTGTTTAAAGCGCGAATAGAAGAAGGTACGCTACTTCGCCAATTGCCTCGGCCACCTCCACTTCAAATTACAGGATTTTCACAGAACAGGTCTCTAAAGGCAGCGTTCAGCAAGGACAGTATGAGCACTCAGAAAAAGTTTCATAACTGTGCCATCTAGACCTCTAATTACTCCTATTTGTCGTGCCCCTATACTCCCTCTGAACTTCTGCCTTTGGCGCTGACCCAGATCCAGGCACCTTATCGCGTATGTTTGACCCGACTAAACCGACATGTATCAGGCCAAAAGATTAACCATCACTCGTTCTTATTTGATCTCCATGGAGCTCTTGTGGCTCACGAGGACGCTCGGGCGCTTCCGCTGATTTTTGGTTGTCATGACGAGGCATCTCGTTTACATACATAGAAGAATCAGGAGAAAGGACCGAGGTGGGATTTTTTTGTGCGGTTTCGCCCTTCCCTTCGATATTTCCACTTCTTCGGCGTCGTGAGAGGCAGAAATAAATGCTGCAGACAGCAACAATTATCACTCCAATGGCCGTACCGATTGCAATACCCGCAATGGCACCCGATGAAAGGCCACCATTCGATCGTGAAGTAGGAGCAGAGGGCGCTGGAGAACCTGGAGCTGAAGATTGACTCGCCGATAAAGTGGCTGATGTAGCATGCGACGTTGTAGAGCTACTGATCGATGTGGCAGTATTCGATGACCACGTTGCCAAAGGGGTGCTGTCTCCTCGAAGCGGAACGACATAATATTCCTGTAAGTCTTCTGGGGCTGGAGCATCAAATGCGTAATCCGTTGGACTTTGGCAAGTAGGCTCTCCGCGCGAGTTGATCCCACAACAATTCCACAGTTGAGATGTTCGGTTGTAGACTGCATCAGGATGGTGTACATTTTGAGCTGCATGGCCAAAAAGTTAGAACGGGTTTCCCTGTTTTGCTTCTGGAGAGCATTCTACTGAAAAGACCTACTGCAACGACCATAGCATGCAGGACCATACTGTGCATCTGTGCATCCAGCGACCTGCCAGCCGCTTCCACCAGGGACTGAGTTTTCATAGTGGCAAAACCCATTCGTGTAGCATTGAGTCCCTCGTGTACAACAGGGGACTACAGGTACAGATTTGTTGACCGGACCACACGGCTCGTAGTTGAACCATTGAGTGGCGTTGAATGTAATGGTATCTTGGAAATAGCATGTTATGGTGTTATTGTCGTTGATTTCGGTCATGGGAAGAAATTTAAGACTATGTCAATTTGGGGCGCTAGGAGATGGTATAGAGAGCGATGATAATCTGAAGAAAGACCGACTCAGATGCTCATTGGTTCACGAGAGGTCAAAGAGTAGAGTAGCCTTGTTAGTGGAGCAGATTCAAGACACTTTACTAACAAGCGGGTGAGCGTCAAAAGATTTGATTTGCGGTGCCCTGAAACTAGTTGCACCGTTCGATGCATTTGTACGGCACAGCAGCAAGTGAATACATTGGTGTCGACGAGCCTGCCACAAATTAGGTGTGCTGAGAATAAAGGTTTGATACTCAGGTTGAGTTCATTCGTGGAACCAGTGTGCCTCATTCTATCTGGTGTCCTACATTTTTGTTCTGGAGATCACAGGGTTTGATAAGGTGAGTAAGATGGAGGGCGTACGTGCCGAGCCTTGATACCTAGTATGGCAACTAGGGTACCTCTAGGCTGCCGTGGAGTCCCACTTTTGTCGCCCAAAAGACCTGCAAAACACTCGATTCTCATCACATTTCCAGCATGCCTGCTTGCCGGCTCGTTCCGTTCTGTGCCTCTTGAACCTCCACGAAAGTGAGAAGTTCGATTCGCTCATTCCTAGACAACGCGTTCGGTCTTGCTGTGTAAAGAGTAGCAACCAAGCACACTTCATACGAGCTTCATACGACTTTCTTAGCAGCAGAATCCTCCATAGACTGTCTAGTGATTTTGGCTTATTGGCGAACGACCCTAGATAGAGCAGGTAAGGTAGACAACAGACGCGGTCACTTGGAACGCGCGTGCGTGCGGCTAAGTTGAGGCAGGGGCCAGGGGTCCACTTTACGCGCACCCAGTGAGCTATCTTTTGCCTTCTGGCCTTCCAGGTCAATAAGGTGAATAACCAGCTGTTTCAATCGTGCTCATTAGTCTTCGTTTCCTATGCAAGTCCTGCCACATTCGTTCGTTTGATTCCCCAAAGACGCGAAAATGCCCTTCTCTCCACTGCATGGCTCTTTTTTGCGAAATATGGTCGCTTTGGGTATTCTGTTTTTGATACTCACCCTGTTCACCCATCTTAGAAGCATAGGATCCATATCGGAAATCAATCGAATCTCCCATGCAATAATTTCATCTTCTGCTTCCCTGCGCTCAACACCAATAGCATCGAATGGTGGCGATCTTGACAGGCATCAAGCTGACTTACCTAACCCAACGACTACTCAGAAGCAAAGCCTACCTCTTCCCAGTGACTATACCTTCACGAACGACGTGGGATGGTGTGAACGCTTTATGGGAGTCGAATACCTCTATAGTTTTCGCGACCACCATAACCCATACTGCTATTCGGGTGCTTCACAACTCGAGTGTTTCCAAATAGATTTTGGAGACGGGAAACTTCAAGACCCCTTCTGTGTCGCCGATGGTATTCATTTGAACAAGGAGAAGTACTTCGAGCTGTCGTGTGATCTAAGGGACGAGTCAAAACGAGAAATCGCAGCATTTCCCAAATTCATGTTCGGTACTGGAACGAAGATAATTCTGGATACACATTTCAGGATAGACAATAGCATTGCGAAGAAAAGCGCAGTTGAAAGTCTGAAGTGCGGCTCCAGAAACAAGAAACATGGACAAAGGAAAACTGCAATATTATTCAAACGCGACGGTGGAGCAAACATGTGGCATTCATTGATGGAAGTGTTCTCATACTACCTCTCGATGGATATCCTATCGATGACTAAAGATGACCAAGGCATACCATTCTTCCACAGGAACGACATGGAAGATCTGCAGGTTATTTGGGTTGATGACAAGGGACCAGGGCCATACGCTGAGATGTGAGAGTTTTTCAGTACGCCGGAGAAGCGGTCTTTACATCTCGCGGACCCCATCGAATTTAGTGAATGCTACGATCGGGTGATCATTCCGAATCCTGGGGCAAGCAATCCTCTTTGGCAAGGCGACTGGGAACCCCGAAGGTGCACTAACTCGACCCTGCTCGAGACCTTCCGAAGACGGATTTACAGACAATTTGGAGTTGCTGAAGCTGATCTGGAACCCAAGCCCGAGGATGGACTCACCGTCACGCTTATTGACCGGCGGCAAACGCGGCATCTCGATAACCAAGACCATTACATCAAGAAGCTGCAGGAGCGCTTTCCCAAGCTTCATATCCAGACTCTAGATCTGTGGGCTATCTCATTTGAAGAACAGTTGCGAATTCTGAGATCCACCAACATCCTTGTTGGAACTCATGGTGCCGGTCTCACCGGCACTATATTTATTCCGCCGCGATCGAATGTGGTTGAAATTCTTCCACCCAACTTCTGGCATAAAGGTTTCCGTAATCTTGCTCAACTACGTGGACATCGTTACTTCTCCGCGCATGCAGAGGAGCGCCCAGGAAGTGACGATTGGAAGGGCTCGTCATTGTTCATCGAGGAAGACAGATTTATGGAGATCATGAATATAGCCGTCAAGAGCTTGTATAATACCGGTCACCTAAACGAGGACGTTAATTGAACTTCAATTCCAACGCTCAGTTCAATAGTTCGCCCAAGGATATTAAAGGCTTCAATTAGCATGCAGTCCTGCACGGTAGAAAACAAGAAATATTGACACTAGGATTTTGGAGTCAATAGTCCTGAATCATTGATCAAGGTTGGCAAAGCCAATGTCAAACCAGAACTTACAATAAGTATTTCTTATCGCTATCTTGGAAAGCGGACAGTTGCCGAGTTGCGATACGTTCGTGCTAAGGGAGCTGCGATGTCCGCGTGGAAATACCTTAGGATTCACTGGCGTAGATCCTCCCTTAGTTGCCATCGAGAGAAGCTTTGTGAAAGAATTCGCATCACTGTCGAGCATATCCTAATAGCCGTCAACGCAATCTGATTAGACCAGGCGAAAGCGATACGATGGCGTTTGCGTCTCCCGAATTGTCAGTATCGCCTGAGAAAAGCGTGAACAAGAAGACAGACTAGCGGTTATTGTATGGACTCGCTGTAGTATCATGGTCTGTTGGTATAAGTTGACTTTCGACAAGCATCTCTTCCAATGATATCGTAAGTACACTGAACCATCGGCGACCGTTAGGTCCTTCGCATTAGTCGGTTTTGAGGCAATCATGAATGATTGATTATCGAGTCACATTCAATACATACTACCGAATCTCATAGCCCTGTGATTGAATGTGAATTCAAGATAAGTCGTCGGAAATGGATTTAAGCTGAGAGTCCTTCGCACGCCAGTCTGCAGTTTTGTTGACGCGCTTAGTCCCAGCTTCAGGAGACGGAAGACGGAGGATCTTTATTCCGGGATCTGCCACGATACGTCTACTCGAATACTCAATTCTCTCGGTCGATGATCGTGCCGATACCGCCTCCCGACTACCAGATTCCAAGAACGTCATCTTCGTGGTAGTTGAGCACAACTTGCGTCCCGTAGCCATTGTGGCGTCGCCAATCCTGCCCATAATGAGGAAGGTAAAGATACCCCGACTATGCCTTGTGCCGGTGCGCCTGGCTTCCTACCTTTGGATGACTTCACTCACTTCCCGTGACGGAGACGGTGTTGTAGTATGTATCTTTGTGCTTATTTGAACTATGAAGTAACCCAGACGGATGCGACTGCTGAGCTTGCAGTCTCCTTGCAAAGTTACTGAGCAGGTGCCACTGCTCTTTTCATCCAGCCAGCACGCATACTTGAGCGCTTCCCAGGGCAGATTGCATGACAGAGCAATATGGCCGACAAAACTGGGACGAATGTCCTGACCGGCCGATCACTGGTCACGGCGATTACGAGCGTATGCTCCGCCGGATTCTTGCTGTTTGGCTATGATCGTTAGGAACCTCTCCTGCGTAATTACGCAAAATGACAATGCTAATCTCTAAGGTTAGAGGGTGTCATGTCCGGCGTCGTGATCTCCAAGCCCTGGTTAGGCCAAATGGGTAATCCGTCGACTCTTATGATAGGAACGCTCACCTCTCTCTACGACGTTGGCGCAGTCATTGGGGCGGTAATAGCTGCAGTTTCTGCTGAGCCTCTTGGTCGCAAACGGACATTAATACTCGGAGCCATGGTCCTTATTGTAGGTACCATCCTCATGGGTTCTGCCTACGAGCGTGTCCAATTTATGGTATCCCGGATCTTGACTGGGCTGGGCATTGGCCTGATTACTAGCTCCACACCAGTGTATCAAAGTGAGATCTCTGTTGCCAAACATCGCGGATGGCAGGTCTGCTGCCAGCTCACGACTATGCTTTTCGGACTTATGCTAGCCTACTGGATCAATTATGGGTTCTACTTCAAGCAGGGCGATATCCAATGGAGATTTCCTTTACTTTTCCAACTCGTCTTTGCGGTGTACATATTGCTCCTCACACCATGGCTGCCAGATACGCCCCGATGGCTGATGCGGCACGACGGCAGCCCAGATCGTGGTCTCATCGTCCTGTCTAAGCTCCGTAGCCTGCCCATGGAGCACCCAGTGGTTCAAAGCGAAGGCGATGACATCCTGCAAGCTATCAAGCTGGAGGCGCAAGAAGAAGGATCTTGGACGGATTTATTCCGGTCCAATGGCATTTCGGCGCACAAGCGCTTCTATCTTGCGCTTGGCGTGCAGTTTATGCAACAAATGTCAGGAATCAACATCGTCACGTATTATGCGCCGACACTATTTCAATCGTCGTTGGGTATGTCATCCCGTATGGCACTATTGATGGGATGCTTCCTTCAACTCTTTTATATCATTGCTAGCTTCGTTACATGGTATACCATCGACCACATCGGGCGGCGGCCTCTTCTTATCTCCATGGCACTGGGTATGTGTGTTGTACTTGTCATTGAGGCCGCAACGGTTGCCACGGGTGGTACTGGTGCGAGCGTCGTCGCCGTTATTATGGTTTTTGCCTTTGAAGCGTGCTTCACCTGGGGATGGATGGGCTGTGTATGGGTCTATCCGCCGGAAATCTTGCCACTAAAGATCCGTGCAAAGGGGGCCGCGTTGGCTGCGGCAGCGGACTTCTTGGGCAATTTCCTAGTTGTCGAAATCACGCCACCCGCTCTGCAAAACATTGGATATAAGACGTATGTTATCTTTGCGGTGCTGAACCTCGCGAACGCGGTGATTGTGTGGCTCTTCTATCCGGAGACTGGTGCGCTGCCGTTAGAGAAGATTGATGAATTTTTTGTTGCCCCCGAGGTCGAAGAAGAGGATGAGAATGATATTCCCGCTTGGAGACGAGTACAGTGGAGCGTCGTTGCGAAGGCTGCTATGGAAGTTAGGAAAAGAAAAATGAAGACGAGGGAGAGTTCTGAGATCAGTTCCTCTGAAACGACGGCTGCGGATGAAGAAGGCTATCAAAAGAGCACAAACGAGCGCGTAGAAAATGGCAAATAGGAGATGGCCGGACCATACCATAACATATAGACGAAATAATGACTCTTACACGCTCATCACGACATTAAACTTCGTCTCTATCATTTCAGCTGTTCGACCTGTATTCCTATATCTTCCGCAAACGTAGAAAAGTTCCTTACTTTTTCCCTTTCTTTCCATCTTAGAACCTTTCTCTGCAACAAAAGTTACACTGTCCTGAACCTACGAACTCAGCTACTACCAGGCATATTACTCGTATTCTAGCGGAGCTTCGGGGGTTTTGGCTAGGACCGTTTAGAAATAGAAATGTTTTCCCGGTCTTGCCGTCCAGACGCATCAGATCTACTATTGTTATATGACCGATCTCGCGGTAGGTCTTCCAATGTACAGCTATCGAGATTGGGCGCCGCAATGGTATGGCATGGATTGATCTAGTTGTGGTCGTGTCAATACGCTGGAGTCCTGCTGAAATTGAGCGTCCTCCTGGCGATGGAAGAAGTCTAGTTAGAAGCGAGACGATTGAGAGAGAGGAGTAAATTGCTATCTGTTTTTAAGCTAAGGGATTAGAGCTAGACCATGAGCGCCTTGATGAAGCTTTTTGTCCCTTCGTGGCACCGTATCGATTTCCAAATTTCTCTCCACCGTCATGGAGATCAAGTTCACCACCGTCACCGTCCCAGATGAGATGTTTGACACGAAGGCCCTTTTACCGTCAGGCGACGATAGGATGGTCAGAGGTACCTTGCCAACCTCCAAGGAAGCGATTTGCTGGTAGCCCTCGTCTTTCGAGGTGAATACCGCCAGAGTTCCATTCAACGGAGCAACCTTTCCGAATGTCTGGCTATCTGAAGAAGTACTTTTACTAATCCGGTATTGTCCAACAAGCAGCCTGTCCTGCGAATCAACATGGATCGTCAATGCCAAAGCGTCCAATGCAATTGACTTTACAACTTTATCAGACACCGTGTCAATGATTTGAATAGATGGCTCATTTGGTTGCTTCGAATCTCCGAATGGGACTGTTGGGGTCGGGAAGTATGCCAACTTTCCAGACTTCGAGATCGCCGGCTGCTCACAGCCGCCAGGGAGCGAGATCTTGGCTACCATTTTCTCCTCCAGAAGATCGATGACGGAGACGAAGTCTGCCTCCTTATTGCAGGTGTAGGCTTTTGTGCCATCCGGCGTCATAACGAACCAATGGGTAGCCCATCCGCTCCCGATGCTCTTGATCACTTTGCGTGTCTTGAGACAAATTCCAATAATGCCACCACTTTCATTGGTATCGGATAATCCACCTTCAACAGAAACGTAAAGGATTTCGCGCTTCTGATCGAGCACAAGATAATGCGGGCCTTTGGCAGGACTGATATCTATCACTTCGACCACCTGCTTCTGATTGCAGTCCACGACACTGACTTCGTGACAGTCACTACCATGTTGCCGATACCATCCATGCTCATAGGCGTGGCTCACGTAGAGCAAATTCGTCCTGGCATCAAAGCATAGTTCGTGCGGTTCGGAGATTAGACCTGTTAAGTGACCGGTCCTGGTCCCAGATAAGACATCGAAGAACGAGAGTGATTCTCCACTCTGGCTGACAACAGCTAGTGTAGCGTCGTTCATAGTGGTGTTTGGCTTTCGGATCCGGACTGCCTATACGAGCGCGTAGTATTTATATTATGAGAAGATCTAGTTGACGTTCATCCCGGCCGAGGGCGGAGAAGCTAAAGCCGAGAAGTTAGAGCCGAGCGCCAAGTGACCAAACCGAAGGTGTCGAGAAGATACGAGTGCTTAGAAATCCCCGAGCTTAGGCAAAGGGATTTTTCTTTCAAAGGACTTGACAGACTGCTGGTTGAATGGATGACGGGATCAAATTGGCTATCCCCAAATATCTGAGCTCAAGTGAGCTGCAGCGGACCATGAATACAAACCTCAAATGAAATCGGACGTTTGGATCGAATGTCGGCACTTCGGCGAGTTGGACATGCAAGTATGACGGGTCTTATGGTCCCCTCCGTGTTTTCCACAGATTAGCGCACAGGGATAGAAGGCACTGAGATGATCACCGGTATTTGATAAGGTATGAACGAGTAAAGAGCCAAACAAGATGTCTGCAAGGCTCCGCATCTATCTCAGCTATACGATCCCATGGGCAAGATTGTCGAGATGTCAGCATGCGGTGACCATAGGATGACAGCAACCCGAAGATGATCTCTCAGGAAATCTCGAACGCTTCAAAGATTCTCGTCCATCCATTTGAGGATTCGACTCGGTCCACAGCTCGAGATGTTCGTCGGCGTAGTGCTAGAGATAGTCATATCCAAAGTCTCTTCAAGAAGGTGGCGTTCAACTGCGCTTACCAGCTACCACAACCCGGTCGAGACTGAGAGTTGGCAACGGAGAAATTGTATTATACCCATAAGATTACTTGCTTGAAGTCGCCGATGCCGTTCCGTCATCTGTAGGTATGTGAACGTCAGAGCGATCAGTTACCTGGGACGTCTCAGGCTTGCCATCATTTCTTGGTGTTCGTTGAAACGCCTTGCCAACTGCACCAAGACCTTGTATGGCAAAGTTTTTGTACTGCTGCGAATCATCTTCTTGCAACTCATCTGATGTTATAGGCAGCGGTAGTGGAGACGCAAAGGACGAATAAGATTCTTCAGCGGCATCGAGCGCGGTAAGAGGATCATGAGACGACTCACAAGTTAGCTTGTTAACCTTGGATAACGAAATCTCCTGCTTACCTTGTAACCTGCGTCTTTGGTTTTCTTATTTGCTCCTTTCTTTCCTGTGTTTTCTCTATCCACGTCATTCTCTTTCGGGGCTACGTGAGAGGACTGTTTTTGATTTGTCTCGTTCTGCAGCTCCGCTTTGGGCTCCCGTACCTTTGTTCTTTGCGTTTGCGCATCGTCTGGGTCTTTCTTACCTGAGACTTCCTTATCAGAGGCGTCGAGGACATCATCATCTGGTACATTTCCTTCCTCGTCCTGTGATCCAAATGCTTGTGACTGAACACTTGCTCCATGCTTTTGAGCCTCAGCGATTTTCGTCCGCAGAATAGACTCGATATCTTGTTCCCCCTCTTTGGTTTCGCCCTGCTGACTGCCTTCTGAATTACTGCCTATAACTTTCGTCTGCATGTTATCTAAATGCTTCTGCCCTTCTGCCAAACCTTGAGTCACCCCTTCTTCTGCCCCGAGCTTAATCCACGGGCCGTGGATAGCTCCAGTGCCCGTACCGACAAGTCCACCAAGGAGTGTCGTCGGCACTGCCGTCACGGCACCTAGAACCATTCCGACGACAGTTCCAAGGCCCATGCCAGTCGCAGCCCCGATGCCAATGCCAGCACCAGCACCCTGCCAGACTCCGCTTTCTAGTCTTTGAGCCATTTTGACTTGACTTTTGGCAGTTTTCTCGAGTTTCTTGACCTCCTCTTCGAGCTTACGACGCTCTGCTGGATCGGTAGCCTCCGAGGCGCGTTTCCTTGCATTTTCGGCCTGTTCTTGGGTGATTCGGGCAGCCTTAGCTTGTTCGATAGCACCTCCAAGTTGTTTCTCAACTTGAGCAGCAAGTGGTGCCGGAAGCTTTTCTCCAACTCCAGAAAGTTCTTTGGACATTTCAAGAACTGGCGTTTCGGTGGACGTGTACTGGAGAATGTGGCTCGGAGCGGAGAGGAAGCGCTGCGCTTGGTGAAGGGTTCTGTTTGCAGGGAAAGCGCGCTTGACGTCACAAAAGTACATTCGAAGGTACAATAGCGTGGAGAGATTAATCCAATTTGGGTCGAGTCTTGGTCTAGTCCCTCATGTACCTCGTGCATACTTTTCACTGGTCTTATTGCTGGGTCTAGCTCACTACTACTCAAAGGCCAAATAATCAGAATGGCAGATGATCATGTTTCTTAAATAGAGCGCTGGCGCGATCTTCTAGGAGGCTATCAAGTCGCCAAGGCAAAGCTACATCAGAGTCTCATCTGACGCTATACTTTTGTTTTGTATTATCACAACAAGTGATCTGTGAAAACACCCTCTGGGTCCCATTCTTTCTTTAACTTCTTCAATCGGGCAAGCTTCCCAGCAGGCCGGTATCGTCGCTTGATTGGCCCTGCCCTTGTACCATTTTGGAAGTCAACATAACTGGTCTCGTCGGGGCCGCGCATGATTGCAATTGATCTCTCATTATATTGATCCACTTTAGCCCGATGCTTTGGATCTGTATGCCAAATCAAGTTGTTCCTGGGTACGTCAGTGATAAGCACATGATTTGCTCAGATCCTCTGGGCCCTTGAGAGGTGAACATACTGCCAGTAACGCGTGTCATGAAGACTCATCGCAGAGTCAAATTTCGGGGTTTTGGGGGCCCTTGAATCCCATTGGAAATTGAACGCGCTATTGATAGCATCCGGACATTCGGCCACCATCTCTTTCCAGAAGTCGGCAACTTGCACGAATGCGTCTTCGTTGAAATCTTGGAGTCCGACAATGCCGAATCGCTTGAAATCCCCCTTTGCGCCAATTGCCTCCCTGCCGTCACTTGTATTCTGAATTGGTACTTCACTGCCGTTGGCCACGATGGGCTCAAGCTCGTAGAGATTCCTGTATGCCTTCGGCGCATCTTGCGGGTCCCCAGTGTATCTTGCTGCGATAATGAGAGATGGATTTCGAGCAGGAGGCGGGGCCATGATCATCATCAAACCGGCAGTCGCATGTCTGCTATCGTCCATGATAACTTTCATCACTGAACAGACCTCTCGGATACGGTCGAGCGGGAAGAGAAAGCTGCCAGCCCAAATTACCCCTCTTTTGTTACCCAGAGCTAACAGCGGATGGCACTCGACTGTAAGCTCGGTAATAAGACCGAAATATTGACCAGCTCCACGGATTGCCCATAAGAGATCTGGATGCGTTTCCTGAGTCACATTGACGAGATCCCCTCCTGCAGTGACCATACGTGCCGAGACAATCTGATCCGATCCGTAGCCGAGAACAGAGGTAACGATGGATGCTCCACCTCCAAGAAAGTAGCCGACAGCACCCACTGTATTACCATTTCCCAATGCTAGATCCGTATCATTAGCGCCTGTTTTCAGACCAGGCGCATGGGTCCAGTGAACCCAACCCTAGCATACCGGTACACAGCCCTTCATCAGCAAGGCGAACTGCTACCTCCTTCGACAGCACGCTACCCTTCAATGTGACAGTACCAGCTTCTTTGTTGACTTGTATGGCTGAGTACTGGCTCAGATCGATGATGATGCCATTTGTTCCTATAGTCGACCATTCACTGGGGCCTCCACTCTTGATCACGAAAGGTATCGAGGATTTGACTGCCCATTGTACCTATGCCATATCGTTAGTAGATTAAAAAAGTATCTATGATAGAGTGCGAGCCTACCGTTATCTGGATATCCTGCTCTGAAGTAGGTAGGACAATGGCCGTAGGCGTTTTCTTGTCAATGTCAGACCATCGCCTCATGTATTCATTGAATGCGCCGTCATATTGATCCGTCAGAATGTTGCAACCTGATGAGACGGTCGCTTTCAGCAGGGGAATCTCTGCGGTAATGGACATAGCTGGATGGTCGTGGAAGCCGTCGATGTGATGTGTAGGGATAAGCTTTGTTGACAACTCGGTCGCTTCAAGCGGTCCCCGAGAGTGGGTTTGACGGCCCTAACATGCTGACATGAAGGATTCCACGGCTCTAATATTGGGACCCTTATCTTGGTCATTTTCGCGGCGTTGAGAGGGTTTCCTCACTCGCAAAATCAAATCGAGATTAGCAATCCGAGCCTGCTTGAGGAGCACAGTTAAAGTCACGCTTGTTGCTGGCGCTGACTATTAGAAGGCATTACTTCAGATGATACAGTTGAAGGAATAGTCAGATCCTCCAATGGCATCATGGCGAAGAGCTAAGGCAGCAGTCGATGCATGTGCCTACACGTGGCTAATGAAAACTATCCACATCGCACTTGAGGATGAGAGGATCTATGAAGTGGAAGCTCATGGGGCAAGGTATCGCGCGTAGATATGTACAAAGGGAGGTAGGAGCTGAGGTAGGGTAGGCATCTAGAAACTCGGCCAATCGGAGTTCACCTTCGCCGCATCTTATCAATCTTGTCGAAATTTGCACACTCGTTCTCGAGAAGGGCATACTCTTGAAAAAGAACATGGGAGACTTCGACCCAGTTTGATAATCTCTCCAACACCTGAAGTACCCGATGAAATAAAAAGACGACTGCCTCCACCAAACAATGATATCATAATGAATACTAAGGTTCCTTGGTGCCAAATCTTGAGGTGAAAGGATCCCTCTGCAAAAGCAAACGCTTGTGGCTAGCCACCCTAGTTGATGGTGTAGATGATGTCTGACTTCATCTTGGTTGGGTCAAGAGCAATGCCATCTCGGAGTTTTTGATAACACGATTCGACGTAGTACGGGAAATGATCACCAAGCGCTCTCAGAAGGACATGTGAACGAAATTCCTTCAGGGCGCTCGTTTCGTCGGATCCCTGGAGGATTCCGTATCCAGTGTCTTTAGCATTGTTATATGCCTTATCCCATTTGTGGCAGAAGTTCTCAAACTTCTCGCTGTTATTGTATCGTAGCTCCATCCACTTCGTCATCATATTCTCCCTTGAAATCAGACCACTAACTTCATACCTACTCTTTAAGCTATCCCAAATGGTCTTCGGTGGCGTTGTGAAGGGTTTAATACCTGAGCGGATTCTCCTTGAGCATGTATTAAAGATGAGGAGCGATGTCTTGACACTTTCCTTCTGAACAGCATCAGAAGTATCGAGTTTCATGACATAGTCGTCTAAATCCTTGGTAAACAAAAGAGCCAGCATACAATCCTTCCATTCGGCGTAGTTCTCTTTGCCTGTAAGCTTGGGTATGTATTTTATTTCGTCATCGGACATGGTGGATATTGATGATGTAAAATGGGTGGTGAAAATTTGTAGATTAAGCTGTGGAGGCGAGGACATATATCGTATATACATAGCAACTCACGACCCTCACTCTTAATCACGTGATAGAACTGCTTTCTCACACATCACATGCAATATCAGATATCGGATGAGAAAATTACTCGCAGTACCGGGTTTTCGATAGGAAAGGTAGACACCAGAGGGATCTATATTAAAAGGGTGAACTAAGTCATGAACTAAGCGCTAAGAATACAGCGTCAAGTAGGCACGGCTCCGGGCTTATAACCTGATGTTGTTCAGCACAACGAATTGAAGGGCTCGATTGAACCTATTTAGGTGACCTAGGGTGCAGGCTCTATATCAATATCATCGATGTGAGCAGGGCGAAAGGATCTACATTATATGTAGGATTCGGAGAATTCGCGCGTAATGAAATATTCGAAACTGGAGAGAAAATTGGCTGTCCTATTACTAATTAGCTGTGACATGGAATCTTTGGACCTGAGCTATAGCTATTTGAGAAAGCTACGAACAATACCTAGTCAGTAGCTCCAAGTAGGCGGAAGCACTTCACCCTGTTTGCGGCACCATCTGCAACAGAAATGCAATGCAAGCGGTGCTAATTGCTTCAGATTCTTGTTTGATGGTAAGTATCCTCTATTTCTCACTTCTACGTCCTCTGCATATCTTCTTCCTTTACGACGGCTTTGGAATCGCTTGCATCGCAGTCAAACCCTCTTGAACTCAGTGGCGGAAGAAATCCCATACTAGGTGTCTATCGTACGAGTGCACAACCCAAGGGCTCGTAGATGTCGATAGTAGACTTCGATGATCTGATGTGGTCCTCTTATTGCACTATCGAGGCCAATTCTATCCCTTTCCTCCCTGGACTTACTGTACCCCGCTCCCCTTCTTCTTCCCCTTGTCACAATAAACTCTATGTCGCAGCTTCCGCAAGAGCCTTATTCAGATTTTGCTCTACCTCTGGAAGCTGCCAGGGGTTCTCCTCAGTCTCACTGCGGGGTTCAACCAATCGCTTTATGTCAGTCATGTCTGCCTTCTACTGTTGGGGTATTTTTTGGGAAGCTGATGAATGCTCAGCACGAAAGGGCTCGAGATGAGGACTGCCTTGATCTCCACAAAGGTTTGCATCGCTAGCTTGATGCCTCGCTGTATCATCTATTATCTATTTGCATTGTTAAAGGATCCAGCCCCGATGAACCTACTCAAAAGAACTTGCCTTCTTCTCCAGATTACTAATCGCCAATGATGCTAGGTTTCATGCATGAAGAATCGTATTCGTTGTCGGTTTGGCTCGATACCTTCCACCCCTGATCGATCGTCCCCTTCTACACCGGATGATGGGCAATACCGTCAGCCGGAGCCCCGCAGCCTGCGCGGCACAGAATATATTTGGAAATTATCGAGAACTGCATTTCTCTTTTGTCAAATACCCAGCTCCATGAGATAATTTCTGGTACATCACTCGAAATGCAGCAGTCTGAACTGAAGAAGGTCCTTTCCATTCGGAGTTTAGTAGAGTTGGCAGGTACGCATGACGTCCAAACGTCCGAGGACCAGGAAAGGGTCCTTCATCGTGACCTAAGCGAATATGGACGCCGGCGGAGTACAACGGGCCCATATGCAGACAATCTCGACGTTGACGTCCTCATCGTTGGTGCTGGCTTTGGCGGCACGTTTCTGCTTTATGAGATGCGAAAGGCAGGTTATAAAACAGTGCTTTATGAGGCAGGCACAAGCTTTGGAGGCACCTGGAGGTGGAATAGGTATCCCGGAGCCCGGGTGGATTCCGAGGTGCCCGTCTACGAGCTTTCTATCCCGGAAGTCTGGAAAGAGTGGACCTGGAGTACCAATTATCCGAATTATCAAGAGTTGCAACAGTACTTTGATCACGTTGATAAAGTCCTCGATCTAAGCAGAGACTGCGCCTTCGAGACATGCGTGACAGGAGCTGAATTTGATGAGCAGTCGGGTAAATGGAATGTGAGGACTGTCGATGGACGAACAGCAAAGGCACAATTCTTGATCGTCGCGGCAGGGTTTGCCGCCAAACGCTATATTCCCGATTTCAACACTCTCGAAAAGTTCAAAGGGACGATGTTCCATTCATCTTTCTGGCCCACGGATGGTGTTGACGTACGTGGGAAGCGGTGCGCTGTCATCGGGACGGGCGCATCTGGTGTCCAGATTGCGCAAGAATGGGGGCCGATCGCAGGTGAACTAAAAGTTTTTCAACGTCAGTACAATGATCCTGATATCGCTCCCAAACTAAGGTTTTTCAGGCACTCCCAACCTTGCAATACCAATGGGGAAAAGAGACCTCAGTGTGGAGGAGCAGAGCAGATTAAAGCCATTCTATCCCGAGCTTTATGCCTATCGTGAGACAACATTTGGCGGGCTCTGCTTTGATTTCTCCAAGAAAAACACCTTCGATGATTCGCCTAGCCAGAGACAAGAATTTTACCAGCAGCTTTGGGATCATGGTGGGTTCGCGTTCTGGCTGGGGAACTATAAAGATTATCTTTACGACGCGAAGGCAAACCGAGAAGTCTACAATTTCTGGGCGAAGAAGCAGCGATCCCGTATCCATGACCCTCGAAAACGAGATCTTCTTTGTCCACTTGAGCCTCCGCACCCATTTGGTGTCAAGCGTCCCTGTCTGGAACAGAACTTCTACGAACAATTCAACCGACCGAATGTTGATGTCGTTGATATCTCCGAAGCTTCTGGCAACGCGATTGTAGAGTTTACGGAGACTGGTATCAAGACAGCTGATGGCAGCCACCATGAATTGGATGTGATTGCGATTGCCACTGGGTTTGATATTACTACTGGTGGTATGACTAGTATGGGTCTAAAATCAGTCAAAGGGACATACCTTCAAGACGAATGGAAGAAGGCGGCACACACATATTTGGGTACCACGGTTTCGGGTTATCCAAATATGTTCCATCTGTATGGGCCTCATGGACCCACGTTGCTTTCAAATGGTCCAACTAGCGTCGAGATCCAGGGTCGCTGGATCAGAGACGCGATAAACAAGATCAATTCGCAGAAGTTGAAATTCATCGATCCCACAGAGGAGGCCAGCATGATGTGGAAGAATCGGATCAACGAGCTGAGCGATATAAGCCTTTTCCCCACGACGAAATCAACGTACATGGGCGGCAGTCTTCCGGGCAAGGCATTTGAACAGGTCAACTATGCTGGTGGCATGTCGAAGTATAAGGAAGAGATAAACGCAGTTTTGCCAGATTGGAAAGGATTCAGGACTGTGGCAGTTGGAGGATAGGCCGTAACTCAATTTTTGGACGAAGGGCAGGATTTCGTAGCTGACTTGGCATGGAGCTACGCGATTCTGGGGTGGAACAATGTTCAGCAGTCTTAACCAATGAATGCACTTACGTATTTGACATTTTTGTATTTGTTTTGGCCGATTGCTAGCTCTTCCGTTCTCCGAATGCATTATTGACCGGCTCTCAGCCTAGTCTCCGCGTAGGGAAGTCGATCCGGACTATACATCGATGCCTCTCTGGCCGCATACCAAGTAAGGATATGGAAGAATGGGTTTCTCCACTATCTTCGTATGCGGATTTATCTGTGAAGGCGTTCTACGGGACTACGCCCGCATTAGGCTCACTCATTCATCAAAACGCGCTCAAGGACCGGACTGCGATGTGCCAAAGGGGCCAGCCTAACTGCTTATATCGACTGCACTCTCACGGGTGCTACGGATCCGGTTCACATTGCGAGCGGCCTGAAGGCGCCGGTAGGAACTGCCGTATGGTTCTCAATGGCGGTACTGCTGTAGACGTGGCAATCCCATACTTCATGGAGATGAAGAAGAATTTTCCGATCAAGAGATGGCTCATGTGCAATGGAGAGCACATACGAACCCTTGTTAGGATGGCCGACACCGGGATCTTCAAACTATTTAGAAAAAGGTGCTGGCCTCGAAGCCGTTAAAAGGTATTCCCTGGATGAGTCGGAAGTGGCCTTTGACGGACTAGGGCAACATCTGCTTGGGGAAAACAAGCAATCATCATTCCATGATCAATGTGGACAGTGAGTCCAGGATCGGGGCTGAATTTTGATTGTCAATGGTTAACCGTATCTCAGGCCAAGATTCAGTCATGTAGTTCGCCAGCTTCTGGATTTCTATGGCAGGTTGACTCCTTTTATGGGGTGATTTTCCGCATTTTATAGCGAAATTGAATCGTTCACAGTCCTGATCCCGAAGTCGAGAGGCAACCGTTCTGATACGGAGCCTTAGCCTTAGTATGCAATTAGTAGAAGAGACATGAGGGATGAAAAATGATAGTTGTAACGATGCCGGAGTTTCGGCCTTGTGGACCAAGACGCACGAGCCATGCCGTTTGTACACTTCATTCCCGTCTGCGTCCCTTGTCTTAGCAATTGATATGCACAGCTGACCTCTTCGCACATTCCTTGGCTGAGAGTGGTCTTCGCGGTCGGCTAGGACAGGAAACCCTCTACTCTCGTGGAAGAAGAGGTAATGAGGTGGGTGCCTTCCGCTTCTAGCCAACACCGCATGAAGACTAACGATGATCTCCTCATAGTAATGGCGCCCTGAACATTATCTTCAGCTCCTCCCAACATATCTCCAACTCGAGTCTCGTCCGACAAGGTCATCTCAGATACGTCTCGGAACTTGTACCGCATACAGGCGACCGTTTCTAGACGCGTTTCAAGTGCCTACAACATCATGAAACCCACTCTTCGTACCTAGTCCCTTTGTGCAGTGAAGCTTCCTGCTCAAGATCGGGACATGATATCCGTCAAAATTCCTAACTGCGGGTTTAAAAGAGTTGAGCTCTTGAGCGCGGAAAGGTAGGTGAAGGACAGGAAGAGTTTTTTAGGAAAGCGGCTGGCTTTTATTCAACTCGATCGAGTTGATTGATAGGAAATGAGGCCTACGAGCTGCGCATGCGAGGTCTATAAGCATGGCAATCTGCAATGTGCTCGATCCCTTGATACTCCGGCAAGGCGAGGCTGATGGAACGGAAGGGTGGTGGTCAGGATGCTTGAAGCTTCAGGAGAAGAAGAACATCAACGAAGAAACCTCTACTCCATAATGTAGAACTCTGCAAAAGGGAAAATCATATTTTGATCAGAACAACCATTTGCCATCGATTTCCCTTCTTTGAATCTCAGTCGGCTGTAAAGGGACTGCCTTACGCATTTCCAAAGCAACTTCCTATAGCATCTTACCAGCAAGACGCACTCATGTCACGAAATGAGTTCTTACCACAATGTACCTCGCCATTTTGGTGGTGTGCATTTCAGTCACTAACAAAACGAACCTCGAAACCTGCCTTAGCATACATCGCGGTAGCCGCTTTAGCGGGGGTATCTTTTCCATCCATGAGTGGTCCGTACGATTTTGGTCTGGTGTATGTATTCCCTCCATCGAAGACGGACGCGTTGATGATGTGTCGAAAGAAAGCCATTGCTTTGAAGTTATTCCCGGTGAAGAATCCCTCTTTCCAGAACAGACTTGGCAGGTGCAAAATCTCCGTATCGTCTATTTCAATCTTTTGCTTCAAGGTCTAGATATTGGCATCAATCCGTTTTGCAGCTTCACCGTTGAGGCTTGCTTGAAGTCAGTGAAATCTTGGAAGTTAAAGTTCTGGCCGGAGCGGGATTGAAGAGAGGAACTCAGACTTCAAGGCTTTGTGGTAAGGATTGAGACTGGAATATTCTAAGTGAGAGCTTTTTTGATACTAAGTAAATCATGACTGGAAATTTGAGTCTACCCGGATGGCCTGACCAGCGACCGCGCTCAGGTATAACGACAATGTTCCTGCTCCAATGTTTCAATACGGCAAACAAGGAATAGAAAGAGGACTGGCGGAAAGCTTGAAAAAATCTACGTAAGCTTTAATATAGACATGTTTAGGAAACAAAGTATGCGAAATAGCTAGATCGAGAAACTTGTTAGAGCTCTCATTTGATGAGAGCTCTCTAAATCGTTTCACCCTACACAGATATGGACAGTGTGCTTGCTCGCGAACGCGAAAAATAGCTAACGATCCTTCAATGGATCCATAAATGAATGGCAGGCGTGGCTCCCAATTGTTTCACAAAGTCAACTCACCTAGTCGTTTCCATTTCCCACACCGGATTCAGGCTCATCCTACTACTCTCCCCACTCCCTACGAGTCTCCTTGTGAAGAAATGGGCCGGTCCTTTTCATCTGGCAAACTCACGACTGAATGGCTCCATCTGCCACTGTTCCTGTGGGACCTCCATACAGTGAGAAACCAGGACAAGCCGTGAGCGCGCTTTGATTCACGCTCCCGATCGGCGTGCAATTTAAGCCGGACAATGGGCTTGTCAGTGGTCCGATAAGTGAGGCTAGCTCTGAGGTACTAAGTCCAGTTATCAAAGGCAGCTCGGCCAAAGCAAATTCGACAGCGAAGCAGAAGGGATTAGCAGCAGCTTGTTCGGCCGTATAGGCACCATTCGTAAGTATCGCAGGATCGATGATGCTGAAGCTATTGACCGTGCCTTTATTGCATCCGGGCAAATTGATTTGGGGCGAGGTCTCAGAAAAGTATAGGATATCGGTAATAAAGTAGGGGATCGAATATTCGTCAATAGGATTCCGCTTGTACCAATTGTCGGGAATTCGCTCGTTCCCAGGGACCCACGTGAGCTGTCGGAGGCAGTCAGTCAAGGTTTACAGGTTGGATCAAGGAGGCTGACTTACATTATCCTCGGGACCATAGATGGACATAAAGCTTTTCAGAACATCTTTATTCAATATTCCTTCAGGATATTCCGCCGACTTATTTGCCATGAATCGGTAAATAAACGAGAAGGCCGCCTGGGTAACTGCGGTTCCGCTGAATGGCAGATATGCAAAGTAGGGGTTTTTATCGATGCTTTCTTGAAACCGCTGACCTCGGAATGTGCGGAGAACATCCAAATTGTAATTGGCAGCAGATGCATTAGGTTGTAAATTATACAGATTGTTGAATTGCTCCATGACCAAGCGGCTGTTTGAACCATACTGGTTAAGATCTGCCATGAGAGGAGAGCTGTCGCCTTCATAGTTGTTGTGTGAGCCTCCGATTCCGACGTGAGGATCTCCAGCAATTGACCACGAGGTTAAAGGCCCATCTACAACAGCACCATAGGTTGCCAAGAAGAGACTAAGGTCCTGTCAATGCTAAGTCAGGCCATATTCACGCTATTTGAGTAAGGACATCTGGAGGCTCATTTGCTTTCAATCCACAATGTCCCCCATCCATGGTGGATCAGTAAAAAGCCAGAACGGAATAGTGGGGGAAATTGTGCATTAGTAACTACAGAAAAACGTACTGGTGACATGCCAAACACTGTTTGAGCGGCATTGTAAAATTGCTGGATTGTTGCATATCCATTGTGTGGTAGATAGCCGTGATTTGCCATAGCGTTGAGACCTGGACATTCTCCCCTCTGATCGCCAGGCCCGGGAGCAACGAAAGCATAATCTCCTTGATTGCTTACATATTGTGCCGCCGCATCAAAGGGTGGAGGTGTCGCAGGCAAGGCTCCAGCACCTTGCGGTGCGGTTGAGTCAACTTGTCTCTTTAACTTCTGCTTAAAGGCTTCTGCGTAAACCGGTCCCATGAATTGATCCATTTTACCAGGAAAGGCAGTAACGTTGGAAGCCAGTATGACGACCGTAGCCGTAAAGAGAGTAACTGTCTTCATGACGGAGAGGAGTGAAATTGAAGTCATTGTAGAAAATGAACGATAGGTAGAAAGGAGCAGTGAAATATAGACATCGAATTATGATAGCATTTCTCAACCCGAGCGCATGAAAAGCAAGATCCACATCCGATATCTGAAGAACCCGAGACCCCGGATTGGCAGGAGATTGGCTTGCATGGTGGAAGTGTACTTGTCTAATCTTGGACGCTATCGTACATTCCGGATGTGGACCGGGCCATTAGGGGAAAGCAACGGACTTCAAGGGTGACAAGGGCAGTCTGTTTCACCTCCCCATTAGAATTATCTCGCAGAGTAAGTCAAGGTAATCCACGAGTATTGAAACGACAGGGGTGTAGGGCGTTCGGGCTCATATCATCCTCGATCTTGGAAGGAGACTGGAGTCTAAGGTCAGCAGATCAACGGTGTGGCTTTTTTTTTTAGCCGTAGAGGCAGGTACGCCATATTTCAACGGGTGAGCGCCAGCAGGCCATTCCTGCACGCATGCAGACCAGGCACAGGCACCGGCAGGTACATGTTTGTCACGACAAACGGTCTCACAGAGGGGTGGAGACATGGCTTGCTTCCCGTTGGATCGACGATGTGACCACTGAAAGAGCGTCGTTGAAAGATCCACTGACGAATGATAGGACGGTAGGTTCTGCACATCAGGGCACTAGAATATCTCTGTAGGGAAGATTCCGCACGGGAGACGAATGGCGTCCTGCGGTTTTCGTGTTTCGGCAGAGCGAGAATCGTCGCAAGGTACGGAACACTAAGGCTGAATACGGCCGTCCGGATATAAACAGATGGTCTTAAAGCTTAGACCCCAGAGTACGTAATCGCAAGAGAGTACATAGATCGCTTTTCAAAAATTGCCTTGGCAAATATATATCAAACGTAGCGCAATGATCCACATCTAGCGACCGGATCATTAGGAGGCCTAAAAGCTTAATGGGACGTTCAATGGGTGATGGGAAAGGTACGACTGCGAGTATTCAATCGTCAAGAGGTTTAGATTTGGAATACTAGGCTTATTGAATTGCTCACTGGCCTTTTTGTATTTTAGGGACGGAGGTCTCTGAGAGCAACAAACGAGGATTTGGCAAAGAATTGGGAATGTCTTCGAACCTTGATAGTAAAAGGGCTGTACACACAAAGTTCTGAAGCGTACTGAGATATGTACCTACTGTTCAGCTTGCGACAATCTCGCAGGACACGAATTCTTCGGGACTTGGTCTTTTTTCAGTCGATGTATTAACGGTGGTCGGCTATAATTTGCCTATGTACTTGCTGGGTCTATCTAACGCTCCACAGATAGGAGCAAAATCTAGCAACTCAGGTGTGAGAAGGGTATCGCCCATTCAACCTCTTCGCTGTATCCCGCAAGGATGCGTTCTGTGTCCCCCTGCCATCTAATTTCCCGCCACAAAATAAGGATCGACAAAGCCAAACAACTTGCTGAAGTCGCTCTTCGCCTTTGAGACGACCCACTTCTGGTCCCATCGCTCTTCCGGTTTGCATCCACAGCAACCCTCTGCGCCAGAACTGGACATTGGACTGCCCGGAGCAGATGCTGTTGGTGCTTCTGTTGATACATTGCTGCTTGCTTCACCATTTGGTGCACCAGGTGCTACGTATTTGGTAACAGTTACGACAGGTGGCATGGGGGGAAGAGTAGGCTGAGCAACACCAGCAGAAGCGGGAGAGCCTCCTGTAATTCCGGCAATGCCACTTCCTCCGCTGGCCTTGGATGTCGGCACAGAGGCAGCGGAGGCGAGAGCGGACGAGACAAGCGCAGAAAGGGAAGCTGCCTTGGGAGAAGAACCCTTGCCAGAAGACCCGCGGCCTGATCCAAGGCCAGACCCAAGGCCAGACCCGAGGCCTGATGGAGCAATGCCAGATCCACTTGAGTTAGACGAGCTCTGAGCGCTTGGAACTGGAAGTGAAAAGGTTGAGGGTGATGCAAGTGTTGCAGCTCCCACTGGGGTCGTAGAGGTGCTGTTTGATGGCCCGCAGGAACCGGACGTCACTGGAGCGCTTCGGATGATGTCGGCAGCCTTCTCAGCGACGCCATATACCACAGCCTGCAAGTGGGCGGCCGGTAATAGTGGGAAAATACTAGCGTCAACGACACGAAGGTTCGTCGTTCCATAAACCAAAAGGTTTGAGTCGACCACACCTCCGAGCTCTTGCGGCATCATTGCACAAGTACCAGATACATGGTACTCGGTTCGCAATCCAGTCCGTAGAAGCTGCATAAGTGAATCATCGCTTGCGCCTGCTTGTGGAACTGTTTGTACGGGGTTGAGTGACGCCATTGCTGGGTGGGCGATGATGCGGTCATTAAAGTGGAGGGTAGCCAAAAGGACTTGCATATCAACGGGGTTTGAGCCGTAACGAGGGTCAATGGCAGGCGGCGTGAACGGATCAGTGGATGAGATCTGTATTGAGCCACGTGAGAATGGCCGCATGTTGCTCAAGGTCATGGTTCCTGCGTTGTTGTTCAGTAGCTCATAAACTCCACGGTTTTCATCCCGAAGGGCATTGACAAGCAGAGCTTGCTGCGCTGCGTAGCCTGCAACTATAGTCGGGTCGAGTCCAGCAGCCAGGTAGTCGCCAGCTGACTGAGCTGCGGCCAGGTCAGCGATAGACGTGTTCCCATCTACAATGGAAGGAAGTGATGGAAAGGCGTCACCATCCGGCGAACCCAAACACCAAGGACCAGTTGCATTTGCGTGATAGTCAGCAGCCGCAGTAGCATTCCAGGACGGATCGGTAGAAAGTCGCGTTGGGAGAATGTATTCGCTTGTATTGTATGGCGTGTAAGTATCAATCATGTAATGGTCTTGCAGATTAAAGCCCACACCAGCCAGGTTATTCAGCACGGGAACACCGAGCCTGGAGAGGAGGTCCTGCGGGCCTAAACCAGACAGCTGCAAGAGCTGGGGAGAATGAATGCTACCACCGGAGATGATCACCTCACGTCGAGCAGTGACGTTCATACGAGGAGCGGCCCCATCAGGAGCATACTTAAAAGATGTCAGCACATGTATTCATTCGTCGGTACGGGTTATACGTGGAAGATATTGGCATGGGACGCAAGCTTACCTCTACACCAATTGCATGCAGATTGGGGCTATTGCACGACGAATTTCCAGCCAGGGCGTGTCCTTGGTGCAAAACATTTCGTTTGCGGCTTGAAGGGGTTGCGACTGGAGGTGGCCCAAAAATGCCGTTCGAGACAGCCGCCGACCCAGCGCCATTCTCCTGTCCGCCTGCAGCACCTTCTGCCCCGGCCTGGCCCTCAAATAGCACACGCGTGACTGTTTGTCCAGTGCTGACATACAAATTAGGTCTTGATGCCGCAGAGTCATAGTAAGCCCTTCGTGCAGTGGAACGAGTTTGCGAGACAGGATCCAGATCAAGTGGAAGATACGTGATTCCTGCGGTCCCATCGTTGACGTCCTCTGCTGTGGGCACTCCAAGGGCGCTAAGTGCTTGATATAAGGGGATGGTCTCGTTATATCTCCAATTCGAATAGCTGACGTTAACAGGTCCAGTGGATCCATGGATTCCCATGTCGGGTTCCATGTAATATTGAGTGTCGAGCTGCTGTGAAGATGGCGGTGTGAATGTCTCGCTCTGTGGTCCATTAGTAAAATGTTTATATTGCAAAACAGGCGGGACACGTACGCGCATGAAATAGGGAAGCATGTCTTCCCAGGACCATCCGGGGTTACCTAGAGCCTCCCAGTCTGCATAGTCGCCTTGGCCACCACGGTTCCAGAGCATTCCGTTGATGATGGTCCCACCACCCAGTGCGTGTCCTTGAGGTATAGCTCGAGGAGTACCATCAAGGTAAGTCTGTGGTACAGTTGACAAATTCCAGTCATATCGCGTGCCGACTTCGGAGCCCATAAAGACGGGAATTTCGACTCCAGGTTCACCATTGTCGGCAGGACCTGCTTCAAGAACAAGGACTGTAACGGAAGAATCCTCAGAGAGCCGATTTGCCACGGTCAAGCCAGCAGCACCTCCACCCACAACAATATAGTCGTACTCAGCGAGCAGAGGTGTATTAAGCGGGAGGGCATTAGCAGTGAAGAAAGTCGAGAGAGTGCAAAGAAAACTAAGAGAGAGAGCTTTGGGACCCATGGTCGACAGTAATTAAAGAGAATGAGGGAATTAGCTGTACTTCTTCGTAAAGAGTGGACCTTGATTAGGCGTAAATGAATGACTGAAGCATCAGGATAGACGACGGGACACAAGGGAAAAATGGGCCGACTAAGAGTAACGAAGAAAGTGAAGACTTCGATCGAGGGTATCCACGGAGAAAAGGTGTTGTGGGTGAGGTACGTATTGTTCACTTATCACTAGGCCCCACGCGAGTTCTCCACAGCATGAGGGAGAACACGGCATATTCGGCCATGGTCCGCTGTTGCACCCGTAAGTTTATTGGTGACCGTGGGCACTGCACGGGCGCGTGGAAGGATGCGAAAGTGTGGGAAAGTGTGGTGAATCGGGGATATAGCGCGTGGTGGGCAGGCGAGTAAATTGCGCTCTACCCTCAAGGTTCCCAAAGAGGTCTTACCGGTACGTGAGAATGCTGGGAATAACGGGGCACCGGGGGTTTCCCCTGAGCAGAACCTTGCCTTGAAGGCCCAAGGGCATAGGAACAGGCCAAGCGCCGTTTGCTTAACCACCTAACACTATTTTCGATTGTCGAGTGCGAGCAAATCGACGCACGCGCCATGAAACGAGATCGCCAAGCTTGACAGGGATGTCGACCAAACACAAAAGTGACGAATGAGAAACACCGTTGGTTTCTCCTGAACAGTTCTTTTTAGATAACGTCCGTCGAAACTCTCCGCTTGGTGTGCGTTTGCTGTGCGCTTGATGCGGTGATGCGGTCCCGCCGTTAGGGCGCATCAGGCCGGCCTACCAGCACACGCCAGGCCCACCAGAGCCCCTAAACTATCATGTTGAGGCGGTGCAGAAGCTCCTTCCCACACGCCTGATTCGCTTGAGTCGTGTTTGACACCGCCTGACGCGCCTTTGATCTGCGACGGTGTAACTAAGCGTTTTAAGGTTGACTTGAGACTGCAGTGCAGTGGCATGAGGTTCAAATACGGACACGTACATATTCAACGTTTAACGTCAAGTGTCTACAAGCTTTGCGGCTGCGACAATGGCGGAGCCACTTTACTCCGTATAAACCGGTTCTTGGTGAGGATATGTACGCCCGGTGTGGCAGGCGCAGGAGGATCCGCAGCTATTGCCAAAGAAGTGTGGCTAGATTTCTTTTCACAACAACGTCTTGCATTTTGTTGCTCTCTATTTACGGAAGTAGGCCCCATGTCATCGTAATCTTGTGAACCTGGCTACTTCGTACTCGGTGCAGCCCCAAATGATCATCGTCCACGTTGGCTAAGCTCCTGCGTCTTATTGCCTCCTTCCCTTTTCTGAACGTTCAACTTTGTCCCCTTCCCACTCTCATCCGTGCTAAAAGTTGATGATTTCTGGGTGCTCTAAAGTCGTATCACATGAAGTCATACCCTTGACCACAAGCATCGAGGAGGGATAGGTGTACAAAAGCTGCGAAAAGTACCTCAAGCCACAAGGGGCGTTTTGAGACATGGTAATTATGCCTTCATCATTCTTTTTTCTCGGCTGACCGCCAAACGGAAAGCGGTAGCGGCTTCGTAGTTTCAACGTCGAACTTGCATAGATACCGAGACATTCTTACGTCAAATTCTCGCCTTATTTCCTATGCCGTTCTAAGAATAACCCAAATTCCGCAAAATTAAAGAGCGACTATGGCATCCCACCGCCCCAGGCCTCAAAAGATTTTCTATTATCACCAATTAGGACCATTTAAATCGCGGGAAACGTCATCTAGCAGGAGTCCTGATGTTGCATTCATGATGATAATATACAAGGACCACTTGAGGCCTCTGATATTGCCTCGAACTTTTTCCAATGCCGGCCTGAATCTATCACTCGGCATCTGCCTTAACCGAAATGCCCTACATGACTAGGTATTCTACATGAAGCTATTGACTCCGCCGGCATACTGGGTGAAGATGTCTAAGGGGAAAGCATCAGCGATGGCTTGGTAGCCAGCCACGTTCGGATGTAAGTAATCGCCAGAATTATACAGCGGATTCAACTGGGTGTGATTGCTCGGATCCCGGACGATGGCATCGAAATCGACAACAGCATCGAAGACCCCACTGTTTCGGATCCAGTCGTTGACCGTTTGCCTTGACTGCTCTCGCAACGGGTCACTGTAGGCCTGAATCAGGCTGCTGGGCGCGCCAAAGGGCGTAATTGTTGCCGCAAACATGGGAATTCCAAAGGTATGCACACGTGTGACAATTTGCTTATACGCCTGGATAAGTCGGTCCACTGTATACGTCTGATTTGCCACAGTGGCGTCTGCGACGCCGATGTCGTTAACGCCTTCGAAGATCATACTGTAGCGGACCCCTGATTGGGCAAGAACATCACGATCGATACGGCCAACAGCATTCGGGCCCAGTCCATCGTAAAGGATGCGGTTTCCACCTGCAGCTTGGTTGACCACGGCGATGCTGCGGGTGGCCGGATTCTCCTGCATTTTACGAAGCACAAGATCGGGCCAGCGATCATTGCCATCCGTATCACTGCCCCGCCCGTCAGTAATGCTGTCGCCCACAATGGCGAACGCGCTTGAGTTCTGCGGAGACCAAGCCTCAACAGCACTGAGAAAGTACCTACATCTCGTTAGTGACTTCTCTTTGTAGCTGGGTATGCGGAGTCCTTACCAATGTGCCAAGACTTGAGTAGAAGGATCGGTCATATTCTGCGCATTCACATAGTTGCCGAACGAATAGTAGGTATTTGTACGACTTCCAGGGTGGGAGGTGATGAAGTTGCTAGCCTGGCCGCCTTCGAGGTACATAGTTACCGCGATCTCAGACTGAGGCTGAATAGGGAAATTCAGAGGATCTGAGACAACCAAGGCTCCATTAGGAACAGTAATCGACGTGTTCCCACTAAACGTGACGGTCTGCAAAGTCCTCGTCTCGATATCGCTTGCTCCTGCGGATCCATTGATCCCTGCAGAGCCGTTCCCTGGGATGGCAACACTCATGGCAGTGATGGGAAGATCGTTAAGCCCGAAAGCGTTCGAGACTCTGATACGGATCTGTTCGGAGCCAATTGACATGTGTAGAGTCTGTCGAATGGTCGAGTTTGGAAAAACGAGGTTGCTTTGGTTCTGTATGCAAAATCAGTCGGGAGTTTTTCAACTGTCGTACCTCAACAGCTCAGACGTACGAATGGCGGGTTTGGCAGGTTTGTGAACTCTGTCAGTTGCGGCATAGCGGTCCAGGTATCAACCCAATGACCGTTAGGGATACTCGGCTGTATTGTGCCATTGTTTCCTGATTGGGGTGCTGCATACGTCGGTGCAGCCTCAACACCACATGATCTTGATAGAATGCCTATTAACAGGGACGAAAGTAATACGGCGGTGTTCCCCATACTGAGCTTGTGGTATTAGTCGCAACTCCTAACGCAGGTACGAAGAAAATCGGAGAAGAAAGCCAAGCCATGATTGTGGTCAATGGAAGTTATAGCTGTCCGGTAAAACTCGAAATGAATATATTTTGCTCTGTAGATCTGGACGGTTAAATTCGAAAGAGGAGACGAAATGCGTTTGGAAGGTGAAAGATGGGCTAGGCTGTTTTGGGAGACAGTCTTTCCACTCGTCCAGATCTCCACCCCACGCGTTCCCCAGCACGCCCAGATCTGATGATGAAACTGACAACGTTGTGTAAGGGGTGTAAGGAGTGACAGTGCTCTAGCGGTGAGGCCATCAGTGGTACAAAACCGAAATTTTTAGACGAATCGAATTTGCCCAAAACTTACCGATGCTGAATGGTCCTCTCAGCCTCCCAGAGCCACAAGGACGCCATTTCACCTAGCCAAACATATTTTAGAAAGAGATCGACAAACAGCGGTACTCCTGGAGAAGTGAACAATGCCTCAATATTGTTTTCCCGACTGCATATATGGTTGTGGATGTCCTTCTACAAGAAATTTAATACATATGTAGGCATGGCGTGTCCTTTCATTGCTTTCGTTAACAGGAGAGCCTTCTATGTCCAGCATGACCCTTGCTTCTCTACCAGTGATAATCTTGCCTGTTTCGCGGTATGGGCTCTAACCGCTTTTCGTCGCTTGGCGCTGGAGACAAAATAGTTTACCAGCAAAGTTCACTGAATTGAACATCGACTTGTCGTCAATTGGCCTCAGCCATAGAATTGACTCCTGGGACGGCATTCGTCCTTCGATACAAACAACAAGATTCTATGTCTCATTGCCATTTTCCTGTGGTAAAATCTCGAGGCACTGTCTGGCCTGCTTTTTCCTAACCGCTCAGCAATAGAGATTGCTCGTCAAAGTGCTCGCGGACAAAACATGTCCATGAAACCTTCTCCAAAGCCTTCGATCAAGAGCACAGGTTATCGTTAGGATGTCTAAGATCGCCGTCTTGCTTGATGTAGACCGGCTTACTAGCATAATTAGAATGCATCGCTTGAGTTGCGGAGTGTACTCAGGCTTCCGAGTCTAGAAGTCACAAATGTGAGTCTTGAAGCAGCAGAAGCCTCATGAAATAATGGGTTGATGCAGCTAACATATCAGCTGTAAATTTGGGGTTTGTTAAGAGTCTAGAAGCTGGCTAGCTTTTTCTAGGAGTGAGATACTAAGGTATTGCTGCAATCATATGGATGCCCTAATTGCAGCCTTTCAGGTACTCAGTTGAATACAGATTTGAATGAAATGATGAGAAGCCAATAATGGATCAGTTGTATCTGTCGTATTTAAGAGTTCACTTTTCACTTGTGAATGATAAATCTCTAGGAAAGTGTTATGCACGCCGCTCGAGTACACTCCTATCCTAGCGGCTGTCTCGCAAGGCCTTAGAGCTTCACACGCCCTCTAGCTGGACAAAGTAGTGGTAGGACTAGGTGTGAGAAGGTAGTACGGAGTAGTGAGTGATGCCTAAATGGAAGCTGGTCGGCCTAGAAACGGGGCGTAGACACCGCCTTAGGAAATGGGCTAGTGTGATTGGTTGGCGGCCCGTGGATGCGCTTGGAAGCTCATCGAAATGGAAAACTCAACCAGAAACTTCTCCCAGCCTCATCACTGGATTAATAGCTGCTGCCGCCCGCAGATTCTGACCTTAACTTCTTCATTCACCACCTTGATACCCTACGCACTCTGTGCCTTGATCATACTCCTCCACCAATCTCTTCTCAAATCCAAGGTACACTTAATCTTCCATTTGTCCATTGCGAATCCATTAACTCATCTTTGGTAGCTTCTTTGCTCCTATCACCACCGCAACCATGTCTGCCGGGGAGACTTTCGAGTTTCAGGCTGAGATCTCTCAGCTGCTCTCCCTCATCATCAACACTGTTTACTCGAACAAGGAGATCTTCCTGCGGGAAATCATCTCCAACTCATCCGATGCTCTCGACAAGATCCGCTATGAGGCTCTCTCAGACCCGAGCAAGCTCGATGCTTGCAAGGACCTTCGCATCGACATCATTCCAGATAAGGAGGCCAAGACACTCACCATTAGGGATACCGGTATTGGCATGACCAAAGCTGTAAGTTATTTGCAATTGTTACCCTGTCGTCTCCTGCTAACATTTTGAAAGGACCTCGTGAACAACCTCGGTACCATTGCACGCTCAGGTACCAAGCAATTTATGGAGGCCCTGACTGCTGGCGCCGATATTTCCATGATCGGTCAATTCGGTGTCGGTTTCTATTCAGCCTATCTCGTTGCCGACAGAGTCACTGTCGTGTCGAAGAATAATGATGATGAGCAATACATTTGGGAGTCATCCGCCGGTGGTACCTTCACTCTCAAACAAGATACCTCGGGTGAGGATCTCCTCCGTGGCACAAAGATTATCCTCCACCTTAAAGACGAGCAAACCGACTACTTGAATGAGAGCCGGATTAAGGAGGTTGTGAAGAAGCACTCCGAATTCATCTCCTACCCCATCTACCTTCACGTCTTGAAAGAGACTGAGAAGGAAGTGCCAGACGAGGAGGCCGAGGATGCCAAGGACGAGGAAGACGAGGAGAAGAAGCCCAAGGTTGAGGAAGTTGATGACGAGGAAGAAAAGAAGGAGAAGAAGACCAAAAAAGTCAAGGAGAGTAAGATCGAGGAGGAAGAACTCAACAAGACCAAGCCAATTTGGACTCGCAATCCTCAAGACATTACACAAGAGGAGTACGCTTCCTTCTACAAATCATTATCAAATGACTGGGAAGACCACCTTGCTGTGAAGCACTTCTCTGTTGAAGGGCAGCTTGAGTTCCGCGCTATCCTCTTCGTCCCTAAGCGAGCTCCATTCGACCTTTTTGAGACGAAGAAGACCAAGAACAACATCAAGTTATACGTCCGTCGCGTTTTCATCACCGACGACGCTACCGATCTCATCCCCGAGTGGCTTAGCTTCGTCAAGGGCGTCGTTGACTCCGAGGATTTACCCCTCAATCTGTCCCGTGAAACGCTGCAACAGAACAAGATCATGAAGGTCATTAAGAAGAACATTATCAAGAAAGCTCTCGAGCTCTTCACCGAGATTTCCGAGGACAAGGAGCAATTTGACAAGTTCTACTCTGCTTTCAGCAAGAATATTAAGCTCGGTATTCACGAAGACTCTCAGAACCGCCAATCCCTTGCCAAGCTTCTTCGCTTCAACTCGACTAAGTCTGGAGATGACACGACCTCTCTGCAAGACTACGTTACACGTATGCCCGAGCACCAGAAGCAGATGTACTACATCACTGGCGAGTCCCTCAAGGCTGTACAGAAGTCTCCCTTCCTTGATGCCCTCAAGGAGAAGAACTTTGAGGTTCTTTTCCTTGTGGATCCAATAGACGAGTACGCTATGACCCAGCTCAAGGAGTTTGACGGCAAAAAGCTCGTGGATATCACCAAGGACTTTGAGCTCGAGGAGTCTGATGAGGAAAAGAAACAGCGTGAGGAGGAGGAGAAACAATACGAGTCCCTCGCCAAGGCTCTTAAGAACGTGCTTGGTGACAAAGTGGAGAAAGTTGTTGTCAGTCACAAGCTCGTTGGTTCTCCTTGCGCCATCCGTACCGGTCAGTTCGGCTGGTCCGCCAACATGGAGCGCATCATGAAGGCCCAGGCTCTTCGTGACACTAGCATGAGCAGCTACATGAGCTCGAAGAAGACCTTCGAGATTTCTCCCAAGAGTCCCATCATTCAGGAACTCAAGAACAAGGTTGAGACCGATGGCGAGAACGACCGGACTGTGAAATCTATCACTCAGCTCCTGTTCGAGACCTCGCTCCTAGTCTCCGGCTTTACCATTGATGAACCCGCTGGCTTCGCTGAGCGCATTCACAAGCTTGTTTCGCTTGGTCTTAACGTTGACGAGGAGGCAGAGACGTCTGAAGAGAAGGCCGCCGAGGAGGCCACCTCTGCCGAAGGCGCTGGTGAGAGTGCAATGGAGGAAGTCGACTAGATGTGCCCTGCATAGATCGGTTGACGGCGTCACGAGGCTCTCGGACTTTTCTTCCATTCACAAGGCGCTGTTCTTACTGGTCCACTTGCTGCTTGTGGTCCTGGAGTCCAAACTTATGAGGCTTGCACCCATGGTTAACAGCCACAGCATTTGTAATTTATAGGCTATTGAAGATGCTTAGACCGAAATAGCGAATAATGAATTTTCTTTGATGCTGTGATTTTTAAAATCTACTTTGAAAAATTGACGAGTGTGTTCTGCAAACTGGCGACTGTCGTGATCCTATTATCCTGGTAGTCCTCGGGGGCGGAGCATTGCCGGAGCTGTAGAATGGACCTACGAAAGCGGCACCATCGGAGTGTAAACCTGAAGCTCCCTCCATATTTGTAGACCACGATTCTCTCTGCCAAATGGATATCCATGACGAGAGTGCATCCGCTTGGGGAGGTAAGATCAGCTCCGAATATCCTCAGATTCTTCACAGTGGTCTGAATCTACTTCTAGATGTCCCTTCAGGCGGTCCTCAGAAAACTTCTGAAGATGAGAATAGTAATCCGCGAGGTGAATAGGAGTGTGCCAGGAGATTGGATATGTAGCTAATCTTTCAGACACGCCTTCTGCTTCCCAGAGCTCCTTGTCGCAAAGTGTGTCTTCGGCTCCACGATCTCCTGCAGGTCGAGGACCTCGAACAGTCAAACGTCATGGCACGCAATCCACTCGATTAGAAGCAGTTGACGATGCCCTGGGACCTCTTGGACCTTTAGGTGACAATGCGCCAACGAGTTCAGAGCCAGAAGGACCTCCAGTTCCACCCCAAAAAGAAGAGCCAACGGCATCGCGACAGCTACGGCCATCAACATCCAGTTCGCAAACCTCTACCGTTAGAAGTATGATGGATTCCGTCAATCTGAACGATGATACTGAGGAACCTTCATTGAAACCACGAGTACCACCGCCTGTTCAGCCACCGAGCAGCGACAGCCCCAGACGGCAAACACAACCTAGTGTAAGCGTTGAACAGGCTGCGAAACCTACGTTTGATATTACTGTCGGCGACGCGCACAAAGTCGGGGACTTGACAAGCTCTCATACTGTCTATTCCGTACGAACAAGAGTGAGTGTCAATAGATTTTACATCGAATGTCAGCGCGCTAACGCCGTTGCTCTAGACTACGTCCAAAGCCTACCACAATCCCGAATTCACAGTCTCTCGTCGATACCGAGACTTCCTATGGCTCTATACACAGTTACACAACAACAATCCTGGAGTCGTTGTACCACCTCCACCAGAGAAGCAGGCAGTGGGACGCTTTGATTCGGAATTTGTCGAGACCAGGAGGGCGGCACTTGAGCGGATGCTGAACAAGGTTGCAGCGCATCCAATCCTTCAACATGACGGTGATCTCAAACTTTTCCTCGAAAGCGAAGCGTTCAATGTCGATGTCAAACACAAAGAAAGAAAAGAACCGAACCTTGGCGAAAGCAAAGGGATGCTTGGCAGTCTTGGAATCAATGTTGGATCTGGTGCTAAGTTCGTTGAACATGACGATGTAAAGACTCTTGCGAGGTTATCATTTTGTGATGCTAACAGTGGATAATCGCAGTGGTTTCACGATCGTAAGATCTATCTTGATGCTCTAGAGAACCAATTGAAGGCTCTGCTCAAAGCCACCGACACCGTGGTCGCACAGCGCAAAAGCCTTGCAGAAGCTGCTGGCGAATTCTCTGCCTCCCTCCATTCCCTTGCTACTGTCGAACTCTCGCCCTCCCTCTCCGCCCCTCTCGAAGGCCTATCAGACGTCCAACTTCGCATCCGTGAACTCTACGATCGCCAGGCCCAGCAAGACGTCCTCACCCTCGGTATTGTCATTGACGAGTACATTCGTCTGATCGGAAGCGTAAAAACAGCCTTTACGCAACGTCAAAAGGCATATCACTCTTGGCATTCGGCAGAATCAGAGCTACAGAAGCGTAAGAATACACAGGATAAGCTGATGAGACAAGGAAGGAGCCAGCAAGACCGCCTCAACCAAATGGGCGCGGATGTCGCCGATGCAGAACGAAAAGTGCATCAAGCGAGGCTATTGTTTGAAGATATGGGTCGATTGATGCGAGCAGAGCTCGATCGATTCGAAAGAGAGAAGGTTGAAGACTTTAAGAGCGGAGTTGAAACTTACCTTGAGAGCGCTGTTGAAGCGCAGAAGGAGGTGAGTTATGATACACTTACTTGGATAGCGTGGGAAACGATGATGCGGCTGCTGACATTCTCGTCAGCTCATTGAGCTGTGGGAGACATACCTCATGCAGCTAGATGCAGAAGATGACGGAGCACCTCCATCCAGTCCAAAACTTCCAGCTGGCGTCACGGCTGATGAGCCTTCGCCTGCTGCTGTACCCGGCAGTGATATGCCGGAACGAGGGAACAACGAAACGGCCGCACAGACCGCTGCGGCTGCAACGGCGGAATTAGAAGAGTGAAGGAACATCCTATCTAAAAGCTTTGGACGTCTGGTTGGACCGCTCTGGCCTATATCGACATCGCCAGACTTTGTCTTTTTAATTGTGCTCTCTTGAAAAGAGTATCTTGTACGTTTAGAGAAGGCCCTTTCTTAGACGGCGAAATACCCGCAATAGCAGAGATATCGGTCAAAAGGTAATGTGATATATGCATTATCCCTTTAAATTATTACAATCAAAATCTTGATACCTCTAATCATAATCTGGATTTGGAATCCGAGGCAGGCGTTGCTTCGGACGGCAGCTCCAGGCGTGCAAATATCCAATTCGCAACGTCATTTGCGTACGTTTCCCGGCACTCCCCAGGCTCATCATGTACTATCTCGCCATGTCAGCAAATTTATAATTTTTCTTTAAGGGCCGCTCTCATACTCACGTCTATGATACCACCCCTCATAAACCTTGAACTCCTTATCCCCCACCTCCCCCATAAACTCATCCACAACCTTCCTCGTGGCCGCAAACGCGCACACTCTATCATCCGTCCCATGACTCACCCACAGCCTCGTCTTCCCCCCCTCCCCCATCTCCTCCCTCATCCTTACCCTCCCCTTCTCCAACTCCCCCGCCCGATCCAGCATCCCCGCCATCCCCTCCAACGTCCCCGTATCATGACACAGCTGATCCTCCGCAATCACCCTTCCCACCTCCTGATCCCTCGACAGAAACTTCGGCTCCACCTGGTTCACGAGCTGCCGCTTCGGCAGCACCTTGCCCGCGAGCCGTCCCGCAAAGACGGTGAACGGCGACGGGCGCGTGGACGGGTGGATCGCGATGAACGGCGCGTCGAGGAGGTAGCCGCGTATGCGGTGTTTGAGCGCGGTGGGCACGAGCGGGGAGGCCAGCCAGTGCAGGACTTCGGCGCCGCCCATGGAGTGGCCGAAGAGGAAGAGCGGGGTGGGGGTTTGTGGAGTAGGGAGGGAGGAGACGAAGGAGGAGATGTCGGAGAGGACGAGGGGGGTGGGTCCGCTGGCGCCGCGGGAGGAGGGGGTGGGTGCTGAGCGGCCCCAGCCTCTGAGTGGGAGAAAAAGGGTTAGCGTTTTGGGTGAGTGGATGCGGAGGTAAGGGAGCGCCAGGCTTGGGTCTGGCTACCTTTGATCGAAGGAGCGGACCTCAATGCCTTTGGAGGCGAGGAGGTTGCAAAAGTTATTGTAGGTGTTGCCTGAGAATATCTGAATAAGGGTGGAGGTGCAAAGGGGCGAGGGGTGTACAGTGATCGCTGAAGCCGTGGATCAAAACCATGCGCGCTTTGGGATTACTGTCGGGCTACAGAAGGTGTAGGAGGTTAGCTTGTGCATTTGAAGTTGGGTTGGATAGCTCGAGCACCTTCCAGGTCTTGGTGTACAATCTTGTGCCATCTTCGACTGCGTGCCAGCCTTCTTCTGTGCCAGTCATGACTCTGAATAGATGGCCAATTTCTCAAAAGCAAAGAAAATAAGGTTTGCGTGAAATCATAAGGAGCTTCTAGAAACCTTAAGGCTTCAGTAATTAAGAGATGACATGAGCTCGGAGGCATATGACGCCTGCAGACTTTATCGATAAGAGCTATAGCCGAACCCTCCTCACCTGAAGCTACCCATTGCATCAACTGACCGTACTGTGTGACTCGGAACCGAACAGGCTCTTCGAAATGAGATGACGGCTGCCTGTCTACCTTACCGTTTCTATAAATTGGGGGCTCGCCATTGGGTAACGGGCAGTGGATGTTATCGTCGAATCCGAGGCATGGCGGCCGTTCGCGAGAAACTCAGTCATGAGGAACGAACAGCGGCAGAGCCACGGGAGGACGGCCTGCATCCTGTCAAACTGAACAGAATTGAGCAAGTTAACGAATCAATCCGCTTGCTGAGGCTGAGCGTATTGGATCATCAACGAGGTGTCAAGGTTCGTTTGCGATCGTGAATTCAGTTCTCCGCGTCGTATGACTGCGACACGGACAGAAGCAGTTGTTGATGAACGGATCTTTTAGTAAAGTTCTTACCAGGACAATGGCTTGATATTTTCATTCCGGGACTTCCTAAAGCAGGCGGCTTTACGATTACCTCCATTCCGAGGGATGCGGAGCCCGTTGGGGAGAACGCAGATAAAGCAGATGGTAGGCCTTACCTCGAGCTTGCTGTACAAAATTCGCCCAAGAACCCTCCTGCAGCACGGCTGTGGCGACCATCGGACGAGATTCTAGGGACGCAACTGGTAGTGCGGGTTGGAGGAAGTTTTGTCTTCCCACCGCTGGGCGTGCCACCGCAGTTTGTAAAGAGACTGGTCATCATCGCAGGTGGAGTGGGCATAAATCCGCTCATTTCAATTCTCGCGCATCTGCATTACACAAATACCATGCCGCCGAGTGTACAATTTCTATATTCGACAAAAATCGGACAGCCTTCACCCAAACTAGAAGATGTACTGTTTTTGGATCGACTTCGTTCGATACTGAAAGGCAATGAAGACCGTATGCGACTATCGTTGTTCATTACTGGCCAAAGGCTCGAACTGGAAACGGGGTCAGGCATAGACTTGCACTATCGTCGTATTGGACAACATGATCTAAGGGAAGCCTTGGGTCCGGTCTCTGAAAGGAGGAATGCCTTTTGCTATGTTTGTGGTCCTCAAGGCATGACAGATGAATTAGTGGCACGAGTACGAAATGAAGACAGCGTTGTACCCGATCAAGTGCTTTGCGAGAAGTGGTGGTGATCCAACAATCACTACATGAACTGAAACCGTCGAAAAAAACTGCGGACTCAAAGCCTTTCTCCACGCTGCTGAGCGCAAGCTAAGCTCCTTTTTCCTGTTCTCCTCCTCGTGTTACTAGATGGAATATCCGTTTGCTCAAGTCTTCACATCGAGATTGAGGGATGTGTTGCATCTGTACGTAGAGTATGGCTCTTCCATCCAGGCCACAGTCAGGATTAATTGAGGGGAGATTTATCCTGTCCTGCACTAGTCATAGGTCATCTTCCTCCAAACTCCAAGAAATCCTCCGCCTGTAACTCTTTCCCCAACCTTGGGCCTGCACACCATTACATATTCTTGGTCCCGGTTCTTTGAATCCTGAGATTGTTCATCATCACGCTCTCCCATTTCCGGGGGTACAGATTCCGAGTCTCCTGACTCGGCGCCATCCCCATTGCTCTCAATTGCTGCGTTGCTTTCAGTCGAGTCCACCTGCTGAACGCGCCTTTCCATGACTTTAGTTTTCACCGCCCTCACGTCCCAGGTCCTACCTTCTGATTTACCTGACTCAAGCTCTACGACTCGATCCAGCATCAACGGTAACCTCTCCGCTTTGACACGCTCGACGCATTGAACAATCTGCGTGATGCTAGGGTTGAATACGACAAGCATGCCATTGGGCTGAAGCACGTCTGCCACTGTTGATAGGTGAATATGAGCACTCGGAAGATCGAGAATTGCATGCGAAAGGAAGGATTTTGTTGTCTCCCCCTCTGGAGACGTTGATGCTCTTATGTTGTCAACGCCAGAGTCTTGTCGAGAGGTTACCTGATCGGTAACCCAGTCTGGCAAATCCCCAGTGTAGAAGTCTATATCTCCATAGTACATCCCACGTCGGAAGTTGCGGACAACTTTTTTAGCATCCCTTGAGTGTTTGGGCGAGATATCAAGTGTATGCAGAATAGCGCGCCGAGATAGCTTCCATTGATTGAAGGAGTCCAGCGCTTCTTGATCCTCTAGATCCGAGGTATTCGAGGATGTGTTTTGTTCTCCATTAGTTTCACTATCTTCAATGCTCAGATCATTCTTGCTGGTCTTCAGCGAAGCTTGGCCGAGACGCGGAATTTCGGGGGGCGAAGTATTGGCGCCATGTATGGCTCGGGCGAGGTAAAGTGTCAACGCTCCATGCCCGGTCCCTGCTTCCAAAATCTCCAGGGTGCCATCTTGTGGATACTGTTGTCCAGGGGTAGCTAAATGGATGTCAAGGAGCGATACTATAAGATTTGCATCTCCGGGGTATATCTACAGTACCATAGGCGTTAGCCTCCAATTGCGGTTGCACCAACCTGAAATCATGCAGCAAAAAATGAAATGAAGAAGTCAACCTACAGGGGTCACGACGCGAGGCGTGAGGCTCGTATATTCGCCTAAGGTTGGGTCATGTATGCGAAACTCGACCGCAGAATTCGAACGGGCTACGTCTCGAACGCGGGCGCCGATAATTTGAGAATGCGATACTGAACCTCTGTGTGTCGGAGTGACAGCATCCTTCCGCAGTGGCTTCGTCAAGATTGGTCTGCTGGAGGCATCGTGTTTCTGACGCAGGAGTACGATGTCACCTTCTGCAAAATCATTAGCTTTGCCTTGAAGGGCATATGGATGCGACACACAAAAACTTTACCTTGGTAAACTTGATGACTGTACCAGCGATTGAGATTGTGAGATACTGCAGCGCGTGAAGCTCGTAAGCAAGAAATGCCAGAGGAAAACTTCATTCGGTGCAAAAATGGAGTTGTGTCTCGCGCGAGGGTCGAAGTGCGGTTTGAGTTGCCCAGATTCGCTTTTCAGACCCTTGGATCTGGAACAACGTCAGGACGTGGCTTTCGACTCCACATCCCTTCGAACGGTCCAACCAATCCCTCGCGCTGCTTTCTCAGATGCTGCAAGGGCGCATTACCAGAGCTGCAGAATAAAATGTCTTCTCG
This sequence comes from Viridothelium virens, assembly GCA_010094025.1. Classification (NCBI taxonomy): domain Eukaryota; kingdom Fungi; phylum Ascomycota; class Dothideomycetes; order Trypetheliales; family Trypetheliaceae; genus Viridothelium; species Viridothelium virens. The sequence continues at coordinate 48,617 of ML991799.1, forward strand.
GACAGAATGAATCCAGGCCACTGAGGAACGCAAGCTGGCACCTAGCTGCAATCCGCTGCGAGCGGGCAGCTTTCCGGCAAGATGACTCGAAGAATCGTGGGTATCCTCCGTCACCGCGGTATTTATCTTGCTGAAAATGCTTTCGCAGGTTCGAACAGTCATCCAAGTCGGCACGCTTGCTACAATTTTGCTATTTTTTGCGTATCTACTTGACAATCGATATCGTGTGCTGCCCACTTCCATCCATAATCAGATACCTTCTCACCATCCTGGCCTAATCGTTACCGATATCAATGTCAAAACGTGTTCATCCCTCAATGTCTTTTCCTCGTGCGCACCAGATTCGGACCAATGGCAGATGATAGATAAAGAGCTCTACCTGGGTAGCATCTGGTTCTCGAAGGCGTACGTCTACGTACTACGTATGAAGGAGGAGGAACTCGGGCACGGTGACAAAGTTGTCCTTGATGTACGAATTAGTCGTCTCGATCCGGCACTGACAGATAAAACCGAGTCTAGAGAAAAATGGGAATCTCGAAATGGAGGAATATGGTTAAAAAGATCGGCCAAGCATGCGGACAGCGATTCGAAGGATGCCGTGACCGCGGTCGACATTCTCTTCGGAGCCGATGCTGTAGAACCTCGGCTAGGCTGGGAGGTCAAGGACCTTCCACTTCTTCTTGATACTGCTGGCGAGACCCAGGAATCCCGACTCACTGTCCGGAGGGGACAGCCCGTCAAAATCGAAAAGGTCGTTCCTCGAATACGAAAGGATGGCAAATTCAAAATTATGCAAGCAGCTGATTTGCACCTCAGCACGGGATTTGGAACTTGCAGGGACACTGATCCAGATGGAAAGGACGGAAACAGATGTGACGCAGATACCAAGACGCTCGAATTTGTTGGAAGGCTGTTGGACGAAGAAAAGCCAGATCTTGTGGTATTGAGCGGTGACCAGGTCAATGGGGAAACAGCACCTGATGCCCAAAGCGTAAGGCCTTTTCGTTGGCATTTTACCTATTTCATGCCTCTATTTTTATGCAACTGACCCGTCTGTATGAGCCTAGGCTATCTTCAAATTTGCCGAGCTCTTCATCCAGCGTCGTATACCCTATGCTGCGATATTCGGCAATCATGACGACGAAGGATCTCTACCTCGCACAGCTCAGATGGAGATCCTTCAGGGTTTACCTTATTCGCTTTCCGAGGCTGGTTCTAATACGATCGACGGGGTTGGAAATTACTTTGTAGAAGTTCTTGCGCCAGGACATTCACAACATTCCGCTTTGACGCTTTATCTTCTCGATACTCACAGCTATTCTCCCGATGAAGCCCACTACAAAGGCTACGATTGGATCAAGCCTAATCAGATCAAATGGTTTAAGGACACTGCATCTACACTGAAGAGAGACCACAGTAAATATTCGCTAATTCATCTTGATATGGCGTTTATCCATATCCCAATTCCGGAGTATACCGATCAAAACGCCATCCGAGTAGGACAGTACAGGGAGCCACCGACTGCGCCGACATTCAATTCTGGCTTTAAAAACGCACTTGTGGAGCATGGTGTTATGGTTGTCAGTTGCGGACACGACCATGTCAACGACTACTGTGCTCTGTCTCAGTCTCTCGAGTCTCAGAAACCAGAGCTCTGGATGTGTTACGCGGGTGGGTCTGGATACGGTGGGTACGGCGGTTGGGGTGGATACGATCGTCGGCTGAGGTTCTTTGAACTGGATACTGATGAAGCGCGTATCACCACATGGAAGCGGGTTGAGAGCAAGGATGGAGATGAGAGAAAAAAGAAACTCGATCGGCAGATCATTGTTGACGGCGGGAAGGTCGTGAATGACTGAATTCAGTGTACTAACAGGGGAAACGCAATTTGGGCCGGCGTTCTGACGTTCTGTAATGGCGGCTATAGTCCAGGAGGTAGAACATGCTCCCGGGCGGCACTGACTTGCTTGATGGAGGCTGAGCATGGCGTTTAGGAGCACAAGAGCTCGCATGATATCAGGACTTTTGATGCCTCTCGCACTTTGTGTGTAAACGCTAGCAGTCGATCTTGCGACATCTGTATTAGAATGCGTCTCTCTTCAAGTTGAGATTTGTTTCGATTCTTGTAAGCCTTTGACCAGGAATCTGTCCCAGTGATGTCTCTACAAGGATCTTGGCTTCAATTCTTACTCCACCTGCCCACCTGCAATTCTCCGACAGTCTCTTGGGAGCGGGCCGAGCCGAAGGCGCACCAGGCGCCTTCACGTCATTCAACGGTCTCCACGGTGCTCCGTTGGCTCCTTTCCGTCATTCCGAAATCATTCTTAGTCTCGATTTGTTGTTGACCCCACTAGATTCAGATATCGTTAGGCAAAATGGCAAAGCCCACGGTCGGGATCCTTTCCATTGGAGATATGGGTGTTGGCATTGCCAGACTACTACTAGCGAATAATTATCATGTAGTGACGAGTGTCTCTAGTCGGAGGTATCCAGCTTCCTTTGTGATTACAGCTCTAGATTTTAACTGATGCGGTCGAGCTAGTGAAGCTACCAAAGAGCGAGCGCAAAAAGCTAACATAGCCTTGGTGGAGAAGGACGGAGATCTCGTCGACCAGGCGGATTATATTCTCTCGATCGTTCCTCCCCGTGATGCTCTCGCAACGGCACGCCGCATCGCTTTTGCCAAGATTGAGCTAGAGAAGCGAAAACAGCCGCTTTATTATGTCGATCTCAATGCCATTGCCCCTCGAAGTTCCCGTCAGATTGCCGACATCTTCCAGCCTTTCACGGAGCATGTCAGATTTATTGATGGCGGGATTATTGGAGGTCCGCCAGCTCCCAAACCGGACTCTCCCGGGGAATGGAGAAAGCCAAGTCTAGTCGTCTCTGGTCCGCATTCTCTTCATGATGATCGGTCAGGCCATGGAGCAAGCCTGGCTTCGATTCTCAATATGAGGCACATTGCCAACGAGATTGGCCCGGCGAGCGGATTGAAGATGTGCTTTGCAAGCACGACCAAAGGTCCCACTGCTATAGCTATCCAGTCATTCACCACCGCCTCCAGGCTTGGTGTCCTTGACGAGCTGAGAGCACATTTAAGTAACTATAGCCCTATGACAGGACAGCTTGCTGAAGCAGGGGTCAAAGGGATGCCTTCCAAGGCCTATAGATGGGTGGAAGAGATGCGGCAGATTGGAGAAACATTTGAAGTTGATGGAGGGTGGGGAAGTGAGACAGCCATCTTTCCAGGTGCAGCAGCATTGTACGAGTTCGTGGCAAGCGTAGAAGGTTTGGGAGGAGAGAAAGGGTCAGAAGTCGAGGAAGTGGTTCATGGCTTGACGACGAAGCTAAAGAAGGAGTAATGGTCCTCGACAGGGCACTAAGGTAACTTGTCATGTAGTCCACAATGATCATTCCGCACGTGCAATACCTTGCAGGTCTTTTACCTATGATACTTTTCCGCTTCGGGATGAGAAAGTTGAATGGTCATGAAAGCGAGTGCACGCAGAATGTAATTTGTTGATAGTGATTCTTTAGCAGGAAGACGCTGAAGCAAATAGTCCAGGCTTTGCAATGTTAGCCTCGGTGAATGAAGAGATCGAGGCTGGGAAGCTGAGGAGACCATTCAGAATTCGGTCTTGCTCGCCTAAAGCAGAGAAGTTTCCTGAATGTGAAACGTGTTTATTCATAAAGTCGGTGTCAAGACAGGCCGAAACTTTTTTTCGTGCAGCGGGGCACGCGAGCCTTCCTCGAGAGTAACACTTCAACCCGCCTCTTTTAGCCATCACAAAGACTTCTCCCAGACACCCGCCCTAGACGAAGAAGTTCCTGACCAAAGCGAACACTTACTATGGCTCTTTAAGTCTTTATTCTCAAGCCGTCCTCACCATGTCTCGGTAGCGAGAGCCACCTCACAGTATGCTGTCAGGAATGCGTACCACTTACCTCCCATCGGTTACATAACCACACAAGAAAAGGGCCTCGAATTACAAGATCCATCTCAAAGAAGCCCTTACCTCAGCAAAGCTTCTCACTTCCCTTTCTATAAAAGACACACGTTATACCAGCGCGGATCAGCACTGTGTTGCTGGGTAGAATGGATGCACAGGTGCGTGACACTTTCGGACGTTGCTTGAAGATGGAACCTCCAAGGCTTCCAAATGAGTATTCTCACTGACGCAACGGCTTTTAAGGTTGAGAATGCCATTGAAATCGCCTATGACCCATATTCTGCCGGAAATCTCAAAAGTCAAGCCTTCCAATTTATCAGCCAATTACGCGAGGACCACACCAGTTGGCAAGTCTGCCTTTCCCTCTTCACACGCTCTCCGCGAGCCTCCGAAATCGTTCGTCATGTCTCCCTGGAGGTAATAAATAACGCCGTCCAGGCAAACCGCTTGGACAGGCAAGAGCTGGTTTACATCAAAGATACACTTGTCCAATACTGGCGTGAGAATTATTCTGGAGCAGCCCCTAATGATACCCTAGATACATCGTATCTTCAGAATAAGCTCGTACAAACCGCCACGTGTCTATTCATCTGTTTGTACACAACAGAGTGGAGCTCGTTTTTTGATGATTTTCGACTCACCGCCGCCAACGACATCACTTCAATGGGGACGAATGTGGCTGGTACGATGCTTTTTCTTCGTGCTCTCAATACTGTACACGATGAGATCGCAGATAGCCTGGTATCACGATCACCCGAGGAGTTAAAGAGGAATAATGAATTGAAAGATTTGATACGGTCTAGAGATATCGGAAACATCGCATCCTCATGGCAAGCAATACTCTCAAATTGGCGACAGATAGACTCTGAGGTCGTCGAGATATGCTTGAGAAATATCAGCAGATGGGTCAGCTGGATTGACATAAGCCTGATCGTTAACGAGAGAATTATCAATCCGCTCCTCGAGATCGCAGGCCAACCGGAAAACGCTTCAGCCAAGGGAAGCGAAGCGGCCGTCCAAAATTTCAACGCCGTCGACACGTTTTCGGAGATTGTGGCTAAGAAGATGCGACCTCAAGATAAGCTTCAGATGATCAATGTCCTTAGTATTGATATGATTGTACAGAAGCTCATTGCAAGCCCCGCGTTATCAGAGCTTCGGTCGACCTCTCAGTACGACATCGATCTAGCGGAGTCGGTCGCGAAGCTCGTTAACAACACCGTCTTTGATATTGTCAAGATTCTTGATGCGGACGACGTTGACACCGAGACAAGAGCTAAGGCGGATGAGATGCTGCAAGCTTTCATCCCGCATCTCCTTAGATTCTTCAGCGACCAATTCGACGAACTCTGCTCAATGGTGATCCCTTCCTTGACGGATTTACTGACCTTCTACCGAAAAATCGTCAAGAATAGAGGAAGTCTACCTCAACATCATGCTGCGATGATGCCGCCGATCATCAGTGCTATCATTGCAAAGATGAAATACGATGAAACGTCCACCTGGGGAGAAGAAGATCAGGAGACGGATGAAGCCGAATTTCAAGACCTTCGAAAGAAACTTCACGTGCTTCAGCAGACTGCTGCTACAATTGATGAAACTTTGTGCATCGATATCTTTGGGAACATTGTCCGCGATGCTTTTGCAAGGTATCGGAATAGAGACAGTCAGATTACCTGGAGAGATCTCGATCTTGCACTGCATGAAATGTACCTCTTCGGAGAACTTGCTGTCAAGAACGGGGGCTTGTACCAAAAACACAAGCCATCATCATTAGCATCAGAGCGCCTAATCGAAATGATGGTGAACATGATAGAATCGGGTAGCTACTTCGCAATTCTTGAGCATTAAATAATCTGCTAACATGACATGAACAGAGCTTGCTTCGTATCCGCATCCTGCTATTCAGCTTCAATACATGGAGATCTGTGTTCGGTACTGCTCGTTTTTCGAGCATCATACGCATCTCATACCCCATACACTTGAGAGCTTCGTTCGGTTCGTGCACAGTGACCATATCAAAGTCCGAACTCGATCATGGTACCTCTTTCATCGATACATTCGGCATTTGAGGGCGCAATTAGGCAATGTTTCCGAAACAATCATTAACGCCATCAAGGATCTTTTATCTTTCTACGCGGAGCTCCCTCAAGAATCGGCTGACGACGATATGTCTTCAGAAGAAAATGACCAGTCAGCAGATGCTGTATTCACCAGTCGGCTCTACCTTTTCGAAGCTGTCGGATGCATTGCATCGGCGCCATCCGTACCCGTGCAGCGGAAGGTGCTGTACGCGCAATTAGTCATGAGCCCTCTCTTTACGGATATCGAGCAACACATAGAGCCTGCCAAAGCTGGTGACCAGCGAGCGGTGCTTCAGGTCCACCACGACATCATGGCGTTAGGGACATTGGCTAGGGGCTACTCGGACTGGAACCCGAATGTTGCTTCAAGTGGACCACCTCCAGCCCCTGAGGTATCACAAGAATTCTTGAAAGCCGCGGAGGCTATCCTTCTCGCGCTCGAGACCCTCAAATCATCCATGGATGCCCGCTCAGCAGCAAGATTCGCATTTTCTCGTCTGATCGGCGTCCTAGGGGCTAGAGTCCTCGAACAGCTGCCTCGATGGATAGACGGTATTCTTGCACAAAGCTCTACTAAGGACGAAATCGCAACCTTCCTGAGATTATTGGATCAAGTTGTGTTCGGCTTCAAGACAGAGATCTATGCAATCCTCGATTCCCTCCTCACTCCTCTGCTCCAGAGAGTTTTTGCCGGGCTGGCCGAACCGACTACCGGCACTGACGATGAGATTCAACTCGTTGAACTCAAGCGAGAATACCTGAATTTTCTACTAATTGTTCTCCACAATGATCTCGCAGCAGTTTTTATCAGTTCTAGTCAGTCCTTCATTCCCTACAGTAATATCACAATTAGCTGACGAATGATACTTGTAGCAAACCAACCCATTTTCGACACAATCATTACTACGCTCGAGCACTTCTCCCGCGACTCCAACGATTACTCTACCGCCCGTCTGGCACTTTCGGTTGTCGACCGTATGTGTCTGACCTGGGGTGGACCTGACGTCTCCTCATCATATTCTAAACCGAATACAACACAACCCAAAGCTACAGTCTCGAGTCCGAACTTACCTGGATTTGACAACTTCATGCTCAGCCGATTTTCCCCTTTGACATGGGCACTGCTCTCCTCTCCTTCATTCAATGCGAAAGATCCGCAAGCCCGGCAGGTGCTTGGCGAAATCGCGAACTTGCAGCAGAATATTTTGGTCAAGACTGGAGACCAGTACCTCACCTGGCTCAAGGATGTCGAGCTTAAGAATCTTGGTGTTGGACCTGACGTGGTAGAAGAATACCTGCGTGCCCTGGCTGGAATGGACATGAAGGCTTTTCGGGGGTTTCTGACCGCCTTTGTGGGAAGAGCGAGGGGTGGGAATTGATTCTGTTCCAAAACTATGCACATTCTGGCGCAATGCTGTGGGCGGAGTTTTGACTCAAGATATGATTCATCAATGATACCTAACATGATTGCATTTAAGGAAAGGCGTCCATGGTGACGAGATGCGTCACTTAGGAACCAGCGATGGTTGCTACTTAAGAAATAAGACTTTTTTTTTTTTTCTTTTTTTTTTAAATCGATCGTTTTGATGCAGTATTGTGTCTTCCAAAGCTTCATTCGCTTTGCCTATTATTCCCTCTGGGACTCTTCTGAGATAAGATCAATTCCGCCCTTCGTCCCCGAGTGCCAATGAAACCTGTTTCACGCCACGGTTGGACAACTTCGTTTTCGACAAATGTCAGGCAAGTTATGCTATCAGGTTCATGGCAGGAGTGGCGCGCTCTGAGTTAGTCTGCAGCACCGGGTGCCAGGAAGCCAAGGTGCGCCCACTTTTGCTATATACCAAGTCAGCAAAACTTGTTTCCTTTCTCTCCCAGTTTGAGGAACGTACCCTTTTGCGTGCCAAACTTGCACTCTGTTTGGCCTCTTCAGCAGCTCTCGCCGCTTGCTTTTGTGCTTTCCGTTCTTTTTTGCGGCGAAGCTTTTCGAGTTCCAACTCGCACTGAGGACATTTCTGCTGCAGGATTTCTTGCTCGGTCTTGAAATTACGGCATCTCGACAAGTCGTGTGTAGTGTAGTCGGATACCTGAATGTCGTTGCAAATGTCGAAAGCAGGCGATTTGTGACATTCGTGGTCGCAGAGGTAGCGGAAAGTTCTTACGAAACACATGGTCGTCTGGATTACTCTTCATTAAGGAATGATAGCTGTTAATAGTAGGCTTGGCTCTGTGGAAAGGGTTCGATGAGACTGGGTACAACCAGATGGTGTGTAGTGAAGAGTCATGCCAGGTAGGGCCATGGAGAAGGCCATTGGCATGACAAGAAATAAAGCACAACGATAGTTGTGACGTGGAGTGAACATTGCCATGATGCCGTTTGTTGGGTACATGGCGTCGAGCGTCCAACCAATTCCCAAGATTTAGCATGGATAGCACTAATCAGAGGAAGCATGGTTGGATTTTTGGAATTGCTTTGTTCGAGTTAAGGGCAGTGTGACTGATGCGGATTTGCAGCCAGAAAACCCCCTATTCACCACAGCTTCTATTTCGTAACCTCGCTCAATTGGCTCAAGTTTTTGCCGAAGTTTCGGAACAACCAATTGATCGTTAGGGTGGAATATTGATGGATATCGCTTAGCCTCAGCAATATTGAAACGCATAAAGAAGATATTCGTTCAACATACCCTTTCGCTAGTGAAGGCGACTGATGAACGTGAATGCAAAGTGCGTGAACTAGGTAAGGTACCGTTGTGAAAGGAAGTACGACGCCAAAACCACCTATGACGTACTGCTAGCGCAGTACTACTGATCACAGTCATGCAAGATAGAATGACAGACACTCTGGGTTAACGAGCTCACCCCAGGATTCAGGGACATTGGGTGATGCCGAAAATTTGCTGGGGCCATCCTGGCTTGCATGATGCTAAAATAGGAACGACGTTCTCCCTACATGCAACTTCTTAGATGTATTCACTCGGTCCGTCTTCGCGACCCTTATCCTTTCTTCGAATCCTTCTTTAAAGTCTCATGCTTCGGAAGACTTCATGGGAGGACCCAAATCTGCGTGCCGTAGATACCAAGCTGCCGGCTGCCTCAGATGTCTCCAAGAATCACGTCCTTACATGAACAGAGCCCTTCTAGCCAAATTGAGACTTCTATTATTCTCTGCTCAAGTCTATGGAGTCTTGGTATTCAAGGTCCTTTCCATGTGTTGGGACGAAAAGTGGTAGCTTCGGATGACCGACCTCTATTTGGAGACTTCCTGTTTAGTACTAGTGGGGCCGTACATAGCGTTGCTTTTCTGCCACCAAATCTGGCTTCCTGCGACACACCCCCCTTGGATTACCCACAGATCCTACAGTATCGAGGCACTACTAACCACTGGCCTCTGCCATTCTTTTGAAGACTGTCCTGGGCCATAGTGCTGTGCGAATTTGACCAATTTGAGGGTGTCACATGGCTGTTCATCTACATGAAGTACTTTGGGCAGGGAAGGTAAGCGAATGATCCTTTTTCCACCAAACATTCTGTGGTACCCTTGCCTTAAATAGCAGCACATCGAATAATATTAAAGGTGTGACTTTTAGGCTAGAAGTGCCTTTCAAGTTTTGCCCGTGACAGATAACCTTTCTGTAGGTCTCATGGATAAATAAATGCATCATCGATTTCCTTTGCGTTAAAGTGCATTTGAAGCCGGCAGTTCCTTACCATTTTTTTCCCTCTCCACCATCGTTTGTTTCCTCTCTCCATTAAGCTTTAGGTATCTTTGCCCCTTCAGTATACTTTCAAATGGCGCCCCCCCTTACATCTGTCTGCTACTTTCTCGCGTTGGTTCACTATGGCTACGCAGCTATGGGTCCGGCGTACTCTACTGGACCCGTGAGCAGTGGAAACTTCATCAGAGAAGCGACCTCTACCCTTGTCGTTCCTCAAGCGCCAAATCCCATCATTGGCAACACGGTTCTTTGGACCGGGATGGGGACCAGCGCCGGCGATCTGATCCAAGCGATCACAAATAACTACCCCGCGGACACCCTGTAAGTTGAGACGATATGAAGATGGTGAGAGTTTCTAAAGATATCAAGCGGCGCGGTCTGCAGTCATCTCGGAGGGAATTGGTGTGTGGCTGCAACCACTCTTCACAAAACCTCATGTAGGTTATGCAAAGAACCCTAACATCCGCCGAAAGTAACCTCGCACTCGTAGCTTCAACACAGCAGGAAATTGCAGGACCTGACTCGACGACAACACCAAGCTCGCAGGTGACCATGCGCTGTATGTATCGAACTGTGAGACGTTAGATGACGAGTACAATGACTGACAAGCGTAGATGTCTATGATGATGCCAGTGGGAATTATACCCAGACGGCCGCCGTGAACGGTGTGGTCGTCTCGCAAATCTCAACCAGTCAGTAACCTTCACACTACATTGCGTGCATGAAGAATTCGCTAACAAAGCCTTACAACTCAAGGCTCTGGACTTGCTCAAGGCTGGGGCACCGCTCAAGAATGTACCACAAAGCCATGTGGTGTGGTTCCTGCTCATTGTATGTTCGTTTCCGTTCAAAGCCGCTGCTGAATGTTTTTTGCTAAAGTTCCCAAAGCTTGGATCAATACGACCTTAATCATGAATGTTGCTGATCCCAACTATTCACAAACCGCTTATCCTACAGGGGCTGGAGTTACAGGTCAGATTATTACAACAGATGGAGGCAAAACATGGACCGCCGCTAAGCTTGGCATTCCTTCGTGGGACTGCACTACGCTTTAAAATTATGACTGATCTGAGTATGGTTTACATTTTCTCTTGCAAGCGACTTACATGAAGCAATGACTACTCATTCCTCTGAGAACCATGTACTCCGATCCAACCGCCCTGTTCGTTTTTAACCCGTCGAATCAAGATAAAGACATCCTGTAGAGATTGAATGATCCGCATAAGGTCTTGACGTTCTCGGTCCATAGCGATACTCTGGATTGAAACCAATTATGGGGCAAGAAGTACGAACCTCCATCCAAAAGTAGCACTGAGGGGTATCCTAGCTCCTCTGCTCAGTCCATCTAGCTTTGCCAATCAGACTTCAAGATTCTGATCCAAAAAGCTGTCGATGCTTATCATATGAAGTTGCGAAATCCCAAAAGCAGAACGGTAATTCCGGTAAAACTGATGACGCTGTCCCAGTTTGAATAGAATTCTTCAACTAGGCTGGATATACTGGAGATATCGCCAACGTGCCAATGGCCTGTGAGAAGGTAACCAGTTTCGCCGCAGCGATTGCCGATGCCTTCCATCTCGGATTCTACGGGAGGCCTCTCTATCGAATCACGAAACATCTAAATCGAGTCTCAGAGAAGAATACAAACAGGATCACGAGTGCTTAACAGAAGGTACTCTGAGAACCTCTAAAGCTCGAGGGGTGTAGCCTAAGGCAATAAGCATCCTAAAATTTTAAGCGGACCTGCCGTCACTATCGCCACACTGTGAATATTGGCGAAGTAATACAATACGGCCCGTTGGACCATAGAAGCGACCTTCTTAAAGGCGCAATGCTATGTCACAACTCCTAACAGACCTTACTAAGGTGATGATCGTGCTTCGGTTCGAAGTCGTGAGGATCTTCACATTAGAGTAGCGAACCCTGCCCGTGCGGAACATTGCGCGCTCGAATCAGCTGTGCCGCACATGAACGGTATGGGAATGCTATGCTTTTATATGATCAACTTATGCCGTTATGCTTCTAGAGGGGCGCCTTGCGTGCATAAATTACCAAGTATTAATACAGGCTGTGGCCGCATTTCTTACTTCAGTCGCCTCGCAATCTTTCACAATGTCCAGAAGTACCTATTTCTTTAGGGAAGGTGCTAATATTTCACAATTAATAGACGATCTCAAAAAAGTTCGCGATGGTATTTCAAGCGAGGAAGAACGTAAGAAAGCAGTACACAATGCAAAGATGCTTGTCGTGGCCTTGGAGAAGCCCGAAGAGGTGGTTATGCACTACATATATGAGGTACTCTTCCTCACGCCCGCATGAACGAAGCTCATTAAAGAAAACCGTAGCTTGGCTCTCAGCGCATGGCAATTCGAGTAGCCATTGATCTTGGTATCTTCAAAATTCTGACGTCGAGAAACGGTAACCCGATATCGTCCAAGGAATTGGCAGCGCAAACGCAAGCCGAAGTCCTACTTGTCGGTATGGCTTGAATAAATTTCCTGCTAGCCAGAAATCGAAAGAAGTAATCATCTTTCCTAGTTCGGATTATGCGCGTGCTTGTAGCCATCCAATTTGCCGGAGAAGACGGCAAGGAGACCTACGTTGCGACTCCGCTGACAAGAGCAATTGCAAAGCCGGCCTCAGAAGCTGGTCTCAGGAGCTGGTATGTATAACTGGCCTTATAATTCCCTCTTGACATCCATTTCCTGCTCATCGAGACTTTCTCCAAGCCATGATGGATCAAGTCTTGTACAGATGCGAATGCATGACTACTTCCGCGGGCACGGTTATACCTGCCCCACAAATGAGGCCGATTGTGCCTTCCAGTGGATTTTTGGGACCCAGGAGCGATATTTCGAGTACATACATCGACATCCGCAGAAAGTGAAAGACTTTAACACGTTCATGGGCGGAATTCGTGAAACGCGGAAACATTGGACAGACTGGTACCCCGTAGAAGAGCAGCTTCTAGATGGCTTTCCCGGCGGAGAGGAAATATTGCTCGTTGACGTAGGCGGAGGGAATGGTCATGATCTTGAAAAATTCATGGCGAAGTATCCGGAATCCAAGGGACACTTGATGCTTCAGGACCTTCCAGTAGTGATCGAGGGTATCGCCCATTTGAGTGAGGGAATCCAGAGTATGCCTCATGACATTTTTCAGCATCAAGCAATTAAGGGTAAGCTGGCTGAGCTAGTCCTTCCCTATGAAAGCTATTGACAGTCGACGTTCACAGGAGCTCGTGCGTACTTTTTACATTTCGTCCTGCATGATTGGCCGGACGATCGCTGCCGCGAAATACTTCAGAACCTTAAGTCGGCAATGAAGCTCGGTCATTCTAAGATATTGATAGGTGAGACTATTTTGCCTGATACGAACTGCTCTACTTTCGCTGCTGCTTTGGATTGCAACATGATGGCAATTCTGGCGGGCATGGAGCGATCGAGATCCCATTGGTTCGAGCTAGTTGAGTCTGTTGGCCTGAAGGTGGCGAGCATTCAGGTGTCTCCCTTCTTTGACGATCTGGAAGGAGTTATCGAGGTGGTCCTGTAGAAAATTTGGTGTCTGACCACATTCTGAACAAGACGATTGATCTTTAATTCATTCGCTGCCGTGTTTGTGGGTAAGGGTTTGAGATCGAGAGCGTGCCGAAGACGATATGCTGTCTCTTTGGAACAAGGATATTTGCTAGTATTAGTTCTTTAAAGTATATGTACTACCTTTCAGATCTGAAGAGTTATTATACAGATAGCCTCAAGTCTAAGCAGGATTATATTTAGTGGGTGGATGGAAACGGTGGAAAGCCTATCTTATGTGATCGGACACCCTAATTAGGGGCTGACTTAAAGGCTCCGCGGAACCTTTCCGTTTCCGGGTTTATGCCACTTCCGACGTCATTCATTGGCCGAGGATCATCAACCTTTCACCCTTTCGTGCTTTGGTGCCTTAACATTCCTAGATCGATCAATTACCTGCGATTGCGTTTCTTCTCCCCTTCATGGCTTGATTATGGCGACTTCTTCTTACATTGAAAAGCTCCCTGCCGAGATCATCCTTCAAATTGCCTCATGTATGCTCTACCACATCAGCTAGAAATTGAACATCGCGAGATGCGCTGACATATTCAAACAGTTCTAGAACCCTTCGATATTGTTCGCTGTCAATCTGTCTCTCGTCGCTTTTGGACTCTCACGCGCGATAACAATCTGTGGAAGACAATATGCTTCGAAGACTCGCGCGCCGGAGCTCTACGACGGCGGCAAGAGCTTGTATCCTCGCTGGACGAACGATTAGCTATGCTCCGGCAAGCCGTAAACTCCATATCAGGCGAAAGTGGAACTGTACATGATGGAGGTGCGCCCAATGCAGAGATGTCTGCTCATGGGATACGAGCAAGAGAAAGAATGAGGGCATTAGCCAATTGGGATCCAAGTTATCCGAATGAGAAAATCGATTTCTATCAGGAATACATTCATCGCCATGCACCAATCACGATGAACTGGCTTCAGACAGTGAGCGACATTACAGGTGGTGGCAATGAGCCTCGAGAAGCTACTGGAATAGGGCTCCTGAGAGAAGATGGGGAATATGGTGCCGAAAAGGCTGTCGCTCCTCTGGATGACGGTAGTATTTGTATCTTCGATATTAGCCCTTGGTCAGGACATGGGCCCAAATCGCAAGGCCGGATGACCGGCAGGAGTGATTCCGGTCTGTTGACGAGCCCACCTACAAACCTTGACAAGGACTCTGCAAGAGAGCATAGCAAGACCATGATGACCGAAACTGGCGCTGTGGAATGCGTGAGCATTGACAGCATCCAACGGAAAGGATTTTTCGCAGTGCAGAACGCCCTGAACGAGGTCGATCTCAATACGATGCAGGTCGTATCGCGCAACCGCTTTCCGTTCCCAATCACGGCGCTTTCCGAAGCCAGGCCCTCTATTCCACTGACCGTGGGCACCAACATGACCTTGCATCTCCATGATCCACGTCAGCCGCCTACATTACCCATTTCATCCTCTTTCTCGTCTGGATCTTCCACCCGTTGCGAACTCATCGCCGGCAGCTCTCCCCCACGGCTCTCCCCCCTAAACCTCAGCTCCTCCCTTCCCCCCGCGCCACGCTCGCTCCCCATCTCCGCCATCACCGGCTCGCACAACCCCCCCTCCGCCCATGCTACCCTCTCCCAACCCGGTCCCCTCTCCATCCTCCACCTCCCAGAATCCCGAGCCTGGGACGGCAACGGCTCGATCTGGGTCGCCGGCCGCTTCACCTCCCTCCTCAACTACGACCGGCGCTTCTTTCCCCGGTTACGCGGGACGCTACACTCCGGCGCGCGACTATCCTCGCTCGCTTTGCTCCCCTTCCCCTACCTCCCCCGCGAAACCTCAGTGATGCGCAGCACCACCTCCGGGCTCTCCATCGCCGACGTGCACGCCGCGAAGTCGATCCCAGGCCACACGCTGCTGGCAGCGGGCGAGTACAAGGGCAAGGGCTCCCTCGAGCTGTACGGGCTCAGCCCAGAACCGCATCTCACGACGCTGAGCTCGGATGCGCTGGCGACGCCGCGGACGGCACGGGCGCTCGATGGCGTCGGGAGGAGGCAGACGAGCTATCAGAATCGGCAGACGGCGAGCGTGACTAAGCTGCTGGCAGTGGCGACGCATGGCGCGCGCGTCGTGTTTGCGGATGGCGATGGTGGGGTGAAGTGGGTGGAGCGGGATGGATGTAGCTTGGTGAGGACGTGGAATGTCAATGATGCGAAAATGCCTGGTTTGGTGCGGGGGAGGTCGCCCGGTGGAGAGGCGTCTGATGTTGATTCTGGGTATGCGTCGGAGCGGGAGCGGTCGAGGGGTCGTGATGAGGTGGCGGCGGGAGAAGGGGCGGAGGAGCCGAATGATATTGTGCAGAAGTTAGTGCCGACGACGTCACCGGGGGTGAATAATTCAAATTTGTTGGTGTGGACGGGTGATGGAAGACTCGGGCTGCTGGGATTCGGGAAGCGAGCGCTGTTCTCGGAGGATGAGTGGCAGGAGGGAGAGGATTTGAGTGAGGAGGCGAGGAGAGAGAAAGAGAAGGCGAGGGAGTATGCTGGACGTATGAGAAGGGCTTTGGAGAGACAGGCGGATGAGGTGAGGTTCGTAAGGGGGATGGGATTGCCTGGATGGTAATGGTGATGAAACACGAGGCACGACATGACGAGAAGCAAAGTACCATGTTTTGCTTGAATTATCACGAACCATGAACTCAGTTTGAATAGAAAAATCAGTATAGATCGTCAGAAGCTATTGACATCAGTTAGATAAAACCTTTGACAGAGCTCGATGACAACATCTTCAATCCATTTCTATCGGTAAAATCACAGTTTGACATGAGCCCGCTTCATCTTCTATCCCAACACGACGCCGCCCTGGCTATCAGCACATGATGCACAGTAAAAGCAAATCGCGAGATGGCCATCGCTACGACCTTTAAACGGCATAAAGAGATCCCTCGGTCCCGGAAACGCCCCAGTAGTATTTTGGGTCCCAGTTCCAGCAATTTCGAGATAACATGTTGTAAGCAATAGCTAATCAACTGAATGCATGATAGAGCTTCCCCGGTATCCACGAGCATATGAAAGAGGCCGTTGGGATCGAACCATGACGATCCTTACATAACATGACAAACGAAATATGATTAAGAAATGACCCAGTCTAACAGCAAAGAAAAGTCATGAATCAGCGAGGAGCTCGAGCCAACACTTTTTGTTGAACAAGTACGCCTTTTGTATGGCCACTGACAAAGGACCAGTGAAGGGTATAGAAGGGGATTTTGGAGGAAAAAGACACATCCGAGTTGTGGCCGAGATCCGCGGTTCGGATGAACGAGGAGATGGTCGGGCCGAAGTCTCACGTAGGCCGGAAAATGCCGGCGCGGAGTTCGCCTAATCAATCCACCAACTCGAAAAAGGAATCTGACGTTGGAAATCGCTCGTTAGAAGACCGCTGGAAGGAACGGCAGATGGTGGAGATGACTCGGAGTGACTTTCTGTCAAAACACTCCACTGTCATTCATGCCCGCCATTGACTCATTCATCCCCAGCAGGCCTGCTCCAGCCACATTGATTCCCATGCCGCCAATGCCGGGGCTGGATGTCGCTC
Organism: Viridothelium virens; assembly: GCA_010094025.1. Classification (NCBI taxonomy): domain Eukaryota; kingdom Fungi; phylum Ascomycota; class Dothideomycetes; order Trypetheliales; family Trypetheliaceae; genus Viridothelium; species Viridothelium virens. The sequence continues at coordinate 65,506 of ML991799.1, forward strand.
CTGCTCCTGATATTGAAGCGTTCAGCTTGAGATCGGGGTTGCATGGAGGGCTATGTTGACGGTGGTATTTGAGGCCGTTTAGGTTCTTGTAGCGCTTGTGACACACTTCACACTTGTATGGTTTCTCCTTCTCCATACCTAGGGTTCCGGGATAAGGCATAGATGTTGTAGGGTCCACAATGGAGAAGGTGCCATCCTCATTCTGTTTGAGTTGTTGGTTCTGATGTCCGTGCTGGAGCAAGAGTTAGTCAATCTTACTAATTTGGACTTTTCAAATCTTGTTTACGTCAGAGACTGAAAGGTGAAAGCATACCTGTTTGTGATACTTGAGACCGTTCTGATTTTTGTACGCCTTTTCACAGCCTATTACTGGACATCTGAAGGGCTTGTGTTCTTCTCCTGGGAATCCCAGGCCGGCACCTGCTCCAGGTATTCCCGCTGCAAGCTGCTGTTCCCGCATTAATTTTGCGAGTTCCGTTGTGGTAGCCGCGTGGCCATTTATTTGTTGACCACCTTGGCCGCCAGTTCTGCTGTACAAGCGCTTCGCAGGCTGGTCAATAAATTGTTGTTCGGACCCGTCCAAGCCAGCACCTACATTGTTGAGACTAAGCGAGTTAAAAGGATCTAGCCCCTGAGGAAATTGAGTGCTTGCCCCCATATTTCCATACAGGTTTCCGAAATCTTGATCCGGTAAATCTGGTGTACCAGGTAACGAAGAGTCGGGCGTGCCCCGATTTTGCTGCTGGAATGTTGCCAGTGTTGGAGTGTTCACAGAAGATACAGTCGGATTGTTCTGCATTGAGAAGGCTTGGTTTGCTTGTGGCGTTGTGGGTGTTGAGGTCCTTAGGCCCTGGTGCTGGAATGCATTCGCTAGGTTCATATTAAGCGGAGCTAATGGAGGGTGATTTTGGCCAGGTAGCTGCTGTTGCTGTTGCTGGAGGTTCTGTTGCTGCTGCATTTGTGATCCAGATGTGGTGTCATCCATTTCCATATCCAGCGGATCCACTTCGTCTATACCTGATCCCTGCATCCCTGTAGCTCCGTTTTGCTGGGTTCCGAATTGATTGCCGAAGTTTCGATTTAGATTGGGTTGCGTATTCGATGCGGGATTGAAACCGTATTGTGTATTCATAGCTTCGGGCTGGCTGCTTTGTTGCGGCGCTAGATTACCACCATTTTGTGGGACCCCATCCTGATTGCCTGGAGGTGCTCCACCTTGGGTCGAATGAGAAGTCCTTGGAAGCATTTGGCCCGCTGTTCCCGCATGGATTTGCTCATAATGCTGAAGGAGCTCATGGAGCGAGTCGAGTTGTAGCCCGCAGCAAACATAGTCCCTCATGAAATTGGCCTCCATCTTGGGTAAGTAAGAGGAAGAATGGAATGAAGGCGACTGGAAGTTGTACGGTGAAGTTCCTCCCATGTAAATGCTGTTTAGATCTGGGATCAGCCCTTGTCCCGCATGGCGCAACTATGTCGCACGTTTTGGATAAACATGTCTGGGGGGAAGTATAAACTTACTCATCTCGAATCCAACTTCCTACGGAAACACCACCCCAGCTCCCGTTGACAAGGCTACCCGCAAAGCTCTCTTTTCGGGGCCTTTCGGCCATTGCGATTGGCTGCGCTCCACTACTGTACTGGGATAGTCCGTGTGGACCAGAATCCTCGCGTATGGCATGAGAACTCGGTGCTCTGTTGCTCCCATCTGTAATGCTGATAGCCGAAGAGGGCCGTGGCATCGCAGATGCTCCCTGTAGCGCAGAAGTAAGGTTGGAGGTCTGGTTTCGAGGCGATGACGAGCCAAACCTCGCCGGTGGGGTTATGTCTATTGGGGGCGTGGAGACGGCCATTGCTCTCTGAGCAGTGAAGTCCTGGGGAGAAGATGGAGGGAAGAGCGGAAATCCGCCGTTGTCGTAGTCGTGAAACAGCAAGTCTTCGTTCTCAACGGGCAAGTCGAATTGGCTGGCACCAATGTTGCTTGGAGGTTTCCGAACCCACGAGAAGTACAGGTCCTTCTCCCTCTCAGTGCGCCGCGAGGGCAAAGGCGAAGTCGGTGTGAGCGGACTGTTGACGGGTGTACTACCAGCAGAGCCTCTCCATCGATCAGTGGGGAATGGCGAGTAGGAAAGAGATGGCACGGCACTTGGTGAATCCAGCTTTGCGAATTCCGGATGTGTGGGTGAGGAAGTCAGTTAGGCGGGGGAGAGAATCGTCCTTAGAATAGGAATTGAGTCGGGAATATTAAAATAGAATGGTGAGGGATACGCAGATAAGTGTTGACAAAGCAGGCAGAGAAAGAGTAGGAAGTGTAGGAGGCACGGCGGAAGTGTAGCAACGCTCGTTGATGTAAGGCGGTGTGAGTGACGATGGAAATGGATGCGATCATGGCGACGGCCGGCAATACCTAATGCAGATGCAGGCCAGGCTATCCCAGCCCTCATCCTTCGTTTCCATCCAATCGGAGCCGGGTTTAACGGATCCTGGCGTTTCCCTCGGTACTCACTGCGGTCCACCAAAGACGTTGTTGAGCCAATCCACCGCTGACTCGACTCACATACCCACGACAACGAGCAGTCTCGTGCTCCAATCCATCCCCGTATCTCAAGCTCACGCTTGTCAGCGGTACGGCAGCCAGCTAGGTACTGCCTCAGCAACAGCGACTGCAACAGCCTTCGCAGCAGCCTGGGCGTGCCTCGGACGCGTAGAAGCGGCACAGGCTCAGGCTTCAGGCTTCAGGCTCAGGCTCAGGCTCAGGCTCGGCGGCCGTTGGGGTTGGCAGCCTCTGGTGCTATGGCTGCACGACAGCCGCGCCTCCTCCGCCAAGGGTAACCCGACCCATATAGGGCTGTCCCCGCCACGCGCTTTCTAGAAGACAGGAAAACCTTCCACGCAGATGGCGTCCGCATGGCAGTCGGCACCACAGCCTGACTCGCCCGTCTCCTGCATCCCGAGCGGTCCCTGTCCCTGGACGTGGAATGCCGTCAATTGCTTCAACAACCAAGGCACTGTGCATATGGCTCACAGGAGCAGGAAATCCGATCGGTCTGCTCGGTCTGCCCTTGTCCATGGTCGCTATGCTACCAACTGCCCCAAACACCGCGTAGTGGCAGCCACTTCGTCCGTAAGGTACCTCTCTCTTGGCTTGATTTGACTGGACCATCTCCTTTACTTTCTCCGACTGTCGGCACATGTGCGTAATGAGATGGCAAATCTCCATTGTCACTTTACGCAAGCGAGCAGGCTTGGCTAGCCCTGTGAGGTCTGGCAGTGGCACGATTTCCCTGGCTACAGCACCCCCGAAGCGGCGCATACACGGCCAGATCCACGAAAAAGGACCGGCGGTTTGGGCTGCAGAAGACTGCAGACGCCACACCACGATCTTGGAACCCTGCGCCTCATGAAATCTCCATTGTCAGAAATGAGAGGACGTTTGTCGACTTGAAAGCCTTGGATGCGCCTGCTCCTGGGACTGTCTCCTTGCTGATGCTCATTGAGTTTGGATGGTCATACATTCTACAGACTCAATGGTAAGGCTCCGCGGAGTCGGCCCCACGAGCGTTACTCCATACTGTAGGAGCCGCTTCCGCGAGCTTGTCCCTTTTAGGCTCTAGTTTTGGATTACGGCGCTGACCTGCGTATCCACCCCTCCCTCGCACCCAGCAGTACCGCAACGACGCGCTGTGGCGGCTCCCACTTGCAAATAAGGTTCTGGCCATGCAATCGCCTCGGGACTGATCTCCTGGCACGCGGGAGCCGCTCCTCGCCTCAAGACTTGCGCCCCTCTGTCCAGCTGGTTGCGTCCTGCACGTTATTGTTAGGTGCCCATACTAAGGCAATGGGAGCTGAGGTCGGTGAGGAAGCCTGCTTCATGCAGGTCCGTCTCCCTATTCGGCTTTCCAGAAGGGCATACCGTAGGACGATCAATGTTGTGCACGCCGGAGATGCACGTCTGCCTGACAACCAGCCAGGTTTCAAGGAACGAACGTCATCATCGATCTCAGCTTCAATCCCAAGCCGGGCATACGTCCGATAAACCTGTCTCAAGATGTCCTGAATGGAAAAGAGTACGTTATCTGGCGCTCTATAGATGACATATTTAGACGTGCTCCGTCGACTTCAAATGTATCCTCGGACCAAAGTCCACTCTAGCACCCACACCAATTCTAGAGGCTGAACGTCTGTGTTATCAGCCTCCTGCTGCACGTTTCCCAAGTCTCATATTGCCACTGTGCTGAGATGGCATGGGTCTGGGCCCATTTCCCTCAAGCGTCAATCAAGGCATATATTTTATGTGAGCGGTCAACCTAGTACGGTCATGTCATGTGTTGACTCTGCAGAGCAGACGTTACAGTATTTAATGATTCGCTTCCCCTGACAATCAACTACCCACGACCTTGCTAAATCATGCCTCCAAGCTTAGAGGAGTGCCACTTCACTCGCGGTCTTGGACAGCTTTACCGGCTACATTCGATATGCCGTCTATGGCTGGTCAATAGTAGGGCTGAAAAGATGCATCGTCTATCAGGGCTGGGCTAAGAATCAAACGTCATGTCTGCCCCTGACGCACAGCAATGCTAGAAAAGCTTGTTATAGATCGGGAAGAGAAACCTAAAAGACAACCTGGTGGGGAAGTAACAGTTTGGCCAATAATTCGACGTTCTCTGAATGCAAAATGGGCATCTTGCATGGTACACTCGTGGTTTGGTAAAGCTTAGATGCCACGGGCAGATGCAACTGTATCACAAATCCAAATTTGACCTGGTAACGTGGGATGACCTGCAGATGATGAAACAAACAAGACACATGCGAGAGTTGAGTAGTTGAACGGAAAGTGAGTCGAGATATGCTTTCCACTAGTCTCTCGGAATTTTCAGAGGCTTCACAAGGCTCTCAGACAGATTGACTCTGAGCATACCAGTTGCAAAATGCATGCTCCAACATCAAGGTGCATAGTCCGTGGGGCCAGTCTTCCTTTGTCTCGGAAAGTGCCAAGGTGGGAACAACCAATTGCGAATACAACTAGAATCGAAATAGGAGAAAAAGAAAACACAGGAGAATAGAAATAAGAGAGATCGTTTTCTGTCATCTCCTACAAATCTTTAGTTTCAAGCCACGTCCTAATCAGTCATAGGCTCTTCTCCAGTCTGCCCTATCCACATTGGGTCGTGAAGCGGAACATCCCTTCAGTCACCCCCACGCCCAAAGCTTCCAACACGAGAAGGCGGTGATAACGTAGGGATATTGGTGTAGATCTTCACGTGGAGCTTGAGGTTTCACACCGTTGCATTCTGGCATGCCACCTGCCTAAACTTTGATGTATATGCAAGACCAGTGTAAGATCCTCATGAGATCAGCAGGGTACAGGCTTGCGGTGCCCGATAGTGACGCAGTAGGGGATGGTGTACCTCAAAAAGCGACAGTGAAGGAAACGCCGGTTTCCCTTCACGGGCCGAACCAAGCAAAGAGGAGGGGGGAACACTGCTGGTCTAGAACTGACGGAGCTGCGCTAACAACGTCAGCCACACTAAAGCGTCGACACAATAAGCAAAGACACGGGAGGCTCCGACGTTTAAGCGATTGAAAGAGTAACCTTATCTACATGGATACAAACTCCAAGAATGAGCTGTCCTTGAACGCCATCGGTTGGTCCCACGTGCTTACCCTAATGGTAGAGAAGTTACCATTCTCAATCCTTCTATGCTAGCAAGAAACAAAAGACGTCGTGTAACTGTGCAAAGTTTGCACGGCACTTAGGATTCCAATTTCCCCACGACACCCCTCGCCTCTTGCCAACACCACCTCCTCGGAGATACACACGCGCTCACGCACCACCTGTCCGTCTCTGACTGAACGCACCAGGCCTGTACTTCCCCCCAACTGCCCCCTGACTCGGCGGCGGTGCTGCCGGACTCTCCTCCCTCGCCCTATCTCCATCTTCACCCCTCTTCGCCTGAGGCGGCCTGTACCCTCCAGCTCCACCACCACCAGCCCTTCCCCCAGGAGCCTGATACCTGCCTGACGACGTTGGCGGTCCACCCGCCGGACTATCATCTCTCGGTGCCGCAGCACCACCACGCTGCCACCGGCCAGCGCCGACAGCCGGACTCTCATCCCTGGAGCTATCTCTCTCCCTCGCACCATCACGCTCCAGCTCCCGCGATCGACCACCACCACCACCACCACCCTCACGGTTCCGCAAATGAGGCGGCACGTAGCCAGTGCGCTTAGGCAAGTCGGCCTCCACGGTCGGAACCTCGGAGGGCGGAGCAGCAGGCGGGACAGCACCGCTGCCTGAAGCCGGAGCAGCAGCAGCAGCAGCAGCAGCAGCAGCGGGAGGGCCGTCGCTGCGCGCCTTGGCGGCTTCGCGGTCGCGCCAGCTGGGCTTGTTGCCGGCGAGGCTGAGACGCGGAGGGCCGCCGGCGCTGGGAGCAGCGGCTTCGACGGGCTCGGGCCCAGCGACGGTGGGACGTTCGAGGATGGGGCGGGTTGCGGGCGCGTCCTTGGCTTTTCGGCGGCGCTCTTCGGCTTCGAGTTCGCGCTGGCGTTGCTTGGCGGCGATTTCGTCGAGGCGTCTGGAAATAGGGAAAATTGGGTTAGCTACTGAGAGAGAATGTATGGGGGGAGGAGGATGGGAAAGGGGTGGACATACTTGCGCTCTTCTTCCCGCTTGGCTCGCTCTTCGGCCTGTTTTTTCCGCTTCTCCTCTTCGACTCGGGCCTGCTCCTCTTCCTCCCTGACTCTCCTTTCCTCTGCCTCCCGCTCGGCTCTCTCCCTCTCTTCACGTTCCTTCCTCTCTCTTGCTTTACGGTCCCGGACTTCTCGCCTCCTGGCTTCCATCTTCTGCTCCAATTCTTTCTGTGCCTGTCGTCGTCTCCTCTCGAATTCGGCAGCACGTTGTGCCGTGATCTGCCGTTTGAAGGTTTCGTAGGTTGGCACTAGACGCTGCACCCGATTCCGCAGGGCGACGTCTTCCTTATGCTTTCGTTCCGCTTCCCTGAGATCTTCCTTGGTCTTCTTTTCGTGGATCTGGAAATCACTCTCTCGTTGTTTAGCATAATCGTCAGCAAGATGCTTCCGCTCCTCCTGTCTAAAGGCACGTTCCAAATGATCGATCCTGCGTCCCGTAGTCTCGAGCTTCTTCTCCAGTTCATTCTTTTCTTTCTCCAAAGCGCGGATTTTGAGTGCACGGATGCGACCGGTATCCAGATCAGTGAGGTCAAGCTCATCAAGATTGACGCCTTTTACGCCTTGCTTCAGCTCATTAAGCTGTTTTTGCATTTCTTCTCGCTGTACACGCTCTCGTTCGGCCGCTCGTCGGCGCTCATCACGTTCACGTTGTTCTGCAGCTAGACGTTCTGTTTCTTCTAGCTGGAGTTGCTGTTGGCGGAGACGCCGACGTGTTGCTTCGTCTTTTTCCTTTTGGGCGAGTGCAGAAGACGCAGCCTCCTTCTTCTTTTGGATGATTTCGCGGCGAGCGAGAGTAGCCTGGTGTTCCTCTTCGGCACCGTCGCGGGCCCTGAGGAGGGCGGCTTCCTTGGCTTTTCGACGGTCTTCGTTGAATGTAGGATCCACATATTGGCATGTAACATAGAGAGACTTGGCAAGACGAGTAAGCTGTGAGCGAACAATTTCAGCTGGCGTGCTTTGGAGACGCTGCACAGGGCTAGTCTCATTTTCGGCCGAGCCAGCGCCAGAACCAGGATGCAGGGCCTTCGCAGACGAAAAGATATCGGAATCGAAGGTCAAAACCCCGGAAGCGTGATCGATACGAATGGCGAGATCGCCTTTCTTGCAACCATTCATGATAAATTTCTCGATTGTACTTGCGCTGACTTGAAAAGGTTCGGGGAATTGGGCGAGTTCGAGCACGAACTTGAGTTCCACGGATTCATATACTTGAGACAACTGTTGGAAGAGCCTCGTAAGGATGACTTGCTGTAACGGTAGAATGTACTTCTCCATTTCAGGGTCAGCACCAATTTGGCTGAGGATAGGTGATATTCTCCGGCAAATGGACAAAGGGTGGAAGTCGACTTCCAAAATGTTGTAAAGTTCACGGATTTCTGGTCTTGCCTTCCTCAAGAGACCTTTGCTCAGAGCATCCTTGAATAGGGAAGCACGAGTCGGAGCTTGAGGCATGCCCAAAAGGTTCGTTAGCCTGCTGTTCTTATTCCTCCGAGCTTCGTCCACTTCCTGAAGAGCGCCCCTGGAACGCGACGTGCTGATGACGGGAATGGCGAGAGCAGAAAGCAGGACGAAAGACGCGGCTTTAGTCATGTCAGCTTCGCTAACTGAAGGGTTGTCCTTTTTTGTGCTTGCTCCAGAGGCAACTGCGGCAGCAGATTGACGCAGGAGGTTGAAGTATCGGCTCCATGCTGCAGCATGGAAGAGGTAGTTTTCGCTGACGAGGAAAATACGGGTGAGCTTCTCGAAGTAATTGGCCATCATGATGTTCTTAGCAGGTCGTTTGCTTAAGTTCAACAAGGTGTGAATGTCCTCGACACTCCGGAAAGCCTCTTGCCAAAGCTCCAGTTCAACAGCAACGTTGAGTTGCTGAAAACGGGTGCCGAGGTGGCGCTGGAGAGTATCAGGATCACTGAGATTAATCGCGTGCATTTGCGCTGAGTATTTTGCAGCATTTTGCAGATGGTTCCGCAAAAGCTCACAAAGACGCCTGAACTCCGTCTTGCGTGCATATTTCTGGCAGAATTGGAAGGCCTGATGGGCAGTCGTCTGATACATAACCTCGAGCCTAGCATTGTTCTTCAAAATGTCCAAGACGGTGCGGTATGTCTCCCAGAGGAATTTTAGCCACGGTGTTACAATGGCCCGGTCAGTGCGGTCTCGTGATTGTTCGCCAGATACAGTAGACAGAAGGATAGATTCTGGTGTCTCCGAAGCTTCAAGATCGTCCACATTGGCAGTGGCGTTGGTTGATTCGAGAGTGGATTGGACTTCATCGGCTTTGGTTTGAGCTTCGGTCACTTTGGCTTCGGCGAGCTCGATAAATTTCTTGAGGACCAACTGTATTGTACTTAGACCTCGACCAGAGAGAAGTCAATGAAGATAGGATCTGAGCCACATACCTCTATAGTTCCCACATTAGTGTTTTGTGCCGTATTCTTGTATTGGTAGAGGCCATCTTTGGCAGATTTTCCCTTTCTCAAATCGACGCAGAGTTCGACAAAGAGGAGCATAACCGGCTCCAGGGAGGCGATGGGACTACTACGGGTGCGCTTTGAGGTGACATGTTCGTGGAGGAGAGACAGCGCAGCTTGCGACTGTCCAACGCCAATGAGTTCTTGCGCTCGCTATTTGAAGTCGAGGTTAGTATGGGGAGTGAAGATTGATGAGCCAGCTGGTTTGGAGAGCAACAAAAGGGTATACTTGCCTTGGCGACATTCTCCGGTTTGGCATGGGGTGGTGGAGGCATGATGGGCGAGTGCTCCACGTCTTTGGCACCCCCTTGCCCTTACGATGGTCTCGCTGATGATGACCAGTGTTCGGACAAGGTAAGTCAATGGAGAATGATGATAAGGTGGTTGACTTGATTAGGTGAAGAAGCTGAGCAAGAGAGGGAGTCAGTGGCAGCGGCCGAATTTGACGTCGGTGATCGTCGGTTGTGCGCGCATGGCGGCATAGCACAAAGACAGCATAACCGAGCGCACAAAGTCGGCAACTCAGTGCACGATTCACGATGTACCTCTCATACCTACCTCCTAAAGTTACTAGGGAGTTACAGAGACGCGAAACATCACCCACGCACGGCCACGAGCACGGTCACGGGTGACGGTCGCGCAGAAGCGATTCACACACGGTCACTTCTGATGTGTTTAGAGAACGCAAACACGGACCAGGATACACTTTTTGGTCTGCACTTTCGGTTGATTTGCATTCGTGGTGGTGGAGTGCGGTGAGGAGCAGGCTGCTCGTTGGTCCGTCCCGCAAATCAAGCGTCCGTGCGCTCCTCCTCGCTCCAGTGGCTCCCTTCATCCCGCCAGCAAACCAGCGACGAACCCTGTGTCAACCTCCTGTCCGGAGACTCCGCCCAGAACACCTTCCCACCACGCATACCGTCATCCACGCATACCTCCGGAGAAGTCGACGTCGACACGCCTTCGTCACAGTATCAGCCCCTGAAGAAGCGACTGGCGATTTCGACGCCTGCAACAGCTGTGGTCGTCGGAGCTTAAGCGGGGATCTAGTCGGTGAGTCCTTGCTCTGCTCATTTTAATTCGAGAGGACCGCCCTCTCGTGTTGGACCACCTTCAAAGCTTCCGAATTAACATGCGCCGTGCTACCTAGGCACAATCTGCTCATTGCAGGCCACATAGGGACTCTTATCTCGACCAGACACGTAACAAACTTGACCTCCACTCCATACCGCCAAGATGATGTCCACACCGTACGAATTGCGAACCGGAGGCGATGGCAAGAGCAAAAAGCAGAGCATGGCAGAACTGAAGCTGCGTCGTCTGACTGAGTTGAACTCGAGATTGAGAGAAGATCTTGACCGTCGCCGAATACCCGTCTCAGAAGCTGCTATGGAGTAAGGCTATCCCCTCGTACTACGAAGTGTCGGCAGCCCTCACAAATTCAACGACTAAACTCGTACAGCTTGATTGCATTTACAGACAAAGAGCCAAAAGACTTTATGGTCCCATCACGATGGGGAACAGTACGTCCAATACGATCATGCGCTCGTCAACCCCGTACAAAAGACTGACAATTTGAACTCACAGGTTCCTAAGAACGAGGACCCCTACGCGCCACCCTCATCGAATGGATGCTGCAATATAATGTAATGGGACTGTTGTCGGGTGTGATATCCATTTTTCCTTGCTACTGGCGTAACGACTGGTTACGCTATCCTCCCTGATCTCAAGTTCTCGTTTGTTCGAAAGGCACTTCGAATGGCACAGTCTCCTTTGTATCCTCTTCACAACATGTAAGATACCAAAGGCCAAATGCGTCTAGCATGGTCATGGGCGTGGTTTGGCCAACCAAGCCACAACGATTTTTTAGTAAATAATCCATATGCATTTAGTATTCCCTCCAACGCTCATCCAAAGGATCATTCTTACTACAAGTAAATGGAGCCTCAGCAGGATTTTTTGCCAGACTTAGCATGTGCTTCTGCTCGGAAATGCTGAATAGCTCTTGTCATACAAGTACGGAGAGCCTCGAATGTTGGGTATGGGGGGCGAGAAAGTGCCTAAGGTACATTTGGAGATTTCCCCAGGCTGCAAGGATTGCATCACGGCAACGCGCCGTCTTAGGTTCCCCACAGCCACCACACGGTGACACGCAAATGATTTGATTTTCTACGTTCCGCAATAGCAGATAGCAGCCTGGCTACGTCAGAGCAGTCCTCAGAGCTCTGCTAACGGCAGGACCTCTATTACTTAATGAATGCTCGTTTGGTGTGCCATCGATGGCTCGTGAGGATAGCGCCGGAGACGGAGCTTGAAGGAGCTCCCCCACGCTATCCTTGTTCTCTCTCAGACAAGCGAATGGAAGCCGGGTTCACCACTTGATTTTTCGTTCCGGTACCAGGCCGCCCGTTCCTAGAAAGATGGGTTCTCACATCGGTACTCCGTCCCTCCGGCAGCATCTCTCAGTGGGATTCAGGCTGCACACCGTTCATAGCTGTGGCTATGGGCGACGGTTCAACCTAACGAGGCTTCGTAGTGGAACGGCGAGAGTCGTTTGTGGTTTTCAAGCAGTTCCATAGTTTGTAACAGAATATAGGAGTTCAAGGCGTCGCGAATGCCGTAATCGCTTGGGGTCCACTGACCACTGGGCGGTGGGGCGTTCTGATTGCAGAGCACGATATCGATTCCCCCACGCCAGACAAAGTCGCCCTTAGCAAGATCTAGTCAAGGCCCACACCTTGCCTTGCGCCATGCCGACCACCTGCAGCCCGTTCTGATGCTCTGACAGGAAGGATCTGCGCTGCCAAACCCCTCTCTGCTCCATTCGCCAGAAGTCTCAACTTCGTTTACGACTCCATCATTCGTACAAAGACTGCAGCTCGCCCAACGTCTCTGAGCACACATACTCAGTGTCACAACATCGACCCCGCCGCGCAACGGCAATATCTACCACGCCGCCTCCACCACGGCTTCGCACGCCAGCGGGTCTCACGCCACCCGCGGCCCCCCAGCGCTCGAAATAGGAATTTCGACTTTCACCTGCAATAGGTCCGTTCGGGCTGACGACACTCTGAGTTCATTGCGGGGAGAGCAAGCTGCACCCTTAGGATACCTGCTCTGCGCCTGCGCCAAAAGATTCACTACAATTGTCTTACTATGAACAATACGAGCGACTTATCATGGCCGCAATCCGAGCAGCAATTCGAGCCTATGATTCCCACTGGAGACGAAGAGCTCTCCAACCTCCTCAATCTCGACCTTGACATTAATTTCCCTACATTCGAGTCGAACGTCGAGAGCTCTCAGAACCATGTTCAATCAGCGGAGGGTGCGCACAATGCTCATACTCAGCAACAGCAGTTCCAGGCAAATCGTGCTGCGACAGAGAATGTCTACAGACAAGAACAACTCGCGCATATGCAGGACACACATAGTCGTCTTGCAAATGGTATGCGACACCAGCAGCACATGCACGGCATGGCTGAGTTGCCTCCGACAAGCAATGGTTTTGCTCCTATGAATATCCAGGCGTCGTATTCCCATCAACAGCAGCCTCACCCTCACCAATTCCACGAGGGTCAAGGATTACCATTTCAGCAACACCAGCAGACGTTACCACATCATCATTTTGTGCCACCTACTCCGAATAGCATGGAACTGCAGGGAGATCGGGAAAAGTATCTTGCTCGTGTGGACCCAAATGCCTTAGACCACCGTTATCAGCTCAGGCACAATGACCCAGTACGTATATACAAGCGCACTTAGTTTCCAACAGCTGAGGGTTTCTTCAGATGTCTTTCACCCCATTAGTATCACCTGCAGTGACACCCCATGAGGCCAACTTCCAAATACCTCCTGAATTTACTGTCCCTGGAGCATACTTCAGCCCACTATCATCGCCGATGCTAGAAGCGCAGCGCAATTCACAGCGAACTGTCACGTCAAACCCTAGACATACTGCCAGTCCTGCTACCACTTCTCCCGTCGACCCAGACGTGGACATGCAAGACGAGTCGATAGGAGAACCTGCAAAGAAACTGAGAAAAAAGGTCTCAAACCCAGGTCCTCGTTCCGTGGCAAATGCTGCGCGAGCAAGGCAGTCTCCTATCTCCAAGGGACAGCGAAAGAGAGGGGCTATCTCTGGGTCAAATGCCACGAAAGATGTCTCATGTATGCTCAGCGATTCACAAAGAACGAAAGTCATATCGAACCGCCCATCGTCGGCAGCTGGTCTCACTCCAGGACCAACGCAAGATAGTTCAGAAGCCGACTCGGTCTCGCCAGAGCCCTTGACAGAATTTGCTATGCGGCCTCCTCCCAAACCAAATTCTAAGACACAGTCTCCGGCAATTCTTCCGCAGAGCCAGACTGGGGCCCCTTCTTTATCGGACGGCAGTCTTGGTTCACCCGCCACTCCGGCGTCGCTAATGCGTATTCAGCAGCAACAGCAAGTCGATACCACTGGTGGTGCACTCTTGCCGACTTCTTCCGCTACTGGAGGTGTGCAGCCTGCACAACAATCGCAGCCATCGCTTGAAGACTTCGCTCTTCCTGAAGCAGCTAGCAACACTCGTCCACTGCTCCATAGTCTTAACACCTTGGCTCTCCCCGCCGAGGATCAGGCTACCCCTCGCGTCTCTGCACGGGAAGTGCAAGGTTCAGGAAACGTGACCGTTAGCACACCTACTGCTGTCACTTCTGGTATTTCTGCGAAACCAAGTCCAAGAAGTAGTGCCATCAGATCACCTACGGCACCTCCAGGATCCTCTGGTAGTGGCAGTAAGATAGATAGTAAAGGTGGGCGTAGTAACAAAAAGAGAAACAGCACTGGCTCTGCACTCGTAAGCCCAGCTCTAAGGCCCAAAATTTCGCCGAGTATTAAACCGTTGCTTCCCGAGGGTGGTGAGTAACTCTCATCAACACATCCCATCAATCTATCGAAGATTCTAATGAGCACCTACAGTTAATGTAACTGACGAGCACCATGCGCTCCTCCTCGCCTCCAAATCCAACTATCAGAACCTCATCGACGGCACCCGCCTCCCAGGCGTCAACTACCCGCAGGAGCTCTCCACCAATCTCACCTCAAAACGTACTTCACACAAGATCGCCGAGCAGGGACGCCGCAACCGCATCAACACTGCTCTGCAAGAGATGCAATCCCTGCTTCCAAGCCCCCAAATCGCGCCCAAAGACGGTAGCAGTAGTGCCAAAGATGACAGCAAGAGCCCGGTTGACGGCGGTGCCGACAGCGGATCAGCAGGAGGCGGCAAGGCGAGCGGAAGCAGCGCAGCGCAGGCGACCGCGCAGAGCAACAGCAAAGCGGCGACGGTGGAGAGCGCGATCGAGTACATCAAGCAGCTGAAGCGCGAGGCGGAGCAGCGGGACCAGGAGATTGAAGACTTGAGGAGGCAATTGGGGCAGGCGAGCCCGGGCGCGGGCGGAGGGCCGGGCAGTGCGAGCACGAAGGTTGCTTGAGGGGAACTGTCGGCAGCTAGTGCGCTCTGATGGCGCCCCTTCTACAAATGGGAGTTTTGACGCCTGAAGTCCAATCCCTCGGTCGATTGTGTAAACGGCTCATGATGAAGAGCCATGGACGTGACATGACGGTGGATGACGAGGCTGCTTGACTCATTTTGCACGGAGTGAACTTGGTCGTCCCGTGACATGGTTGTTTCAGCTCACCTTACCAGACATGCTCGTCTCCATAAAAGCCAGTGGTACTGTATATGGCGTTGGGGGTTCGATTCAACCATTTGCAACAAGGTTCTTCTGCTTTCGTGGTATCTCGGTTGCCCTCTCCTTTCTCTTTCCTCCTCTCTTATCTCACACTATCTTATGCTGGTACGCCGGCGGCTGTCTGGTTTTAGTTCCTTCTCCTATCTGCATTATCATTCATACCTCAATGTACATACGTTCTCCTTCTCTATAATGTTGGCGGCTTTCGTGCTTTATGCGATGTTTGCTTTTCAAACTCTTTCTTGGCCCATGGATTGGTTGTTAGAAGTTCCCGCTTTGCTTGCTTAGTTGGTGTGGATTTAGGCTTGTGCATGCAGCGATCGTGAGGCTGCACGCAGCATGGGCGGGATATTCTGAGGCAGTGATTGGATTTTGGAGAGGACCTAATGCTGTTACGAAGCACGACAGACGGCCGGGGTGAACTGGAGGATTTCAGAGATGATTAGGTAGGGAGATAGTTGCACGTCCATAGTCAAAGACAAATTAACGTGCTGTCATTCAGAACTATCGACTCTGTCAGAGCAGCGATCTTAATGCCCCCTCACGCCTGGGCACTAGCGTCAGTCCTAGTGATGGACCAACCTAGACTCCATTTTGCTTGAGCACGCTCATTGATTCAGATCAGATCAAGCGAAGAAGAATAAGCCAAAAGACTGTAAGAAGGCTTTTTTGACTTTGTTTCTGTGATTATAGTGTCGAAGGATATCGCACCAGCTTTTGTGGTCATCTCTACATGGTGAAAGGATGAGCTAAATTGTTGACTGGGAAGAACTCAAAAGTCTACAACCGTTACTTCCAAACACTGCACTATGGTGGCCACTGCAAAAGAGCTTGAGGACTTGACCTCTGCATCAAGAACATCCTACACTGTGATTTAGCAAGGTCTGACAGCATTGCGAGGAGAAGCGCACATGCTCGTGGCACAGTCTATCGTATTCGTCCCCAGATATGTGTAGGTTTCGAGGATCTGACCGGCAGACGTCCCTACAGCCATGCTTTCTCATGTATCCGTTGAGGTGGCTGGACTCAAAACGGCAGTGACTGAGACATGATGTTGAGAATGGCTAACTGCGATCAGAGTCATTCAGCATTTTTCTTTGCGAGTCGTCGACTGTTCAATAGGCATAGTCTATCGCATTGCTATTGGTTGCAATCGGGACTGTATCACGTCTTGGGCTCCACGGTCTCTTTGAACGCGGTATAGATCGTCCAGGAAAGTTTCTATGCCCGCTACCGACTCGATGAAAGACTGAAAAGAGGCTGCAACAGCAGAGGAAGGTACGAGAGAAAGTGAGGAGGTTGATTCTCCCTTTGTGCCAGGTACTGTGGCCTGAGACCTCCACAGGGAGAAAATAGCTGACATCACCAGAATTGTGCCAACACAGATTTTGGCGAGGTTCCTATTGACCACTGGGCAGTTTCAGATGCCTACCAAGTGGAGGAGTCGCCATGAGCGTCGGTGTAAGCCGTCGGGTGCGTCAACGGAGGGGACAGGGGCGCAGGGCAGGGTTACGTATCTACTCTTACTCTAATATACCGTACTCAGGGGTCCCCGAAACAGCAAGGCCGGATATCTTAATACCTTCGCATGCCCCGAATTTTTACAGTACTCCCGTATGATGCAACTGAGAACGGCGTGCCCTTCTCCTTACGCCATGCGCAGATTATTCTTGTGTGCTGTCAATAAAATTTGATTGCATTTCTTCATGGTGCTACACACGATCCGACGCCACATCTTCGGCAGCCCCACGCATGCTGCTTGCAACAGATTATGGAAACCTGGTCGTCGTAGCCACAGATCATCCATTTCTGGTCCACAAATCCGAAGGATAGGAACTGTTGCCTATACGTCTTCAGGGATGCATGACTTTATCCTAGGGAAAGATTTAAGGTATACCTAACAGCCCACATCAATGTGTCACATCTTGGCACAGCTTCGCGATCTGCTTTGTTATTCGTAGATTCTCGTATCATCCTCAAATCTCAAAATCTTCAGCCTCTCCTATGTAATGGGTACTACAGCCTACTATAATAATAAAATAAGCATGTCGGACTCTTTCATTGCAATTACTTTCTGTCTCGCCATCCTAACCCAAGGGGCGCTTGCGACGCTGCCCTCTAGCTCAATTCACAATGTGAAGCATCTCACAACCAATTACACGCCATGTGCGCCTGATACTTGCGGAATTGAGTGCATGCAAGGATCTAAGACTGGTAGCAACTCTACAGTCCCCACTGCAACTCTGTTTGGGAGTTCGGCTCCGGATGCCATCAACTCAGCCTCCGAGAGTATCAACTCATCGAGGCCAGCGGAACTCACAAACGGCCTACAAAAGCATGCAACCCGACCGGGAAAGCGGGTTCTCCCATCGCTTCCTGCGATTACCGAGCTACCAGCATATGTTGCTGGATTGTCGAGGTACATTTCCCTGAACAACCAATGGATCCTTCGCGATCCCACTAATAATAGGTTCTCGACCACTAATGCATGGTTATTCCCGAAATACGGGGGGAGTGCTGTCGGAATCAATCGGCTCACCGGATGCTCATCCGTCATAATCATATCCTCGAGAGGCGTCTTTGTGTCGCATTTAGCCGAGGTACCTACCTTTATAAGTAGGAGAGGTTCTCGACCAGACATGAACAATTTCTATCGGAGAACGATACTGACCCTGAGAGAAGGGAACCCTTCTCTAGGACTGGACTTCCTTACGCAACCAGGACAGATTCTAGCGCCGGAGCATGATCCCCAGGTCTTTGTCTTTACACCTTTTTGTACTGAACAGGATAGAGGGAGGGGAATCGATACAACTTTCAGATATGAGAGGGAAATCGATAATCTTACAGAAAGTTTACGCAACTACTTTCCGCACGCTAGGACAGACCCGGAAATCTTAGGGTACACCAGACGCACCGTTCGAGATGCAAGAAGCAACTTCGTGACCGGCGTAAGCCCATTCGCCGGCTTTGGTGGACGGGTTATTGTGGAATTTGATGCCGACGAACGAGACATTGAGACACCGCAAGTCACTTATCGCTTAGGAAAATGGAGATTATGGCTCGAAGACACGGTAATGAAGGAGAGTTATTACTGTCATGGTTCTGTCGCTCACACGGTTGAAGACAGTAGGAGTGAAGTAGGGAGCGCATTTGGAAGGCCCTAGTGAAGCTACAGATATCGTATTCGATCAATTAAATCTAGATTTGCTTATATCCTGCTTTTATACCTTCACTATTCCAAGTACCCATTTAGCAAATAATGAGAAATGCCCCCAAATTCTTTAGGATAGGTCATACACTCATTCTTCGTAAAGGGCTTTGCTCGGTGGTAGAAGAAGAAAGACTCGATATACTACACCATTTATGCTATTGCTGCCCCTACCAGTTCATCAGTAATTCAGCAATACTGGTAATCACTGAAGAAGTCCTTCTTCTGTTTTGCGCATTAGCGCAGAAGAGTCGTAAAGACAGCAATCAAAGTCGGGATGGTGGCTCACCTCAAGATTACATAATAAACGGATGTGTCTATATCAGAAAGGTTGAGTGCTTTCAATGAGAAGCTGAAGGATTATTGTGCTCATAGCGTGATATATTGTGAGTCTCCGAAGTCTTGGGTTGGCTTAGGTCTAAGATGGATTTGTTACCATCTGCTTAGTGCAAACTTTACTACGAGGACTGAAGCTTTGTAATGCTTCTTGAGGTGAGTAATTCGATACAAGCTCGGGGCACGATTTTATTGGTCGGCTACGCCGATGCTCCACTTATCAACGATTTCCATGTATCTCACTTACTAAGTCCTTGGGGTTTTGGTCATCGCTTGTGGCGGACTAACTAGATGCAAACTTGTCAGCACTATTGCTCTGGGTGTTTCGAAGGATTGGTGTCTTTAGGCACTCAGAAAATGATATGCAGAACATTAATCGTCTCATTGACAGTAACGAACACGATAGCCGCGGATAGTTCTTAACAGACAGCCAGATTCTGCGCGTAAAAACGCTGGAGACGTGGATTTCCTAAGGGAGGATTCCCCGTGTGGACAAGGGAGACCAAAGGCAACTCTTAACAAGCACTAAGGCCCCCGAATCACCAGGTTTTGAGATTCGATACAAGCTGCACAGAAATCAAGGAGGTGAAGATGGCATAGGGTTGATCTTGTTTCGTTTCATGACCACGTACAATAGGAGCACCCTGAGTTGGCGCATGAATTGTGCAAACCGGATCGCGTGGATGAGGCGTCATGTTGCTGCTAGGAGGTGCATTTTATGACCAAGGGTCTGCCTCCGCGATGGGTGGCAAAGCCCCATCCGGAATTTGGCGCAGGTAGCGTGAGAAGTATGAAGCCACCTCCAGACGGTGGCGCCAATGGTTGAGCATTTTTCTTGGGTACGGAGGTCTGACACTTTGCGTAGCGATGTCCGAGAACCCGGTCGGCCATGCTTTTGTGCAGCATTTGATAGAGCAATTGTCCAATCAATCAGTTGATTTAAAGGGTGAGAAACCGGATGAAGTGGCTATAAGCAATCGAGACCCGAATGCCTGAGTGTTTGTCGAAGAGAAATGAAAGGAAAGAATAGGGCTGATGTGGAGAAGAAGCTGTTGTGCAACGGCCATATTATCCGCATGCTAATAGACATCGCGGAAAAGTCGTGTACATCATCACTTCATGCAGACAAGGCCAAGATGAACTCTCTGGTCTATCGCATGCCGAGTCGAGGGTAAAGTGCTGCAATGTCGGCTCCCCACATACAAGCGCGGAAGCTCAACGGACGAGACGTCTAAGCAGATCTAAGGTCGCAGATGGGGATCTTTGCAAGGACAGCATAAGCAACGGAGGTGAGAAATTCAAAGCCAAGGGGGGCAGGGCAAGATAATGAGGTCACGCCTACCGACCTCCTGAGGCCTCTTTTTTGGGAGAGATTTGCGGGTTCGATGCTGAGTTGGGGAATTTGATGTTACTGGAAAGGGAGCCTAGAGGAGCCCTGCGTAATTAGTACCTAGATCTGCTTCGGCGATCCTAGATTTTCCGGTCCCCGAAACAGCAGCGTCAACTTCAAACGTCGTGCTATCCACTTAGGTACCAGGCCATGTACTCTTGCACTTCAAAGCTATGCTAATTCAGTGACCGTCAACCACGTTCCGACAATGCTTTCCACTGCTAGGCACTCAGCCACCATTTAGACAGTCACGCTGCTGCCTCCATTTCCATGCAGGGCCTTACCTAGCTAGCAGTGACGGCAAGACTACTTTGACAGTAGCAGCCAACCGAGAGAAGCTACCACGGTATTGCCAGATCCATCACATCGCTAGCAATAGAAGCCACCGGATGTGAGACCGGCATCACCCCAGCCCTTACGTTGCCCGGCGTTGTGGCTCCCGACCCTCCTTGAGCCGTGTGTCCCTTCTCTACGGAGTGTCATACCCTATATTGAAGTCGTAGTGGTGATCCCTATCAGTCATTGTCTTCCTGATGCACCAATTGGTCTGAAAAGTACCAGTTGTCCGGACTTCGGACACGGGAACCATAGATATGTCTGGAGTATGACCTGACGGAAGCTGAGCATTTGCTTGTCGTCACTGAGCTGGGCACTGTTCTAGCTAGAATGGTACCCGTCCTTTTCACATTGGCATTTTGAAGTCGGGCGAAACTTTCCAAATAGCTCTTCTCAGCCAGTCGCAGCATCGTAAGGAACAAAAGGGCGGTAGCCCTACAACTAAGTTCTGAATACTATATCAATCCCTTCTTGCGCTTCACAGTCGACTAGAACTTGTCGAAACGATTGCAAGTCATTTAGTATCTGGTTATATCTTTCATCATGGCTATCACTTATTCTTTAATCTTTTGCTTCTCTTTCTTCTGCGTTTCAGCCCTGATCAAATGGACTACTGCCTTACGTCGTACTCGCCTGCCGGCAGGCGTCCGAAGGCTTCCTGGCCCGCGAGGTATGTCTGGGGCGTTCAGTGATGCTGTTCAAGCACTGGCTTCCTCCTTCGACTAACCAGGCTATCACAGGTCTTCCGTTCATTGGATCCGTTCATGAGCTGCCTGAGCAATGTAGCTGGCTCAAATTTGCCGACTGGGCTCGGGAGTACGGTCCCATTTATCAAGTCAACCTTGGTGGTGTCAATCATATCTGGATATCCACCGACCATATTGCGCGCGATTTGTTAGCGAAGCGAGCAGCCATCTATTCCGATCGCCCTCATATTCCTGCTCTTATCGATGACAATCGAACCAGCGCGCATTATTTACCTCTGCTAAGCAAGAACGGTACGTTGCGTATCGATCACTGTCAGATGAACAGCGGTACTGATCATTTCAGACGCATGGACCAGGCAGCGTAAATTCGCGAAACAGATCATGTCTCTGTCTGAGAAGGCTGGCTTCTACCAGTATCCAGAGCTTGAATCGAAGCGTATGCTGTACGAAATGATGAAAGATCCATCAAGATACAATGTATCCCTCGAATCATATATCGCTCGCGTCACCTCTCGTCTCGCATGGGGAACGCCGTCGTCCAGTGACGAGCTCAAACAAAGAGCACGTGAGCTTCTGATCGGCGTATCACCAACAGGCGCCCTTGGTAACAAGCTTCCCTTTCTGATGGATCTACCGGACTGGCTGGTCCCAGCCAAGGCGTGGGAGCGACGAAGAGCAAGAACAGAACGAAAATTCTTCGAAATTATGCAAAGAGCTGTAGAGGCAGAGATGGTACAGACAACTGAGAAGCCGAGTTGGACGCGATCCTTCCTTGAGAAGAAATCGTTATGGGGTTTCAAGAGCGTATTAGAAGGCGCATACGCAGTTGGTATGCATGGCATCGCTGGCGCCTTGACAATTGCGGCGCCCATGCAAAGCTTTTGCCTCGCCATGATACATTATCCACAATACCAACACATCCTTCACGAGGAGGTTGATCGCGTCTGTGGCGATCGACCGCCATGCTTCGGGGACATGCCGAACATGCCCGTTCTCCGCGCATTCATCAGAGAGAGTATGAGGTGGAGGCCGGCGGTTCCGACTGGTCGGTTGCTCCCTCGCCACATATCATAGGTCGCAAGTTGACATTTGAGCTAGGTATCCCTCATGAATTGACTCAAGACGATGTATACGAGGGTTACCACCTACCCGCAGGCAGTGTTATGCATCCTCTTGAATGGTTCGTTACTAGGTGATCCGCGAAGGGGCTCGTAGACTAAATTTGTTACTAGGTGCATCTCTCGTGACCCGACCATGTTCCCTGACCCAGAGGCTTACAACCCCATGCGCTGGCTGGATCCGGCCTATTCGACTTTCAAGGAAGATTTGACCGTCCATCCTACCATTACGCAATACTCTCAATTTGGCTATGGCCGTCGCGTCTGTCAAGGCCAGGAAGTCACTGAAGCGGATATGTTCGTTGGTGTTGGTGCGATGGCGTGGCTTTTCAACATCTCCAAGGATGACCCAAATTCCGATGCAGACTCTGCCTATGAAAGTGGAGCAGACGAGTCCTTAGAGCAAGATGACCAGTTCCGAATGGATAAGAAGCCAGGTATTTCCGTAAACACGGGCATCGAGACTCCTCCCGATGAGAAAAGTATCGAAGTATGCCTTTCTACGTCTTGGGGAGCCTCCGCACTAAAGTCAGGGCTCGAAGATGTTTCGCCGATCCCTGGCACCTTCCCAACGTGGGCAACCGAGTCAGAATCGCGGCTCAAGCAGATTCAGACACCTCCACCGACCCCTTCTGAACCACGAAAGCCTGAGGGTCTTACCCAATCGCTTGAATCTATTAGAGCGAACGGCAATATTCCAGAACCCACGATCACCAGCAGATCTGCTCCCTCTGACCCAACACTGGCCTTTTCGCCTCTTCTCATAGCAAAGCCGTATCCATTTAAATTTTCCATGCGGATCAGGAATGCGGACCGTGCCGCTTTCGCTCGCCGAGAGTACGAGAAGCTTCGCCAAGAGGGTGAGTTTCCAGATGAGAAGGTGTACTGGAACGGCGGTACGGCTGGAGATGAGATGTATGGCTGGGGCAAAGTGTGATCGCAGTTTCATGGGCAGTGACGACGAAGCTATATACCCTTTCCTTTTGATAAACGCACATTATGTCTTCTTGTCTACCTTAGTTTTGTGTTCGATCTGCTAGTACGGGCTCAAAAGGGAAGTTTTGGCTTGATTGTGTTGTGTTAATCGGGACTGCTCTTGCCAATAGATATATGTTTCCGTATCGTCATGATTCCTTCATGGAATTCACTCCCAGTGTCGTGTAATCTGCAGTAGTAGTCAGTGCGCTTTTGCGAATGCTTTGGTATTGCGTCCCATTTCCACAGTACCCGGGAAATGAGGAAATGAAGTATCCTCCATAACCTCAATCGCAATTAAGCCATCACGAATTGATAACTGGGGAATTTAGGAGTGAGAGCCCGAGTCTGCCTACGGGAGCTGCGTATGGGAGCCGAGAATCAAATCAAAAGCCAAGACTTGGAAGACTGAATGTTGTTCGATTATTTCGAAGATGGTCCGTTCTAATACAACCATTTGAGTCGCGGAGTGACTTCAAGAACACGTTGCTCACCATTTAATTTTGATGATAAGGAGATCCATCTCAACAGTACAGAGTACCAGGTACAATGGAGGCCCTGCCACAAGGCTCCACCAACATCTGGCTCTGGAAGGCACTCTAACAAAATGATGCGGGAGGCGGGACGAAAATGGCTAAGAAGGGCAAGAATAACCGGGTTCCCCCAACAGGACTGGACCACTTAAGCTCACCCGTAACTTCCTAACCTACCTATATCTATAGGCAACAGACTCAACGACCGAGCTTGTCGGCTCCGCGATCGCAGGGGCCAGGACACACTACTAGTACTATTCTGACTCGACTTTGACGGCGTTATCCTTCCGCCTATTTGCCCCTTGAATCACATTCAGGGTGGATTCCTTCATCTACCTCTACTTCTTGAAGGTGTTGATCAGCCAGTCGGCCGCAAAATAGCCACGATGTCTCTGCGCGCGATGAGGGTCCAAGACTTGTGGAACCTTGCTCCCTGCAATCTCGATCCCTTGACCGAGACATACAGCTACAGCTTCTATTGCGATTACATGATTAAGTGGCCGTTACTATGTCGCGTCCTGGAAGGTCCCAGCGGTACTATCGAGGCATACAGTAAGCGAGCTCTTTTCATCAAGTCCCCTTGACACATTTGAAAATTGTCGATATTCTGCTGTCATAGATTGAATATTAGCCGAGTGTTTGTCTTGCCTTGGACTCGTTGATTTCTTTACCTTAGGTACTAATACCTCTCCTCTAAAGTCCTTGGAAAAGTTGAAGACTCGCCATTCCCACCTCCAAATCCGCCGTATGACCCGGATACTAATACGGACGATCGCTACTTACCATGGCACGCTCACATCACCGCCGTGACAGTTGCACCGAAATACCGCCGTATGGGACATGCAACACGTCTCGTCCGTGCTCTGGAGAAAGCCGCGGATGTGCAAAACGCCTGGTTTGTGGATCTCTTCGTGAGAGTCGACAACAAGGTCGCCATAGAATTCTATAAGAAGCTCGGGTTAGTACTTCTACAGCCTTCACAATGCCCCTTGTTTTTCCTTCTCAGACAACTCTCACGCTTTCTTATACATTTGCTTTGGTCCACTCTGCTCAGACGCGGTTTATTTAGATACTCAGTCTTCCGCCGCATTCCCGGATATTACAACGAGAAAGACGACGCTTTCGATATGCGAAAGCCACTGAAACGCGACAAGGACCGAAAACATATCCGCGAGAATGGTGAAAATAATATAGTCGATGCCGAGGATGTGTGGTAGATTGCAGCATGACTTGCTGGGTAGAGTTGCTTATGCTATCTGAATTCAAATGCATTGCTCGTGTCATTGGCTTGAAGAAGTGGCTTTCGTTGTTTTTATTGCAACTTTGCCTTATAGCTACACGAGATGACACGGCGGAGGAACGACTGCGAAAGCATGGTTACAACGGAGACTGTCTGCGGTGAGATTTGATAATCCATGCCTTCCTTTGCGAACATATCAAAGATTATTTCCCTAGAAATAGAATTGGTAGATACCATTATTCCGATTAGTAGTTCTCGACCTTCTTCGGAAGCACAAGGCAAAATCGCTCTTTATCTGGAGCTCCCCAGATTCGATTAAATCAGTCTTGATTCTTATAGTACATCGCCATACCGGTCTCCCTTTGGTATCCTCTGAGTAAGGTTCCCAGCACGCGCCATCTAACGCCGATAGCTCAACCGTGACCATCACCGGTCATCTACAAATCGAACCACTGAAATGCGCTGCCTAGGCCATTTCTCTCTTCTCACCGGGTCAGTGCTCCTGCTCAAGCAGATCCTCAACAGCCAAGCAACCTAAGCAGCATCAGTCGCAAACCTCTTCTTACGCGCTTCCGCAGCAGCCTTGTCCTTTTCATTCATCCAGCTCGGATACTCCCCATTCGCCTTCGCTTTCGTCTCTCCTTTCTCCGCGCCTCCATTCCGACCCGCGCCTCCCCTCCTATCCCCTCTCCTCCCCTTCCCTCTAAATCCTCCTCCAGCACCACCACGTCCTCCACGTCTTCCCCTCTTCCTCTCCCCATTATCTTCATCCTGCGCCGTTCCCTCTCGCCCGCGCTTTCGTCCCTTCCTCTCCCTCTCAGGCAATGCCTCGTCTAAACCTTGAGGGGCCTCGGTCTGCTCTACCGCGCCAAACTTCTTCTGCCGCTCCAAGCGCTGGATCGCCTCCAGTGCAGCGGTGTTCTGCTCCTCGGTGTTATGCTCTTTGAACTTCTCGTATCGGGCACGGCGAGCTGCAAGCTCTTCGTCGACGGAGGTGTACCCGATGCCAGAAGTGAAGTCGGTAGATGGTTGCGAGGCGCCGTTGGTGGCTGTTGATGCAGCGTCAGCTGCAGTGGTGCCTGTGGTTGCTGTCGCTGCCGCTGCCGTAGGCGCAGTAGTAGTGTCGATAGGAGCGGAAGTGTTTGTAGAAGTTGCTTGAGTAGCGGCACTACCGGTGTTCGATGTGGTGGTATCGGGGTTTGGAGTGGGATTGACTGCAGCTGTGGCAGGCTGCGTTTTGCTTCCAGTATTAGTAGCCGCCTTGATGGAAGTGCCGGTCGCGGCTGTCGACTTTGTAGCCGCGGCTGCGACACCATTGGCTGCGCTTGAGGAAGCGGCGGGCGTGGCCTTGGACTTGCTATCGGCTTCGTTGAGACGCGCGATCAACTCATCTTTCTTGCCAGATGAGGGAAGGCCACGCTCTTTGAGGACTGTCTGAAGTTCGGCGACCTTCATCTTGGAGTAATCGGCCATTGTGACGAACTCCAGAGAATAAACAGGCTAAGGTCGACTTCAGTGGGTAGCGCTTGTGCGCCTGCGAAGGAAATAATCACTGCAGGGACTGAACGAGACTAACTGTACGTGAATTCTATGAAGAGCACTAGCAGAGAAGGGGAACAAGGATTTGGCGAGGGTAAGGACGTCTTGTAAAGACTGCGCAAAGTGAATGAGTCGGTCAATAGAGAAGGAGGACTGGCCTTCCCAGGTGCGACAATGGAAGTGAGGTTTCGCGCCGGAATGCGCGCACCAATCAGGCTAGGCCCAATGCAGCCGCGCTAAAGACGCGGTTGACAAAAATCCGCCCACCGAAACTGGGGGGTGCCTCGCCAGAAAAGCAGCCACACCTGTAGACTACCTCTACAGGGCACAAATTATTATTCAATTATCTCTTGAGTCTAAAAAGTGGTGAATGTGTAACAGTAGACGAGCCTGATGTACATGTGTGATATTTTCTGTCTACTACCTATGTAAAGCACCCCCCAGTTTTGGTGTGCGGGTTTTTCTGTTAATCGTGTGGCACCCACAAATATCAAGCTTATACAGGGATTGATAGATCTGCGTACGATTAATACTTGATACAAATTGGCGTCGCATCCTTATTCCAAACTTAACGAACTTCTCCAGGCGCCTTGAGTGCTAAGTGATAAGGATCAGCGATCTAGGGGTATCAAATACATTCCCAAACAAGATTTAAAAGCAAGTCATAACGATCATGAATCGATGTTCCAGCAAGTGAAATTATCGTTTGTCATTTGCTGGTATCGAGAAGCCACGCGTCATGAAATCGCTGTTTGCTCCGGACGATCTTGTCGAGTCTCGCGCCGAGAAAAGACCCTTCAGATTATTATTACCTTCATGCTTTCTACGCTTGTTACGCAGGTCCTGTTCCTCCATCACTTTTGCCGTCAGAGATGCAGTAGATGCATTTTTTATACCGACATCTCTTGACTTATGAGCTGGAGAAGCCGTCCTTGGAACCATATCGCCGTCCTTTTTCAACTCCGTTGCCTCCGCAACCTTCTTGCGCTTTTTGTTGCCCACTGCCTTTTTCAAAGAATGAGATAGCCCTCGTGCTTGTAAGTCACGTATCCGGAGAGAAAGCCTAGCGATATCTATCTCAGCTGTGGGTAGTATCGGGACAACGTCGTTAGACGCGTAAGGCGAATTGCACTGTCTCAAGTGTTAGCTGTAACGAATCTTGTACATCAAGACAAGCTAGATTACCGTCATGCATAGTTCGCCAGAAACTTCTTTCACAGCATTTGCAGAGAATGCATGTCCGCACGGTACAACATAAACAGCTTTGGCACCTGCACCTAGCCTCTCATTCGTGATCGGACATATCCATTGCGCTATCTTCGTTGATCCAGTCATCTCTCCCTCAAGGCTAGGGTCGACTGTGAATTTAACATCCACTACGTCCTTCAGGCTGTTAACCGCGCCTTGGAGGACGTCCTCAGCTTCAGACTTTTTAACTTCATCTTCGGATGGGAGGAGATGCTCAATGATCGAGTCTTTATTATAAAGTTTTCCGTTGCAATCTGATACAATAGGGGCAGCTAGCGGCTTTTGCGACAGAGGATCAGTAGTCCAGTAGTATTCTTGCTGCGAGTGTTGCGATTCTTTCAGCTCTGTCGCGGATGGATTGCGCGCGGCTTCTTTAACAAGCTCTCTACGCGAAGGAATAGAGCCGCCATCATTCCCCATATTGTCAGATTTGTAGACAGAAATCGGGTGAGTTGTACTGTCAAGCAGCGGAGTAAATGAAGTCGATGTAGCCCACGTCCCCACTTCTTGCAAATAAGTTGACGGCAAAATCAGCCCTATCAAAGCGGTGTAGCTTCCCTACCGCAACTTTGTCGACACCGACATCGAAGGAAACCTGAATCTGAACGCCATCGTGACTAACCGCACTGTAATTCCGTCTCTTATCGACTATTAGATTCCCCCAGTATGTCTGATGAGGGAGGATTTCTTAAAGTAGGATTGACATCTCCTCCGTTATCCACAGCTTCTTCTACAATTACGCCATCCCTTCCCCACCCGAGGAATCATAGCTTAATTTCAGGGAGTCCAAAAGAGGCGAATTTTATTCGATTTGTCAATCAAAGCATTGATCGCATACAAAAGCGGTATGCAAATAGGAGTGGCAGCGACGAGCCTCAATTGGACGAAAATGGGTACACCAGCTTCAAGCAAGCTGGCGAGGACTTTGAGCGGCTGGTTGACATGGTGTGGGTTTCCGGTACCCGTAAGGCCCAGTTTCTTTTCTGCAGTAATACAGCGTAGCTCTTTCTGCTACATTCAGTGCACACTTTAGTCCATCAATTACCATCTTGCTAAGAAGAAAGCCTCTGCCGCTGATTATTGCTTCATTCTACAGCCTCGCTCCAGATAACCTTCCTTTTATCTGTTGCATTCCTTGTGCAGACTTACATTCCCAGCTTGAGTCCAGCCCCGAAGACAATGTTTCGACTTCTTGACAAGTTGGATGTCGCCTTTGCTTCTCTCCTTCAGGGCAGGAATATCGATAGTGGAGAACCATTACCCGGTTTTGAGACAGGGAAAGGTGTGACAGGTACCGAAAAAGTCCGTATAAAAAGCATTGCAGATAACTCGCGAGTTGCAGTTGTTCACCGCATGAGTAAGAGCCATGTTGAGCCTGAATCGGACGTAGAAGGAACTGATGATGCCGAGGCCAGTATGGAGGAGTATCCCATCGATGATGATCTACTGGGCGAAAACGATTTTGCTATGAACGTTGCCAGGGTCTATGACAGAACCACGGTAGAGCTCGGTGATCAGCTGGGCGGGGACGCTACCAATCAAGGCTAGTCCTTGGGCTGCCTTCTTGCATGGAACCTGAAGTGTGTTGGCAGCTCAGCACTCCATCCGGAGCTGCAAGGCCGTGCTCGTGGAGGAGGAAACCTCTGGGCGTCTGCTAGAGCAGAGACCTCTGCCAAGTCAAGACAGTAACCCAAGTCCAATCTTAAAGACGCAATAACCCCTTCGCTATGAAGCCATCCAATTTTGAAACCATTGGAAGTTTTGCATACGGACCCGGTCCTCCAAGCAAAATTTGTGCTGCAGGGTGACCCAAGCAATGAGAAACAGGATCATCCTGACCTGATTGTGCCTTCCGATGTATCCAAAGCACGCGAAATTTTGCAGGCGCCTTATTTTTTTTTTTTTTTCCAACACTTGATGAGACTATGGCCTAATATGTAAGAAAATCAGTCCTGTGATCGTAGCTATGAGAAGATCACTTGGAACTTTCAAGAACGCAGAAACGCTTGCCGCAGGTGCACTTGATGGAAAAAGTACTCGCACCAGCTCCTCCTGCAAGAGCTTCCGTCGCTGCAGCGTTTCCACCAGCAGACTTTCCATCGCCAGTTACCGAGGATGAGGCTTCAAGTACAGGGACTGAGCGACCAAGGACAACGCTCACAAAGGCTCAGGCTATCGTGGAGCCGTCCATGACAACGCCATTCAACGCAATGCTAATCGTCTCGCTGGATACGGTGGTAGCAGTGCCCTGAACGTCGAACGTCATGCTTCCGTCTACATTAATCACGAGGACGCTGCTTCCGCTTAGGTCTGCAATGACCATATTTAGCTGGCCTGTCGCGGAGAATGTGACTTCGTTCTCAAGCGAAGCCACAACTGAGCTCCAGGCGATGGTGGAACTGCTAGAGACCAAAAGAAAAAAAAGCGACACTGGAGCCTGCGCCGCTGATGGTAGTCGCTGGACCGCCAAGAGAGCGGTGCTGGCACATCATTCGGCCAGATGGTATAAACAGTACCGCTGCTCGTGGTAGGTAGAGGGAGGGCAATACCATTGCTCGAACCAAAGCTCAAGTCCGACGCATTTGCACTCCAACCGAACAGAAGCGTGGTGCCAGGCTGGTTGAGTTGCAGTGTGTAACTTGGTCCCTCCGCGACATTGCCTCCAGTTCCAAAAGAAATGAGGACACCAGCGACGGTTTTCGCCCTTCTCCAACCCATCATAGACCCGCCAACTATTATTGAAGGGCTTGAAGGGCCAGCAAATACCATCAATGACCCAGTGACGGTAGTTTCGAGTCCACTGCTGCCGCTACGTTGGACTCCGAAAGGAATGGGGTTGTTTCCATTGTTTCTACCTTCAGGGACGCCAGAGTTTGGAGTTCCCCGGTTCAGCATGCTTTCTCCATTGCCACCAAAGCTCTCACTGGTTTCTCAACTCTCATAATGTGGGCCTCCTAAGAAACAGTATAGCTCCCATTATTCCCACTTCCAGATATTTGGGAATCATGGACCTGAGGGTATCACAGACTCCGGCCATTGTCATCTTGACTTCTGCTGCCTCCTGAGCTCCAACTACCACCTGATCCTCCACTATCTTCCGAACTTACACAACTCTCAGAGATTCCACCAGCGGTAGGCGCCGGTCGAAGGACTTGACAGAGAACAGACAACGCATTCGCACTCCCCGATCAACTATCGTTACTACCACCGTTGCCACCGGATCCAGACCCAGACCCAGGCTCAGACCCAGGCTCAGACGTATGACCCTCTGGCCGACTCTCCCCGCCCGTCGCTCCTAGATCCGGTCCCCATTATCGCCATTGTATTTGGCGCATTCCGCCCACCTTGCCCGTTAAATAGACTCCCGATGGCTCCACCAGCTTCACTGCTTGGGTTACTGTCTTGGGGAGTCGCCTGAACCTAAGTTTGAATCAGGACCAGAACCGGAGCCTAAGCCTGAGTTAGACCCAGAACCTGAGCCGGAGTTTGATAAAGAGGCCAAGGACGAGCTGCCGCCGTCGCCACTACCGTTTCCGATGGTGTCTTTACCGCCTCCTCCGACAGTTTGGAAGCTCGGATTATCACCTTTGCCATTCGCGCCCGAGTTACCACCTCTATCAGTCGCGCCTAGGCCCCACCGCCGGACAGTGCACCTGGATCACCATCTCCGCCAGTCGAGAGTGGATCATCACCACGGTCAGTCACGCCAGGATTTCCAGGATCGAAGGGAACAGCCGAAGCGCCCCGGTGTCTAGGGTTTCCACGAAGGCTCGTAGGACCGACGCCCTGACCATTACCGCCAATCGTCACGCCCAAAGCTCCACCGACGAGAGTCACAATCAGATCACCGCCACCGCCAGCCGCGCTTGACTCACTACCACCGGAGGACGCATTTGGATCTCCCGGAGCAGCACTGGCATAACCAGTCTGGCTTACGGGGTCTCCACTACCAGACCTTGCTGGACTTGCACCTAGAGATGAGGGCAATGGCGGTGTAGGCAGCGGCGCAGGCGCCGTCGTTATTCACTACTGGGGACGATCTCCACACTGGACTTCCTTTCTTAAAGTTGGTATCAACTCGAAATATGTTATTATCCTTGAGCTGCAAGTCTGTAGCCTCGCCATTAGAAGCAATCTCATTTTGCGAGAATGATGCGCCGCGTAAATGCTCGAATTATACCCAATGCGGTCGTCTCGGTTGATCATGGCACTGTCCTCATTGACGAGGAATCGTGGGAGATATAGTTTAGTTGTTGCTTCGTTACTCGCATTCTGACATATGAAGTCACTTTGTCGAGGATAGCGACTTTGGCTTTATCAGCGACTCGAGGTGCAGCGGTGTCCTGATTAGCTCTGATAAGAGGTTTTGGTGAAGTCAATACACTGGGCGGAATCAGTAAGCATGGCCAACTAGGTGATGAAGAGACTGACGCTCAAACGTGAGAGATATTAGATGAGGATAAAGATTGCTAGATATTGAATAATTGACTAGATGGATCCATCCGAAAGTGTCCGCTAACCTCAATGTACCAATTTCCAGAGCTCCTCAATGGAGCTGAGATATTTCACACATAATTTGTGTACAAGGACATCAGAGCTGAGATAAGGAGCTTTCTTTGACTAATTGGTCAGCGATACTAGAACTCACTAAGACTCACTTATCTATAAACGATAGGTAAGTAATATAGGTGATGGATTAAGGGATTGGATAGATATCTCATTTGTGGAATTAACTATAAGGTAGCGCGTCGGCTGGCCCTCGTGTGAGCCGGAAGCTCATAGTAAACTTCAGCATCCAGCTCCTGGCGAATGTCGACATTAAGCTCTTGACGAATGTTGCCATTAAGTTCCTGTATCTCAGCTCCTTCGAGCAAGTTGACGCGTTTCCGGAGTATCTCCAGTTCCGCCCTTTGCAGGGACACTAAGCGCTTAAGTATTGGCGGCTCGCACCTGTTCCACCCTTTGTAAGGACACTAAACGCACGAGTTTTCGTGGGTCGCACCTGTTCCGCTTCCTCCGCCGGTATAGGTAACGCATAAGGACAGCCATGGCCAGCAAGCAAACTCCAAAGACTGACACAGCAATCGCTATTTTGGACTTGATCGAAGGTCTGCTTGGCATCGAAGGTCTGCTTGGCATCGAGGCATTGTTTGGCATCCGATCTGATTCTTTCCAATTAATTTGAATTAAAGGAGCATAAATGCCAATTGAGTTCCCCGTGTAAGTGCTCGTATTTGTCTGACTATTCGAATCGAGGACCTGCGATGAATATAATACTGGTGGAGGAGTCAAGTCGACGTTTGCAGCTGAGTCGCCTAAGCACGAAGACACGCGAAGCGATGTGGCAGGTAGTAAAGAAAGACATGTCTGGCTAGGACCCGAGCAGGAGTAACCACTAAAGTATGAATCAGTGGTATCAAACTTTTTCAATGGGGGTCTTATAGCTCATACATGGGACAGCAGCCAACCGCAGTCTCACCAGCTTTCGGAGCGAATTGAAACTGAAAGCTGATCCCTGTATCTAATGACATTGTGACTCCGTCGCTCGAGCGAACTTCAGTGCACGCTGATGTGTACCCAATAGGACAAGAAAGTCCAGGAGAGTAGAATCCCAAGCCGAGAAAGGGGGGTACAGGTACGCTTTGCGTAATGGGTGGCCAGCAACTTATGTCATCCACCGCTTGAACAAACGGCACGAGGTTGAAAACCCCCTGAGAGCAGCTCTGACCTCGATAAGCTGAAGGCTGTTGGATCATGCCGAGTTCAGCATTGATAAAGAGTGTACCGCAACTTGGTGGGGGTGTGAAGGTGGTCCTCAGAGGGCCTAGAAGGGACTGTCCTGCCCGTGTGTCCACTTCTGTAGATGCGGGCCCTCCTGCTAGTGGGTCCACTGCTGTAAATGAGGTCATTGCAAGAAGGGGGAAGCATACCAGATGGTAGCTGCTACGGGTCCATGGTCGAATACTACCTTAGCACTTATTATTCTCAGCGGCCCATCATCTATTCCAGATGTATGATATCTAAGTACGGTGTTGATAGGCAAAGACTCGGACACTCGGATCGAAGACCTAGGAGATGAACCTCGGGCTAATGGAGTAGATGGAGATGTCCGAGAGGCAACGTCAAATTGTATTTCGCGGGACCTAGGAGGCGACGTCAAACATGATGGCGATGGCCACCTGTGTAGGTGGTGAGAGCACAGTGTACCGACCGCAGCACGTCTAGCATCTCGTTATGTGCAGTCTTTGCCTTGCCTTTGCGCAGCATATTCAGGTCAATTCTCCTCGAGGAGCACTCTTGCGGTGCACACAATCTGCCATTTGTGGACGACAAATCTCACAGCTTCCCGACAAGTAGCTACTTTGCTGTGTAAGCTCCGCCTATGGTATTGTAAGGAAGAATATTTCGGAAGACGACCATGGCACATGAGGAAAGTCGCATGGGCTTCACATACTCTAACTGCAGTAGGCAAAGAGCGTTAGGATCGGGCCGATCCGAGCAATCTGAATTCTACAATAGATACTTATTCCTCCTCCTACTTCACTGGATACACTACATTTACCTAATTTCAACGCTGCCGAGTAAGTTATTCATGGAATTTCAATAAGCTGATGTTTGGAGGCTCATATACTTGGCTTGCTAGAGGTCCAAAAAGGGACCATCAAGGCCATGGGGGATGGATTTACATTCGATTTCCATGGTGACGACATAGATAAACCTGAAGACAGCTATGACGACGCAGCTGCAAGGGGTAGTAGCACTAACATCGCAAGTTGTGTCGAGATATCGCAGTTCGAGGTAGAAAAACTGGATTTAGAAGATATGGTAGGTCCAAATGGTTCACTTCAGAACCTAGTCGTTGGAGCTGAGAGCATGTACTTCTCCCTCATTTCCTCGTTATTATATACTGACTACCTCTTTCCACAGATATCTTGCCTTCCATCGAAGATCTCATACAGCACAGTCGAGATAGAATCGCCAAAAGGCCGCAAGATAAGCATCCCTCGGCGGGAGCTCTTCGACATCAGAATACAACTGATGGCCGAAGACGATAGCTTATCATCCAACGCCGGGCTCAACGATGCTGATATCCGGACTAATATTTACGAAGGTGGCTGTAAATCCTGGGAATGCTCCATCGATCTGGCTAAGTTGTTGCTTGACCGTGGCCCGAGAAAAGACATTGATGATCTCTGTCGAGTTGACCATGTCGTTGAGGTGATCTCCTCTCCGTTAAACAAGAAAAGACAAAGGTGTTAGAGCTGTAATTGACCCTACTCGCAGCTCGGCTGTGGGACCGCCATCCCGTCCCTCATCCTTTTTCAATATGCTATCGAGTCCGGTCTGTCGCTTTACTTCACTCTAGCCGACTACAACGCTGCCGTGCTCCGCTTAGTGACCCTCCCTAATCTCCTACTAACATGGGCGAAGACCAGCTCTTCTGGAATCAGGGATCCTCTCGTCTCCTCTTCCGAAGGGGATCTGGAAATTACGCCCGGTCTCGTAACGTCATTCAAATCTTTCCTCGCCGAAAGCGGTATTACACTGTCCTTAATCTCCGGAGCATGGTCTCCTCCCCTCGTGGACTTGATTCCAACGGCTCCGTCCATGACGCTTCTCGTGCTCGCATCTGAGACCATTTACTCTCCAGCTTCGCTCTCTGCTTTCACAGAAACGCTGGTCGGAGTGTTACAGCGGGTAAAGATGGGGAAGGCAATGATGGGGGCTAAACGGATGTATTTTGGTGTTGGAGGGAGCGTGGATACTTTCAAGGAGGAATGTGCGAGAAGAAATGCGGTTGCTTATGAGATCGATAATCATGGGGTCGAAGGTTTGGATGGCCACGGCGTAAGACGGTGCTTATTAGAGGTTCAGATGATGTGACGTCGTCCAATTTGGACCAGAATTTGCCATACAGTAGCAATCATAGTAATGAATGCAGAAAGTGCGGCCTGATGGTATTCATGATTACGTGCTATGTTCTGTGACAATCCGGAAGACTTGGCACGGTGACTCTGATAGAGAAGGGGACCGTTGAGGGCTGGAGCAGCGGCTGACTGCAGTCGCTTTATAATTGTGTTTGGATGAGACACCTCATTCTATCCGCATTTTTGAAGACTGAATGAAAAACAATCTCTCTGTAATTAACGAAGACTCGCGTAGGCGAATATGCTTCTACTCAACGGGTTCCTCTGGCTCCAGCAGGAGCACCTTGTCGACGTTTAACCAGAGCTCGACCAACGGCGTCCCGGACGGTTGGATCTGAGCGTATCGTATTTTGAACGAGCCACTCTTGGAGACCATTCCGAAGTGCTTGCATGCCCTGTTCGTCGGCCGAAAATGGTGTTACGTCTAAGCTTAGTAGCCTGACAGTTTCTTGGTCTGCCAGTTTTACAGCATTCGCTAGTCGGTTCAGTTGACGTTGTTGCAATGCATCGCTGTTGAGCTGTCCTGTGGCGGTAGGTTCGTGGAGGAGTGGACCTAGTTGGGAGAGTGCGATGAACACGGTAAACGCTATCTTGCGCGCAAGCTGCAGGACTTGGAATGGCAAGTACGGAGATCGCCCTGACATGGTATTGACGACGGGATTAACGAGTCTTGTAATGAGACGAGGGAGGATAGGGCGAGTAATGATATGGACTTCCAGAGCACAAATTGCAGCAAATGTTACGTAGCGCCACTGTGAGCTTTAGCACAGCAGCCCTTGAGTAGACATTGCATGGTTTGATACTTACATACTTGCCCCATTCGAGATATCCGAAAAATCCTAGAGCTAGCATTCCGAGTCCTACGGAAACATAGAAAGGGATCGTGCGCCTAACTCCAGCGAATACATAGTCCCGAACAGTTGTGCAATGCCTCCATTCTATTACTTCCGGTCCGAATCGGTCATAAGCGAATCGTCTTGCTGAGTCCGTGAGCGTATCCCGCGCAAGCTTCAAAGTTACAAAGTATGATTCGGCTGCAGACTGTGCCTCTGCCGTAGTTGCCTTATCAGGGTGGTGCAATATCGTGCTGGGAATTTTCAGCTTGGGCCCTGTAGCCAACTGGACTCGTCGATGAACTCTTGCATAGGACCAACTTACAGCTTCCTGAATCTTGACTGTATCGCTCGCTCATCAGCGTTTGGTAAGACGCCCAAGGTTGTGTAGAAGTCTCCTTCTCTTCGAAGTTGCCAATCCGCTTCAAAAATTGTAAAGGCTAAGTAAAGCACGATGACGATCATTTGTATACGTCGGCGATGTATGACATATCGTTGAGTGCCAGGTATGGGTCTTTGTTCTCCAGCACGAATCGTGATGCCGTAGTAGATGCTTTGTAGCCATCCCGCGATTTGCTGGTTGTTAAGTTAGTGCTAATAAACGGCCCGCATGGCAATTAGAATGCTTACATTTGGTAGAAATGTCCAGCCGATGAGCGACAAGAGCCCGCTGCTAGACATTTTGGGTTTTCTCACAGAATCTAAATCATGCGCCGTGAGTTGTGAAAGCCAGATGTTCTTTGGAGCTTTCGGAATACTTTCCACGGCACGGATCGCGACTTTGGATCCCGGTCGGAATATAATCACAAAAAACAGGGTCTAGCTACCTAGGTAAATAGGCAATGCCTACTCAAAGGTGCTAGCGTTGCAGGAACATTGAGATGTTGCTTGCTGGAGTGAATATAGGTGACTATGTACGCTGCGGATCAATCTCATTCCGTATAAGACGTGAGAGAAAGAGAGAAATGTCAATTCCCAATACAGACTATCATAATTTTGCGCCCAAACTACTACATTCGTACGCATTGTCAAGGAAAGCCGAATGTCCAACCTAGAATGGAGGTTTCGCAGTTCATTCGAGCCATTTTTGGAAGCTAAGACCACACTCCCAAGACGTCCAATCTCCATCCACATGTCTCGTAATTGTTGTTCCCTTCGAACATCATCGTAGCAGGGGAAGACTACGCCTTCGTAGCCGCCCACAGAGCCTGCGTCTTTCCTATCCCAGCGATCATCCCACATAATCCCATGATCCCCATATTCATACCTGGCACTCCACCTTCCAAACTGTAATGCACAGCAACCGGCAGCCAGCTCACCGGCACGATCAACTCCCGCCACCATTTCGCATCCTCGTCGTCCATTTCCCTCTTTCCCCCCTTCTCCACATTCGTCCTCGCATCTCCCTGTTCATCCCCGCTCCCCGCCACCTCCCTTCTCCGCCGCATCAATACCGCTTCTCGCAGCACCCGCAGCAAGTCACACGACACACCGACTAACCACGCGCGGCAGCTCCAGAGCATCACCCTTCCCACATCTGCCTTGCCACCGCGAGCAAAACGGTCGAGGAACGACTTCGGGATCACGCCGGCCTCAATGAGCACATAGATGTTTTCGAGGAGCTGGAAGGCGAAGTAGCCGAGGCACTGCGTAATAGTGATGCGGTGAAGGAGGGCGTCGTCGGTAGGACCGGAGGTTTTGGTGAGGAGAGCCCGGAGGGTGGCGTAGATTGCGGGGAGGCCGAGGAGGCGGAGGTTGGTGCGGGTTTTGGAGATGAGGGAGGCGAGGCTGAGGAGGGGAGAGATGGCGGCGACGGTGGAGGGGGTGGGTGGCGGCTTGGTCGGCGGAATGGGACGTTTGTAATTTAAGGTGTGGAGGAAGAGTTGTGAGAAGCGGGCGAGGAAGGGAGTTTGGGTCCGGAGGTGCGCGATAAGGTAGAGTGCGTAGTTTGACGTCGAAAGCAGAGAGCTGAGGCCTCCTGGAGATCCGATGAGTCTACTCGAGAGTTAGCCTTTTGATTCGGATTGATGGATTGCTCATAACCAACTTGTTAAGCCTCAGGACCACACTGTCGGCTTGAGCTGCAAGGGATATGGCATTTTTCTGGACGGAATAATCTTTGGAAATGGCTCCCTTTGACGGCGGAGCCACGTCTTTTGGGCCATCAGCGCCTGGCTCAACGACTGGGTCACTCATCGTGAGAATGGAACGGAGGTTTGGCCTGCAATCGCACGCTGTACTGTCGTTTATTACTTGGATCCAGAAACTAAGCGTAAGGTAAGCTGCCCCTAATTACGTAGACCCTGGCCCCGCATTTCGCTAACCCTTTTAAATTTGTACCGAGCCGAGGCACTAGATAATTACCAGATCCAGAAATTGTTCCAGGTTCGCGATTTCTGAATCGTCGAGAGCAAAGACCCATGAAGCCTTGAAAGATGCTACTCAGAGGGGCATCTAAAGAGATCGCAATGCGATTCAATGTTACAGAAATGAGGACAACAATCTAAATCGATAGCTACGGTTTAAGTTTCTGTCTTTTGATAAATTGGGGATCAAATTAAGAATTGGGGTTTTTACATTTTTGAGGCTTTGTTATTGACAGTATCGACCCCCTCGTCGGCAATGGTGTTGGATATGAAGTTAACAGCACGCTCCTTCATAGCTGGCGTGAACTCATGGCCAACTCCATCAAAGACAATGTCTTCCAAGTGCGTTCCTTTGTTTGAGAACCAGCCCCCTGGAGCCATTGCGTTCTTCAGAAATTTGAGGAAAGGCTCGCCACAGACATATGGGACCAGCTTGTCGGCTTTGCCAGCCATGTTGAGTATTCTTCTGCTGCCTAATCGATCTTCCATTATTGGCCTCAGCCTTTGCTTTTCAGACTCTGATAAGTTTGAGAGACGATCCTCGTCGTTCTTATCCAGCAGGGAGATAAGCATACTGGCAGGGTCGTAGAGTTCGACCGTGTCTAAGAGACCCTGAGGAAAGTCAGGGGAGCCGAAGAATTGAGATCCGGGCGGATCTGACGAGGTCCATGTTTTGAGCTTAGATTTGCGAGCTCGATCTCCCATCAGAGCCATATAATCGGGGCATCCCACGACAATAATTGCGGTACTGATTCGCACGTCGTTCATGATACAATGCCAAGCAGCGTGGGCTCCAAGGGAAACGCCCAGAACCAGGTTCATGGTGATGCTATGTTCATTGTGGGGGAAAGCATAGGCGGAGAGGTATTCTAATAGCGCGCTGGTATCAATCGCAGTCCCCTCTAAGAAGAATTAGCAAGGACTGATCTGTACGAAATTTCCAAAAGCTACATACGAAAAATGGAGAACATGTCTTGAGCATGCCGCGGATTGCCTTGTCTCCAAGCTTCGTTCGCCAGATCATCCACTTTCCGTGTCCCGTGGTTCCGTTGATCAAATGCGACGGCTATCAAACCTTTTGGAGAGTGGCCTCCTCTACCATCTTTCAACCGGTTGTTCCAGTCATGAATTGAGGCTGCGGCTACATGTTGCATTGTCTCTTTTTTCTGTTTACGGGGATGAAGAAGCCATAGACATGCGACCTCTTGCAGCGGACCGGGAAGCTCTTCAAGTCCAAATACGTCCGTAATGATACCTGCGATGGTGAAAGTCTTTTTGGACACTGGTAGTTCATTAGAATCTGTGTGTGTCTGCTCCATAGGATTATTCGGAGCGGCCATGATTGGCGTTAGGCTGCTTCAGAAATGACAAGGAGACAAAATCAATTATTACGTTTTTGGAGGAGAAAAGGGAAGAATACCTCTTACCTTATTAGTCTCGGAGCTCCCCACAGTTGAGCCCCCTCGCGCCCCTGCCCTCTCCACAAAAGCGTGGCTAGGTGTGCCAGGGTTAAGCATGCGCAAGGAGCATTTGATCTCATCTCGCGTTGTGGCGCATGCCCGTCACGCTTCCATTCGCAGTTCCACCGACTTTTTCCTGTCTCACCTTTGAATGCCCATTGCTCTGCCGAGCATGGGGTTTCCTGGCACTATTTCGCTCTTCCAAATCCTGGGGAACTAGCTTGGCTTCATTGCTCCAGTACAGCATGTTGCATTCTTTCTTCTATCCTATTCTGCCATCACCTCTTCGGTCGAGTCTGTTCGAACTTGCTACCCAACCTAGAGACCCCTAATAATACCTTCCAAATTGACGAATTGGTCCCATGCAACCCCCTTCAACGAGATGTCGAACACTCGAGAGTCTAGTATGAGTGTCTCTCCCGGAACTAGAAGCCCTCGCTCCCGTTCTCCCGCATACTCATCGGGTGTAGATGGCATACGCAGCCAGTCTTTGACAAGGGCTACATCTTCACCCCTTCGTACGGAGCAAAAGGTGGACAATCTAAGCAATGGCCATATAATTCCTGGCAGTCAAAGTCCCAGATCCGCGACCTCTGGATCTATCCGGTTCGCGGATGGCCCGAATGGCGAGTTCCCATTTCATGCTACCAATGGTACTTCGGGCCAGTCTCCAACCAACGAACTATTCAATAAAGCCAAACAGCCTACCCATTCGCACACGGCCTCAGTGCAGGGTCAGACCCCCGACCAGCATATGACCACGAACAATGATGAGCAGCCACTGTCGCGAAAGTGGACCAACCAATCTGGCGCTGCCACGCCCCCTGGCCGACGCAGCGTACAATTTGCTCGTCCCGATCCCTCTCATTCCGGGCAAGCGAGACAACAATCATGGGAAGTCGAAGAAGGGGACAATAGAGGTAGGCAGGGCTCATCATTCATGTCCAAGCTCAAAGCACTTGCCTCGCCTATGCAGACACATAGCAGGACCATGAGTGGGTTAACTGTCGGTGATTCAACAATCGAGGAGCACGTTCCAACTACAACACAGTCAGAACCTGGTGTACATGGTGATACTGGTAGTGAAGCAGACGCCGACGGCGAAGAGAGCGCGGATGAGGAAGGCGCTCATGGCTCTTCATCGGCACCAAGAACTAAAAGGAAAACCCGTCGGCCTCCCAACCCCGGAACGCAGACAGCCCCAACTACGCCAAGGACTCCCCGGCTAACGTCATTCTTCCGTGACCGCGATCGCGACTCTCCAGTTGGTACGCCTAATACCGTTTCCACCTTTCGACCGACCTTCTTGACACGCCGAGCTACTATGACAGATATACCTGAAGATCGTAGAGCAGGTTTGTCTGAAGACGAAGGACGAAACCGTCTGGAAAAGCAGAGCACGTGGCGAAGAGGTAGTGCAAGGGCACAGCAAGGGTGGGGTCTTAGCTATAGCTTAGGAAGAAGGCAGCAAGACGGAGAAGAGAGTCCTGATACCAGAAGACCTATCAACTTTAGGCGCATTACCGGGCTCGGGCAAGGCGCAAACGGCGAGCCATCCCCTTTAGCTTGGAGGCGTCAAGGTGATCGCACCGCTAGTGTGAGCGCAGCCAAATGGAGAGAAATCAAGGCAGGTATCAAAGCGATGGGACGGAAGAAGAAGGATCCACAGATGTTGGTTGATCACCAGAAATCAGCAGAGCTGATGGCAGAACTACTTGCAGGCGCACCGGCTGCACTTTTTGCTGCAAGCATGTTTCAATCGGATGAGCACGGTCGAAAACGATTGCCAGTCCTATTAGAGCAACTCAAAGTTCGAATCGTTGACAGTCAAAGGATTGAAAGCCGAGCTGGAGATCGACATATGGTGTTCAAAATCGAGATGGAATATGGCAGTGGCTTGACTCGAATGAAATGGGTCATCCATCGGACATTACGTGATTTCACAAATCTGCATGTGAAATACAAACTGCAGATGCAACAAGAGAAATACATCCATAGAAAAGGGGACGACCCCAGCCGAGCCCGCCTTCCGCGATTTCCACGAAGCGCTTTTCCATACCTGCGTGGTGTTCGAGGTCTGGCCGATGAAGACGAGGAAGAAGGCGAAGACGGCGGCACTGGCGGCGAGACCAGTGATCCACACGGTGACGCCAGTGGGACTGACAGACCTGCCAGAAATAAGAGGCGGCGCTCCTCCTTCAATCCCTTGAGACGCAAATCAAGCATAGGCACTATTCATGGCACTACAGGTGAAATGGCTGCGAGGACTGGCGGCGTCGTCGGTGCTCTCGCTACTGCTCAACACCGTCGAGAGCCGTATCAAGAGCGTCAGCGAAAGAAGCTAGAGACCTACCTTCAGCAAATGATTCGGTTTCTCATCTTTCGGGCGGACAGTAATAGACTTTGTAAATTCCTAGAGCTCTCAGCGTTGGGCATTCGCTTGGCGTCTGAGGGCGGCTATCACGGAAAGGAAGGTCTCATGGTCATTCAATCTGGCAAAGGGGTTGATTTCAGAAGGGCGCTGAACCCTGCACTCATTAAAGAGAGACATCGACCGATGTGGTTCCTCGTTCGGCACAGCTACGTCGTGTGCGTAGACTCACCGGAAAGCATGAATATATATGATGTCTTCCTCGTGGATCCGGACTTTGCGACTGAGTCCAGAAAAAGACTGCGAGATCAAAATCCGCAAGAGCTGGCCAAGAGCGCGAAACCATCATCGAAGCACCATTTGCTTCGCCTGCGAAATTCAGAGCGAAAGCTGAAGCTTCTGGCTCGAAATGAGCGACAATTACAACAGTTCAAGGAGTCCATTAGCTTTATGATGGGCCTCACGGAGTGGTCGAAGCCTCATCGATTCGACAGTTTTGCTCCCGTTCGCTACAATGTCTTTGCAAGATGGCTTGTTGACGGAAGGGACTACATGTGGAATGTCTCAAGAGCAATCAGTATGGCCCGAGATGTGGTATATATCCACGACTGGTGGCTCAGTCCAGAACTCTACATGCGTCGCCCTGCAGCCATCAGCCAGAAGTGGAGGCTTGACAGGCTCTTACAAAAAAAGGCCCAAGAAGGCGTCAAGATCTACATTATCGTCTACCGGAATATCAATTCTGCAATTCCTATCGATTCAGAATACACCAAGTTTTCGCTCCTTGACTTACATGCGAATATCTTCGTGCAACGGTCTCCCAACCAGTTCAGACAGAACACATTTTTTTGGGCCCATCACGAAAAACTTTGCATTATAGACCATAGTGTGGCGTTCTGTGGAGGAGTTGACCTTTGCTTCGGAAGATGGGATACCCCGGAACACAGTCTGGTAGATGACAAGCTCACCGGCTTTGAACTCAATGATGCTCCCAAGGATGCTGATCACTGCCAGCTTTGGCCCGGCAAAGATTATTCCAACCCTCGTGTGCAAGACTTTTATGCTCTTGATAAGCCTTACGAAGAGATGTACGATCGTACAAAGATTCCTCGCATGCCATGGCATGACATCGCTATGCAGATGGTCGGTCAACCTGCGAGGGATCTCACAAGGCATTTCGTGCAGCGCTGGAATTATATTCTCCGTCAGCGAAAGCCTTCTCGACCCACGCCATTCCTCTTGCCTCCACCCGACTTCATTCCCGAGGACATCCAAGCTTTGGGACTGGACGGAACCTGTGAAGTTCAAATCCTTCGCTCTTGTAGTTCTTGGTCTATTGGAACTCCAGACAAAACAGAGCATAGCATCATGAATGCCTACGTCAAGCTCATTGAAGAATCGGAACATTTCATCTACATTGAAAATCAGTTTTTCATTAGTAGCTGTAATGTAGACGGCACCTTGATCCAGAATACCATAGGTGATGCTATCGTCGAACGAATCAAACGGGCGTACGCAAATGACGAGGATTGGCGCATCATTATTGTCATCCCACTCATGCCAGGTTTCCAAAACACGGTCGATGCACAAGATGGCACTAGCGTACGGTTAATCATGCAATGTCAATATCGTAGCATTTCTCGTGGAGATACGTCTATCTTTGCCCGACTCAGAGATGCCGGTATTGAGCCAGAGGATTATATCCAATTCTATTCTCTACGCCAATGGGGCAAAATTGGCCCTCGCAAAGTCTTGATTACTGAGCAGCTGTATATCCATGCCAAATGCATGATTGTGGATGATCGCGTTGTCATCATGGGATCCGCCAACATCAATGAACGTTCAATGTTAGGCTCTAGGGACTCTGAAGTCGCCGCCGTTGTTAGGGATACTGACATGATTCCATCTGTCATGGCAGGTGAAGAATATGCCGTGGGTCGCTTCCCACACACCCTCCGCATGAGATTAATGAGAGAGCATCTCGGAATCGATGTCGATACCCTCGAAGAGGAAGAACGAGACAGTGGCGAGTGGGACCGGGACACCGAGCAGACGGTCGAACCCAATTCATCGTCACTGGCCTCCCCGGC
The DNA here is from genome assembly GCA_010094025.1 of Viridothelium virens. Classification (NCBI taxonomy): domain Eukaryota; kingdom Fungi; phylum Ascomycota; class Dothideomycetes; order Trypetheliales; family Trypetheliaceae; genus Viridothelium; species Viridothelium virens. Next base: position 110,078 of record ML991799.1, read on the forward strand.
CACCATTCATGAGACGGAGAGAAAGCTGATGGATTCTACTCATCGCATTCAAGATGATCTTATTGCTCGTTCCGAAAATCTGTATAGCTTCAATCATGAGCACGAAGGGGAACGTAGCACCATTCATGAGCTTGACGGACAAAAGGACCTCAGCATTGATGCCCAGTCGCCCCAGGTAGCAGACCATCAGCGTGATGTTCGAGGAGAGGGTGCAGACAATATGCGCAGTCTGAGCAACGAGCTTCACGTGGATGGCGGCCGTGACTCAGCCTTTGTCGGTGGCGATCGCGAGGTCCTTGTCAATGATATTGCTACTGAAGGCAAAGGCACCCTCAGTTCTCCAGGATCTCCAAAGAATGATTCTCACGGCTTGTCAGACTTTCGCAAGAGGTCGGCAACTCAGAGCAAGACGCGCCACCGATCTAAGACTTTAGGGCTGTCTGATCTCAGTCATTTTGATTCTGCTGCTGTCGCATTGCCACCTCCAACTCTTCCGCGTATGGATACACAGGCCCTAGGCCTCACCCAACTCTCTCAGCTACCAGCATTACCAGTGACGGATGACACGGATATTGGTGGTCCGCCTCTAACTCGCCGCTTTTCCAATACCTCAGCAGCTCTGGTCAACCCCCTCATTTCGTCTATGCGCCGTCCCGTCATCGACGATGATTGTATGCGCGATCCCGTCTCACCATCTTTCTTTCTCGATATCTGGCATGCCGTCGCCGAAAACAACACGAAGCTGTATCGACAGGTCTTCCGCTGCATGCCAGACACCGAAGCCCGCGACTGGCGCGCCTACAAGGAATTCACGGCTTACAACGAACGTTTCATGCAAGCTCAAGGCCTAAACAAACCCTCTGGGCGGAAAGCGCACGAAAGCGGTGTGCGCTCGGGACCACCTGGCACAGGCACGAAGATGGAGTCAATACCCGGTCTCTCGACACTGCAAACCGTAGGGGAGAAAGCCGAACTCGCCGCCGAAAGATTCTTGGATGAGATCAGCGGCGGAAACCGCAACAACGCCGACGCCGACGAGAAGAGAGACGCCAGCTCCAACACGAAACTCGAGAACGTCAGCGAATGGGCCGAAGACCAGACGAAGAGCCTCCACGCATCATCTCAGCTTGACGAGAAACTCGCCTTGAAAGCCGCCGACGACGACTTAGCAGCCAGCAAGGACTCGATCGAAAAGGACAACAATAACACCCCAACCCCCAACCCGTCTTCTGATACCACCATCGCCGCCACAACCCCCGATCGCCCCCGCTCTCGCACCCTTCAGAATGCAGAGTCGCAGACGAATTCGAACGGCCTCTACTCCTCCTCATCATCCACCCAGCAGCCACTCAAACACAGCAGTACGGCAGCAACAGCAGCAGGAGGAGGTGGAGGAGGACGTCGGAGGCGCGCAACGACACGGAGCAGTGCCGCGAGTCGGGCGTTTGCTGCCTCGGACGAGCTGCTTTCGAAGGACGAGGCTGAGGCACTGCTGAAGCTCGTGCAGGGGACGCTGGTGTGCTGGCCGTATGATTGGTTGGAGAAGGAGGAGCGGGGCGGGAATTGGCTGTATAATATTGATCAGATTGCGCCGATTGAGATTTAGTAAGTAGAATCCCCCTCCCCTTTTTTCCTTCTCTTTGCGTGTTTTGTTTCTTGCGTTCTGTTGTTTCCTACCTCTGTGTGAGGAAGCGGTGAAGCTGACCTGGTGTCTTCTATAGTGACTAAGTGCTCTCCGTTCCAAGTGAGTGCATGTGGATGGCCAGGATATATACTGCACTGGGAGAGCCCGCTACGGAATGGCGGCCGCGAAGTGGAATTACCTTGGGATTCTCTTAGGTCTCTTTTGAAGTGGAAGCATCGGGTCCAGGGATCGGTTTTTTCTTTTTAGCACAGGGCCGGCAATGCTGTGCGCACAAATTTCGTTTGTTTCCTTTTCGTTCAGCAGTGTCCCTTTGACGGTCTCGTTGGCATAAGCTTCACCTTTTGTATGGGCGTTGTCAGTGGACATAGCGACGGCAGCACAAATGGATACAGGCATAGCTCAATCTTCGGGTTCTCGCGGGAATGTAGGAAAAGAAGGGCAGCCGGGGCACGGTATTAGATTCACCATCACTGGGCTATAAAAGTATCTGGCTACTGGACGAGGCAATAAATATCTTACTATTATTCGCTGAACAATCAAGTCGTGCAATATATAAAATGGGTATGCATTATAACAGAGTTCAAGAAATAGGTAGTTATCGTAGGTACAGAGATCAAAAGGAGGCTTAGGGACAAAGGTCAGAAACAAGAGCTGCTATGCACGACGTAGAGACAGATGTGTCTGTGTATACAGTTTGTCCACTCAACCCAATAGCAAGTACGCGGGCCAGTTGTTTAACTCGAAAAGGGGGTATGCAACCAACATAGACAGGCTGTATGAGGCATCACAAACACACAGGTACCAGAATCAGCAAGGCGGCCAGTGAAGTCTTCGACAAGAAATAGAGGAAAAGAATTTCCATCACTGGTCTTTCCAATCAAACCTTACTTACCACGCACACAGTTCTTCAGTAACACGTTTCTCAGACAGACACAATAACCAGTGAAGGCAGGCATCTACTTCTTATCGTGCGAAAGGCGATCCTTGATCTTTCCGAAGAAGCTCCTTCGCTTCTCCTTCTTGCTGCTCGTGCCACTCTCTGCGGTCTTCGTGCTGCTCGGGGTCGCATTCTTCACCGCTTCCTTCGCCTTGTCCGTAGTCTTGGCTGGCGTTGAAGGTTCCGCATTCTGTTGGGCATCCTGCTGGGCTTCCTGCTTCGCTGGTGCTTTGGCATCTGCGACTCCAGTTGTCACAGTGGGTTGATCTTGAGTGCGGGTTGGGGGCTTCGACATGGGAGAAACATCACGGGAGCGGTCGTCCTCAACGGGATCGGGCTGGGCGGCGAGTTGGCCGGTTTCCGTTGCAGCGGATTGAGCGGGCTGATCTTTAGTGGCGTTCAGGGCTCCGGCGTCAGGAGCGGGAGATTCGATAGCTTCCGTCGAGGATTTAAGCGGTTCGTCGGCAGCAAGGGAATTAGGCGCGAGGGCGGAGCTCTCTGTAGTGGTGGGATTTGTAGGGGCGGTTGCGGAAAGGGCAGAGACTTCGGCTGAGGTTGGCGCGGGCTCGCCGGCGGCTTCAGATAACTTGACTTCTTTAAGGAGTTCGTTCTCAACTTGAGACTTTTCGGTAACGGCCTCGGGGTTAGCAGCAGCTTCGGGTGATTCATGTGCGGTCTTTTGCGATTCAGTCACAACCTCAGGGACCTTGTCATCAGTTGCACGCTCCTTAGAAGTGAGGTTCATCTGGTCGATTGACTGTTGCACGGAAGTAGGCAGTCTGTCCTTAGCAGCTGAGGCAGCGCCGGCAACAGCTCCACCAGCGGCGACAGCAGCTCCGCTTGCCATGGCAGCTAGCTTGCCTGTACTCCACCCACTCTCAGATGTGGGCTTCTCCTCCGGAACTTTGCTTTTGAGCTCATCCTCAACCTGCTTCTTCTCGGCCAGCGCTTCGGGTTGTGCAGAGGCTTCGGGATCGACGTTGGCTTTCTCTTGACTGTCTGAGACAACTGTGGGAACACCTTTGGGCTCCTTAGGCACTTGCCCAGCCAATTGCGCAGTCGTACTCGCAGGCGCTGCTGAAGAGACAGTCACACCTGGGTCTCGTTCTGAAGCTGTGCCTGATCCCATTGGGAGGCTTGACTCTGGTATCACTGCGCCTGTGCCCGGGGGCACACTAAACATGCCACCCTGCGTCGAATCTTGTTGTGTTGACTGCGTAGCACCCGGGCCAGCCTGAGGAGCTCCCGAAGAGCTTTGCTCGTATGAGGCTTTGTCGGTCTTGGCGGTTGAATCGATTGTATTCGAGGTGAGTGTGCTTGGGTCGGGGACAGGTTCGCCAGGTTTCAATTGCACTGGGTTTCCAGCGCCTGCGGTAGCCGGTATTGGTGCAACGCCAAATGTTTGCTCTGAGTCTTTAGCACTGCTGCTCAGTGCGGACTCTTCCTTAACTATAGATTGGCAACATTAGTCTCAGCATTGCATGATATGGTGAGTAGATTGGTCAATCAGGTCACAGTGTTTGGGCTGGTGAGGGTGACTGACCTTCATTAGCAGGCGTTTCTGGGAAAGCGCCGGGAAGTGATTCGCCTTGGCGTGGTACTTGAGCCGCCATTTGTGCAGTGGATGAAGTGGGGGCTGCCGAAGATATTGTAGCAGGGGTGATCTTGTCAGGGTGGAGGACGTTATTTATGTTTGACGCGCTATCTCGTTCCGAAGGAGCGGTGTGATCGGTGGTCCAGTTGCCGTCGGCGACGAACTGTCACATTGACTCGTTAGTGAAGAGCGCGCACGAGGTGCAAAGTCGGTGGGTGGAGTGTGGGAGACAAATAGACCAAGTGCAATCAGAAGACAGCTGCGCCGGTTGGGGCAAGGACGGATAACCTTAAGTTGCGTATGGTCGGTGATGCGCAATGTGGTCCATGCAACGTGCCCAGACTCAAGCGTACCTTGTAGTATATCTTATCGCTGATTTTTGGCAATTGTACCAGCTTTTCGAAGTGATCGCCCACTCTCTCCATCTTTTCCTTCCGGGCCCAATCGTCAAACGTGCCAGTGACATAGACTTCGTTAGCGGGATGAGCCCTGCCATTTTGGTCAGCTCGTGTTTGATTGAGACAGCTCTATCACGATGCTCCGGAGCTTTCCCGCCCCCTGAAGGTAAACGAGGCAGAGCTTGTCAGAGTTGGCGGGGTAGGGAAACTTGGTCTGTGGGAGATTGGAGGAGAAGTGCGACATACCACTTGAACAGATAGCTCCCCATTTTCGGTACAAGCTTCGGAGGAAGGAGTACTGCAAAAGCTGGGGGAGGTGTATGGGGAAACTCGTTGGGGATTGACTATTGAGCTCGGAAATGCGCCGCTGGGACTGGTGGGGCCTTCAGAAGAGTGTTGAATGTGATACGGCGATCGAGTGTTTCAGGCGCGACGAGACCGTCTGGGAAGAGGTTCTGGCAGACGCAATGTCTAGGCGGGGCGAAAGCAGGGAAAAGGAGGCAGCAGGATTTGGCGGAGGAGCTTGAAAGAGGCTGGGGGCGAGGCGGGTGCGGAAAGATGGATTTCCTAGATCCGACCAGGGAACCACTTGACACTCAGAGATTAATACTCTCATCTCTCCCGGGCGACGCGAATATAAAGATGATATCATTGTGCAGTTTCACCACTGTCATTTGGGATATTTTGCACTCGAGGCTTCTTGACGAGCTTTCTTGGCATGCCCACATACCCGATATTTAGCCCATCGCTGCTTCTGAACTATGCATCCAGATAACAGCTCAAGCATGTGCCAGATGGGCCTTCGTTTAAGGGTTTGAATATGCACGTAGGACCCGTTGGTGTGGGGCAGGCCGTTTCTCAGTTTTGCCTCCGCTGCGCTCGCTCTTCTATTATTTCACCATACTCATCCTCCTCACACTCTGGGGACGCGAACCAATCTTTTTAGCTCTTCATCATGCCTTGTACCTTGTGTGCGCGCTTGAGGAAGGATAACTCTACTATCTCTGGCTTGTCGCTCGATCACTCAGATCAAGACAATTATCAGGGCATGGAATTAGGCACCCAGGGCCGTAAGTAGTACCTACTAATTATGGATACAGGTGAGGTCGATGGTCACAAACGGAAATGCAGGTGCAGGTGCTCGCTAAGGCAAAGATGGGACGAGACGTGATTGGAGAAGGCGAGCTTCTAGAAGGCAGCAGCGTTTGCTTCGATTCAGCTTCGATTCAGCTTCGAACGATTCGACGGGATCCGTGCGCGTGCCCCGCAGCGTACGGTCGGCCAGTCAGAGGGCAGGCGCTGCTTGGGCATGTTGGTTTAAGGTGTCCCTTCCCGTCCACATCGTGAATTTGCTGCTGCTCCCATGCTGCCCTGTCGATTTTGGCCTCAGCCTCTCTCGTACGCCGTGCTTCTCCGTATTCAACTTCCATCGCGACTCCTCCCGTCCAGTTTTGCAATTCATCTCTCGTTGTCGCCGTCGTTCTGGCCGGTATAGACCGTGACCCACTTGGCGAGGAGCTCCCTGCATCTCCCCTGTAAGGCCGGCCCTCTCCGACGTCAGATAGCCACACATACCCCTCAAGCTATTCTACCATCCTGCCCTACTGCTCATCCACGCCATCGCTGAGGGTCCCACCACTCCCCGCGACCTCCCAATGTCGCTCCCCTCGGACCTCCCACCTGACTACGCGAATGAGATCAACTCCCTCAGCCGCGAGATCAAGAACGCCCAGCCCACCGACGTCCTCCAATTCTGCGCCAATTTCTTCCTACGCCGCCTCGAATCCCAGCGCGCCGAGTTTCTGCTCGCACGACACCACACCTCTGCGTCCAAGGGCGGAGCCATGGCCGAGAGCAATTTCCCGGGCAACAATCCATTCTCGGGTGGCTCCGTTGGTTCTACCGCATTAGGTTCCGCTGCAGGGGCAGAGCGTGGAATGCATCGTCTGGAGGAAGAGGACGAAGGCGACATGTTTGCTTCGCCAACCGCCTCCTCCTTTCCTCCCAACGCCATGAATCGATCTCATAACGCATCTTCTGTTTCTCCCTCTGCAGTCGGCAACGGTGCTTCAGATGCCACTGCCGGCGGTGCAGACGGTACGTTTGCTAACTTTACCGGCTTTGGCTCCTCCAGCGCTCGACGCGTCCCGAACCAAGGCAGTGTGACCTCGAATCCACAGAGCCCTCCGAGTGACAATCAATCCTTTCCCAACAACTATAACATGAACCGTCGCACCTCCGTCTCCGCCGAATCACTCAACCCAACCTCCTCCAACGATAACTTCACCCCTCCTCACCATGCCAAGACAGCTGAGCAGCAAGCTCGCCTTCGCGCCGCCGTTGCCCACAATTTCCTCTTCTCCCACCTCGACGACGAGCAATCCGCCCAGGTTCTCGGCGCCCTGCAGGAGAAGGCCATTCCAGCCAAGGGTATCAAAGTCATCACCCAGGGCGACGAGGGGGACTACTTCTACGTCGTCGAACGCGGTAGCTTCGCCATTTATGTCAACCCGTCGGGACGTCTCGAGTCAGGCACTGAAGGGTTGGGCAACAAAGTCGGCGAGTGTGGTCCTGGTGGAAGCTTTGGCGAGCTCGCGCTCATGTACAATGCCCCCCGAGCCGCGACTGTCGTCAGTCAGGAGCCCAGCACATTGTGGGCGCTCGATCGCATCACGTTTCGTCGTATCCTGATGGATAGCGCGTTTGCCCGCCGGCGAATGTACGAGAATTTTCTGGAGGAGGTGCCGCTGCTCGCGAGCTTGACGCCGTATGAACGGAGCAAGATCGCTGATGCTCTAGAGACGCACAAGTACCCTCCTGGTTCGACAATTATCAAGGAAGGGGATGCAGGCGAGTCGTTCTTCATCTTGGAAGCGGGTGAGGCGGAGGTGTTCAAGCGGTCGAGCGGGGGGCGGCCAGTCCACAAATATAAGAAGGGAGATTATTTTGGGGAGCTAGCACTGCTGAATGATGCTCCAAGAGCAGCGAGCGTCGTGAGTGCGACCGAGGTCAAAGTCGCGACGCTTGGCAAGGATGGTTTCCAGAGGTTGTTGGGACCAGTAGAGGGCATCATGAGGAGGAACGATCCTAGCAAGCGTGAATACGATGGTGTTGCCCCTGATGACTCTGACGTGGATCCATTGGCGCAAGGACGATAAATCTACAAAAAGTTCGATGGGCTTCTCCTGGCTCTCTTGGGACGTTCTTCTTTTTAGCTCTACGGGATGAACGGAGGTAAAGGCATCATTGGTGCGAGGGATATCTCGCCAGGCTCGCTGTTATTGCTAGAATACCGACCACCTACGGGTCGCTCCTACGTCTTGATATCCTCTATGTATTGTGGAATTGGTTGAAATGAAATCATGCCCAACTCGGCTACTTTCCACTCTATCGTTCGAACCACACGGTCGGGCACGTCATCTGAACCATCGGATATACCTGCAGCTGTGATCAAGTCATGCGCCGAATACTCTCCCCTGTCTGACCAAATGATGCATGAAGATGTCTGGTTACAAATCTTTGAAAAGGCTTATATTGCATTGTAACATATAGAAATCTCGTCAGAGCGAGTAAAGGGTATCATGCAAGATCGCCGCAGAAAACGCGTGGGACGTATAGATCTCGTCCATAGGTCGTTCTCAAAGTACTTTTGTTTCACCCCGAATCTTATCACTAAATCGTCACTTCCCTTCCCTAGACTCTCTCAAGCCTCACTTGCCCCAACCACAGCACCCTCCCTCCTCCTCCTCAGAATCTCCTCCTTCAACCCCTCCGCCGCAGCCTCCACCTCTAACATCCTCCCCACCCCTTTCCTCCACCCCTCTTCCAACCCCTCAGCCTCCCCCTTCCTCCCCTCCTGCACGCCTCTCCGCCTCCCCTCCACCCCTTCCACCTCCTCCCTGCACCGCGCCAACTCCCCCTCCACCTCCCTCAGCATCGCCTCAAGATAGTGATTCGAGATCAGATACGCGTTCGCACCATACCGCTGCAGCAGATTCAGATTCAGATGCCGCGCATGCAGGTACTCAAGACTCGTCGCGCTCTTCTGCAGCGTCGCGCCGTACGCTTCAAGCAACACCTGCTCGTTCTTGCTCTGCCCATCGCTGCTGAAGAGCTCGGGATCGGAGTCTGGGGTGGGCAGCTCGAGGTCTTCGTATCGGCTCAGATCGATGCCGGGGGGGAGATGCTGCTGCTGTGAGGCCTCCAAGTTGTTCTCATCGAGATACTGCAGGGCGCTCTGCACGGGGTTGCTGAACCGTGGTGGTGGGTAGGTCGGGAGGGAAGGGTGGAGGGGGACGGGCGTCGCCGCGTCTGTGTTTGCATGTGCTGCTATCTCGGCGTCCACGAGCGCTTGCGCGGTGGTGAGGGAAGGGGGCGAGGGCGCGCGGTCGATGTCTGCGGAAGTGGGTTAGCCATGGATTGGGGGAGATAAACAAGGAAGGGTTGGAAAAGGGCAGGGAGCACTGTACAAGGGAGCGAGTCGTGGGATTCGTGGAGTAGCGACATGATAGCTGGCCTGGTGACTCGGGCGGAGGAGATGGGTTGGATGTGGCAGGTGCGAGGGGAGGCGAAGCGAGGGAGGCAGTGTGACGGCGCCGGTAAATTTTAAATGCGCGAGCGAGTTGCAGTGCAGAGGGGAAATGGCTCGAAGCAGGATCCGGATTCGTTGCGTGCCTGATCAGGTTATTTGACAGTTTTTGGCGGACGGATCGGTCCGTTGTCTGCCACCCTGCACCAAGCTGCTGCTGCTAATCCTCCTGTCGCCTGAGCGAGGGAGCACATGTCCCCGTCAAGCCATGGGTGGCGGCATTTACTTATTCCTGCTGATGTCCTGTTTTTCCCTTCCGGCTGGTTCCATGCCGGCTTTCTAGTATCATTAAGTCTGGCCCAAAATGACTTGTAAATCCGTCGCCGTAGCCGTGACGACTGCGGTCATCGGCTTGTTCGTCTTCACCCAACTCATTGCTACTTTTCGCTTGCCGGAGCTGGACTTCTGGAGATGGTCGAAATGGACGGGAGGAGATCTGACGATAGTGGAGGAGACAGTCGAGATAAATTATCCGCTGGAAACCGAGACGAAAGAGACGGAAAATCTAGGGGAACGGCAATCTACAGGCGATCAGTATCTTTTGGGAGTGGGCAAAGCAGATATCACTGGGTATAGTCGGTTCTATGCCTATCACTCCGGCTCTTAAGATTCTAATCGTTCCATTTCAGGCCGGTTGCAGAGGTTGAGTTCATGGGATATGCGAATCTCAGTCAAATCGGGTCTGGCCTGCGTCAACGCATTTATTCCCGTGCCTTTATCATTGGCGATAGCCAGAATCCAAATGATCGATTTATCTACATGATCCTAGACACGCAATCGGGCGATACAGCAATCAGACATGGTATCTTACAAGGACTGCAGAATCTTGGCTCTGATTACGCCATGTATGGAGAATCCAATGTAGCCGTAGTAGGAACACATCAGCACTCAGGTCCGGCAGCCTGGTTGAACTATCTACTTCCACAAATCACCAGCAAGGGCTTCGATCCGCAAAGCTATTCAGCCATTGTGGACGGTGCTCTGCTTTCCATCCAACGCGCTCATGAGAGCTTGGAGGCCGGTACATTGAGCGTTGGCACCACCGACATCGAAGATGCCAACATCAGTCGGAGTCTTTGGGCTTACCTTCAGAATCCTGCCTCTCAGAGAGCGCAATATTCGGACAACGTCGACAAGACGATGACGCTCCTTAAGTTTACTCGATCCTCTGATGGCAAAGATATTGGTGTTCTTTCTTGGTTTGCTGTTCATGGTACTTCCATGTTGGGCAACAACAGTATTGTGACAGGCGACAATAAGGGCGTCGCCGCGTATCTGTTTGAACGAGCCATGAATGAAACCAATCCCGGCTTCGTTGCCGGCTTCTCCCAAGCGAACGTCGGAGACACAAGCCCTAACGTGGAAGGGGCGTATTGCGAGTCAGGAGCACAAGCAGGGCAGCAATGTGACTTTGAAACCAGTCTCTGTGACGGGACCAGTGAAGCTTGCCATGGGAGAGGTCCATATTGGGGTTTGAATGATTATGGAACGAAGTCGTGCTTCGAGATTGGCACGCGACAGTTCAACGGTGCACAGGGCATCTACAATAACACTGATGATATGACACCAATCGCGGGCGCCGCCGTCAAATCTCTGCATTCCTACGTCGACTTTTCGAATTACACGTTCCAGCTCCCCAACGGATCCATAGCCCATACTTGCCCTGCCGCGCTTGGCTATTCCTTTGCGGCCGGCACCACTGACGGTCCAGGAGCCTTCGACTTCAAGCAGAACAACTCGGGTACACCAGACGCCAGTCCGGTCTGGGCGGTCGTGGGCGGTTTGCTCAAGGAGCCCAGTCCCGAGCAGAAAGCATGCCAGGCCCCGAAGCCGATCCTCCTCGACGTTGGCCAGCAGGACGTGCCGTACGCCTGGGCTCCTAACATCGTGGACATCCAAATGTTCCGCGTCGGCCAGCTCATCATCATCATCAGCCCCGGCGAAGCAACCACCATGTCCGGCCGACGCTGGCGCGGCGCCATCGCCAACGCCTCCGCCAGCGCCCTCCCCGACCTCAGCTCCGGCAACTCCAGCCAGACGCCCATCGTCGTGCTCGGCGCCCCAGCCAACAGCTACACGCACTACATCGCGACCGAATACGAATACCAAGTGCAGCGGTACGAGGGCGCCTCCACCCTGTACGGCGCCAACACGCTCAACGCCTACATCAACGTGTCCACAGACTTCCTGCCCTACCTCGCCGCCGACTCGACCTCCTCCCCCCCAGCCGGGCCGCAACCCCCGATCAACACGAACAACAGCCTCGATTTCATCACGGGTGTCGTCTTCGACGCGCCACCCATCCTCAAGTCCTTCGGCGACGTACAATCCGACGTGGCCGCCAGCTACGCGCTGGGCAGCGTCGCCAACGCCACCTTTGTCGGGGCCAACCCGCGGAACAACCTGCGGCTCGAGGGCACCTTCGCCGCCGTCGAGATGGAGGCTGGCGACGCGGGCAGCGGCGACTGGACGACGGTGCGCGACGACCAGGACTGGGAGCTCGTGTACGAGTGGACTCGCACGAACGAGATCCTGGGCACCAGCCAGGTGACCATCAGCTGGGAGATTCCGAGTGAGGGCGTCGCGCCGGGGACGTATCGCTTGCGGTATTATGGGGATGCGAAGAGCGTCGGGGGTACCATCACCCCGTTCACGGGGGTGAGTGCGGCGTTCACGGTGGGATGAGACAAGTTGGGATGAGGCAAGTTTGCGGTTGGATCGAGGGTTGCGGATAATGTAAACTGTTTTTGTATATACCAGCGTATATCAGGAGATGAATGAAAACACGCAGCTTACCTCTAAGCGCCTTGGTTTTTGTGCAATGACACAGGTCGGACAAATGCTAGCCCTGTCTATTGGTTCACGAAAACCATCAGCGGCCCCTGGCTGGATTATCCATTCGATGTCGTTCAGAAGATGCATGGTTCTGCAAGCGAAGGCATTGTTTAATATTCTTATTGTCTGGGGCGATCTTGCTTGAGGACGCGGTTACAATAAGGTAGTGCTGCTCCGCTTGTGATCCCAGGCTACGCTGCCTAGTATCCGAGACGAGACCGTCGGAGATTTTTGTCTTCTCTGCAACGATCTGGGGCCTTGAAACTATCCGAACTCTCAATGAGGCGTCGCTACCTTGTGAATGATCTGAGGTGAATTCCACACTCCCAGTTGCCTGTGTTACCTGGATATGTAATGATTACGTTACCTGAAATCTCATTAGCTCAGGACTGATTGCATGAGGATGAGGCTTCAAATCGGACTTCATCCCCCATTCGAAGCAGTCTACACGCTAGATAGAGCTGAGCTATCAAGCCGAAGTATTGCGTCCTTCCCTGGTGCTAACAATTGGACCTTGAAAAATGCCTCACAATTTCGATGCGAGGCGCCTTGATTTCTTTGCTGGAAGAGGAAAGTGGAGTTTACAAGGTTCAAGAGGGCGAAGGCGGTTGAAGACCCTTGGTTGGAGAGATGGTGCATCTGCAATCTTCGATGTCGGATTAATCAGATCCATGGATCGCCCTTCCCTTGAGTCCAGTGAGGCGTCAAGTCTTATGCCTGGGCCTCTCATCGCAAGAAGACCAGTATCTAAGTACGGAGTACTTTAAGATGTTGTCAAGCCAGCTGGACAGATCCTTTTCAGGAAGTAATGCCGAGCGACATCAGCTGAGAGCCAATCGAGCTGCGTCCAAAGACATCATGCGTTGCCGATTCTCCGGATGGAAAGGGTTGATTGTTGGTCTTGGCAAGCTCACTTTTGGCGGAGACCACTGGGATGCCACGGGAAAGTGCAGGGCAAGGAGTATGCACAGAGTATGAGTCCTTTGTATGTGTTTTATTGTAGTGTACAGGAAATGCGGCATCGTCCACGACCAGTGTTCATGACTAAAGCCTCATTCAAGGATTCAGCAGGACGCGGTGGCCTGATCTGAGTAAGATTTTCTAGCAAGGTCTCTCCGGTTGGTGGCACCAGTGGCAAAATGGAAGACTCCGTGTGGAGCAACACTTACTTTTCTCCAGACAGGACCATGAGAATGATTGTACGTCCCCATCGTAGAGCAAACCGCTTCGTTTACATGAGTCAGCCGTTAAGTACGATCAGCGCAAAAGGAAACTTGGGATTGAGCGAAACACTCTATGAAATCCTGGCTGTCAGTCGAGGCCAGGAACTTTTTCGAATCAAGGCGGGAATGCCGTTATCATCGACCTCACGCCCTTCTACTGGTAGATGATGCGTGGGGGTTGCCCAACTATGCAGCCCTACCTTAGCCCAAATCTTCGACCATTGCCTCCATCACTAATAGCCTGAAGAATAGTATATGCAACTCAGTCTCGGTAGTGATCAACTGGCGTGACAGTCGCCATGTAGAATAATAGTACTCTCTCTTGGGGGTCACACAGCTGCGGAAAGGATTGCCGAAGGCGCGGCAGGCGCACGAATGTCTAGCCTCGGAACTAGGTTAGGCTTGGTAGCATTGACTCCTTCGAATGGACCAGCTTTGAAACAGCTCCCTTCGCGCTTGAAGCGGTCACTGAGCAAGTGACACAGATCGTGCCGGGCCTGATGTCTGTCATTTTCCCACGATGAATGACAGACCGCTTCCTCCGGTGGGCGACAATGTTCTGCATCTTTGAAGACTAAGCTTGGGAGATAGGTAGAAGAGAAAAGTCGGTGAACTGGCTGGCTTAGCACGGTGTATTAATGAGTATTGTCGGAGAGCGGCGCGGCACTCTCGAGCAAGTCTCTGGCATGACAGTGATACGATCGTCCGCATCGGTACCACCCGAGACCAAAAAAAAAAAAAAAACTCTCTCCGTCTCCGAAGATACAGAGAGACCCGTCGTTTCGAAAACGTATGAAAATAAAAGGTCAAGTTTCAAAGTATCTGGCGCTAAGGAGGAAGAGATCTGCAAAATATATGTCTCAAGGAGCACTTGACGTGGATTCTTCTTGGCTTAGGGCACAAGGCGTGCTAGTGAGCAGGACGGAGATACCCGGCAATGGAAAAAGTAGATGTACCTCCCACAACGTACCGCACGTCCAAGTTTCGGCACACCAAGAAACGGTGTTGAAATCAGGGTCAGTCCAAGGATAGCGTACGGTAGAAGTCGGGAATCGACAGGGCTCCCCTGCCGTTTGACGTTAGGCTCATTCACGCCGATTCTTTGCTGCAACAAATACGCTCGCGGACAGCCAGAGATGCAAAGAAGATCCAGGGCATTTCCATCAGGATTCGAGATCGGCTAGCTTGATTGAACGGGCCATGCCATTTTCCTTCTTCTTAACCCAGGTCCTCGGAATTGAAAGGTGAGGCGAACTCCACTCAACCCGCCTGTTCGCCTAACCTTCATGACGGCCCAACGCACCCTTGGTAGCATGACGACCCAACCTGCCCTGAAAAAAGGTACTTTCCATAAGGGTCCCGGCTGCTTGAGAGCTAAGTGGATTGATGGTAGATAGGATACATAGACATCCAGCCATTGGCATCGCTTGCCTTGGATGGCACCCAATGCAATCCTTTATACTTTTAGCCCTGCTTGTCCCGTCAGACGTGTTAGGATTCCTCTGAATCTTGCTCAGACTTGATTGAATGACCACGATATAAATGGCGCCAGAACCGCAAAGCTATTTCGTGCCCGGCTATGGCATTTCCCGATACGTTATCCAGAGCCAGATCCGTTACTACTGCGGACCAGGAGCCTTCGCAAGGCCGTATACATTACAAGTGAGTCTTCGAAGATTTAGAGAACAAAGTCTCAGTGATGATCTCGGGCTCATGTTGACAACAGGGTCGTGATGGATTTCTCGTTACCACATCGGGCCCACCATTGACAAAGGTCTCTTTCAACCGCAGCAAGCAGTCCCATAGAAGGCGCAAACTAACACAGCACTAGGAGCAACTCGAAGATATCAGGGAAGCATCAAGAGCATACGAAGAACAATTAGCAGCTCGAGCGAACGAAGCCGCCGAAAATCCTAATCAGCCAATCGTAGTGGAGCATAGCCAACGAGACCGTAGGAGGACCAGTGGGTGATTGGACGCTTTTCGGTTCTCGTTCTGCTTTGAGGCATTTTTCTGGACTCTTTCCTGGCAGTACCTTGCACGAAATCGATTGTGCAGTCTAACTGCAGTTCTAGAAAATAAGGGTGCTTGGATATATGTGGCGTTTAGGAGATGAGGACTTCCACTTTTCTATGTGGCGTTTGGAGAAATCAGGCGGCTTACTCTAGCATTCTTCAGCACTGTTCATATGTGGCTCAATCCATCTTTGAGTCTCCTTCAAGACCAATTTTGCAGTCGCTGTGTTCGGCGTTTCAGATCTTCAGGGATTGTTTGGAGTAGGAGAAAAAGCGGCGCAGGCAGCGGGAGCGAGATCTGTTCATCTTTTTAAGCATTTTACCGATGTACCTTTGTACCTTTCCTCTTGCAGAGCCGCAAACTTTCACGAATGGAGCAAAATCTCTCTTCAGCCTGGCATTGTGAAGCTGAGGTTTTCCAAGTCGCCTCATCGCGAACTTTGCCGCAAGATCCACGTGGACTATCCGTTCTGGATTCTAATCTTGGCCGCGCTGGAGAAGTAGGTGGACCTCTGTGCTCGTGTCGTGTCTCTATGGTTGTGCATTAGCACGTCCCTCTTTTCACAAGAAAGAGCGCTCTGAGACGCTTCGGAGGTCTGAACTCCTGCTTATCGGAACCAGGAAACTTTCGCGAGTATTAGTATCGGTGCATTACTAGCAACCTCTCGGGGAGTGGAAGAGTACCTATCCAGTCAAACGCCGCCATAACCATCGTAGGACGCGCTTCAGTGTAGCACTTTATGCCCTTTCGTGTCCTCCCAGTAGAAAAGGATGACTGGCCTCAACTTGTCTCAATTTCCCACCGAGCCTGGGGTAATGAGCCAATCTGGAATTTTCTATATCCTGCCTTAGACACTCCCGAGGGTACAGCTCAGGCGATATCTCGGCTTTCTCAATCCTTCGATAAAAACCCCGAGATACAATGGATCAAGGTCGTCGAGCAAAATTCCGACACGATAGTGGGTGCGGCTTGTTGGCATTTCTACACTGAGGATCCATACACGCGAGACGGGCCTGGTACAGGAGTGAATCGAAGCGCAAAGGTGGATTGGCTTGGCGGAGAAGACAATCCGACCAGACAGTTCTTCGAATTCTTCTACAATGAGAAGAGAGATCGGCGTGAAGAATTTGCGGAGTTGCGTCGGGCCCATTCTTGTAAGCCGAAATCGAAGAATAAGACCTATTAATTTAATTCTTCAGCTGACTAATGCGGCGAAAAGACCTACAGGTTCTCTACGTTGATCCAACGTATCGCAGGAAGGGTGTCGCTTCCACCGCTTTACGATGGGGACTCTCGCGCACCGATGAAATGGGCACTCCATGTTACCTAGAGGCAACCAGATCAGCCTACAGCGCGGGTATCTATCAGAGTCACGGATACTACGATATCACAAGCATGGAATTCAGGGACGAACGACCAATAGAGAGGCGGTCTGAGATTCCATACACTTGGCACACATGTATGGTCCGACCAGCGAAAGGAGAGTCGCCTCCACAGCGGATACCAGATCAAGTTCATGTATTCCCTTAGACATTATCTAGGGATTTTGTAGTTCGAGTAAGACATTGAAGACCTCCCCACACCGAACGGCTCAAAAGAGTTACAGCAGCAATGCGTCAGTCATCCCCGGTCAGATCAATCACTACCTTCTGGTTCTGCTTCGTCAGCGAATCCTCCATTGGCGATATCTCTGTCAAATCGACCACCATTTCCTCACTGGAGTCCTCAACCACGCCAGTTTCCCTCCACCCTTGGCCACCCTCCACAAGCCTCCCTATTTGCGTCCCAGCTTCCATCCTGATCTTCCACATAGCCCGGCAAAGCTCATAGTAAAAGAGCGTGCCGCCTTTTGCCAGTTTCGCGTTCATCCCCTTCTCCAGCTCAAGCTTCAGAAACCTGCGCTTTGCGTACCGCTTGATCTCGTCGACAAGTAAGTTGTGGGAGAGGCGAGGGAAGAAGCTCTTAAGCTGCTCTTTCTCCTTCAACAAATAACGGCGGTTGGCTCTCTTGAGCGAGCGATGCAGCACGTCGTTGACTAACGTGTTCTAGTTGTTGCGTAGAGCCGCAGTGTTGATGGGGCCAAACGTACTCCAGAGAACAAACCCACCACCACATTCCAAAGGTGGATTATTTGCTAGTTCTTTGGCTGTTGCCTCGTCTGCCACCTCTTTAATGTCCCAGGTGACACTGTTAAGAACTACAAGACGCATCTTGCTCGTGTCGCCAGCATTATCGCCATTCGTGATGCTGCTTTCCAGAGGAGGCCAAGTACGCTTTGGCGCGTCGGGACAGGCTGAGATGCAACGGTCGCGGTTCAGAATATTTGGGACATCGATCGCCGACTCGGAAAAAAAAGTAGAGTGCGAGCTTAGCGCGAAGAAGTAAGATGTCCGGTCCTGGGGATATTTTCGGTGGGTCTAGAGGTCTGGGACAGAAGCAGCTGGTTGGGGAGCATAGTCGCGAATGTATGGGGAAGTACCGATTGTGGAACAATTTTTCCAAGCTGCTGATCATATGGCGAAAGGTAGAACATGTGGATCAGTGCTTGTTACCGAATGCGATCTCCATGGAGACAGATGGTGAATGGTAACAAACGCGTTAACGCGTCTCACTGCTCGTGGAGCACACAAGATTGCCCGCTTGAAAGCTGCTGTGATTCTGAGCTCAACACTCATTTTGCCAGGAAGCCTTGGAAGGCCTTTTGATCGATCACGACATTCCCAACCGCTCTCAGTTTCTTCCTTCCTTCCTTCTGCTTTTCAAGTAGTTTCCGACGTCTACTAGCGTCGGCTGCATGCAATTTCTGCAGCACGTCCTTTCGAAAAGGTTTGATGGTTTCGCGCGCGACAATCCGGCGGCCAGCGGCAGCTTGGATGACTACTTCGAACATTTGGCGGTCAACATGTTCCTTGAATTTCGAAACCCAGGCTCGACCCATGCGCTCTACTTCTGAATCGTATGAACGTGGTCAATATTTATTCTGATTTGAGGCCAATATGCCAGGGACTGTGTGAAAGAAACTTACGACTGTTGTGGACAACGCGAGCTACTGCGTCTACGGGCTCTTTGTTCACTAGCAATTGCAATTTGACAACGTTTGAACGTCGCCAACCTGCGTCTTCGTAGTCCAATGAAGCATATCCTTTTGTAGCCCCTTTCAATTTGCCAAAGAAATCGTCAACGAGCTGTGCAAGCGGTAGGTCGTATTTAAGGATAACCTGCGTAGACGTAAAGAAGGAAAGCTCTTTCTGTTCGCCCCGGTTTGCCTCGCATAGGACAATGACTTGCCCTAAATACTCTTCCGGCAAAGTTACGGTTGCAGTGACGTAGGGCTCTTGCAACTCTGCAACTCGGAAATGCTGTATATCAGTATCTGGGAATAGATTGGGATTTTCGACGATAGCCTCTGTTCCATCTCTATAGATAACCTTGAAGGGGACAGAGGGTGGCGTGATGATGATACTCGCTCCATGTTCCTGGCGTAGGCGATCTTCGAAGACAGAACAGTGCAAAGTGCCTAAGAAGCCCAATCTCCATCCGGCTCCCAGAGCCTCAGAAGACTCTTTCTGCACAGTGACGCTGCGATCATTCAACATGACCTGATTGATGCTGTCTTCAAGATGCTGGTAGTCGCTTTGGTCGACCGGAAAAGCTGCAACGAAGACCATAGATTTGGGTTCTTCAAATCCTGGTAGGAGCTCAACCTTTCTTTCGGATCCGATAGTCGTGTATGTGTCTCCGACTTTCGCTTCTTGGATCCTCTTCATACCCGGATTGAAGATAATGTAACCGACCTGGCCAGCCCGCAGAACCGATTGAGGAGTCTGATCAGGATACATGATGCCAACCTCACCAACCGTATATTTCAGCCCGGTCACCAGGGAGACGACTTGATCTCCAGCTCTGACCTGGCCATCAAATATTCTCACCAATAAAATGACCCCTTTGTAGTTCGAGTACCATGAATCCACCAGAAGTAATCTCAGTGGTCTGGCGCTGTCGCCTTCAGGAGCAGGTACTTGCTCAATGACAGCCGGCAAGATATTCTCGACATTCAGTCCCGTCTTTGCGCTCACCAGCACTGCATTGTCCGAATCCAACTCGAAAGTCGTCTGCATCTGCTCGAGGGCTCGATCCGGATCTGCAGAGGGCAGGTCCACTTTATTGACAATCGGCACCAGCTTCAGTCCCTGGGAGAATGCTAGGTAGAAGTTTGCCACGGTTTGCGCTTGCACCCCTTGACTCGCGTCCACGAGTAATAACGCGCCGCCACAGCTGGCATAGCTTCTTGATACCTCAGCTCGGAAGTCTACGTGTCCAGGAGTGTCCACAAGATGTAGAAGATAATCATCGCCTCTGTATTTGTATATCATGCTACACGTCTGCGCCTTCACCGTGATGCCTCTCTCGCGCTCGACGTCAAGCTTGTCAAGAATTTGAGCCTTTGGGCCACCAGGCTCGATAGTCCCGGTGAGCTCCAGTAGCCGATCCGATAGCGTAGACTTGCCATGGTCGACGTGTGCAACGATACAGAAATTACGGAAGCGAGAGATGGGAATGGCTGCGATTCGTTTTTCGAGGTCGGTGGGTGGTTGACTAGGTGGAGCGCGAGAACAATGACTGGAATGGAAGGGTCGCGAGATCGGACTAATTTTTCTCGTACAAGAGTGGAATGATTGTAGCTTCGAAGGCCTCCAGAAATCAAAGAGCGTGCGCGTTACCAGACAGCACTGTCGCATGAGTGCGATTGAATTTTGAGGTTTGAAGACTGGAGCCAAGTTATGCGCGAGAAGAGCGGCTAGCCAATCGGAGGCCGCCTTGACCGAAGCTCACCCTGCCAACGTAAGTGTAAACGAACTTGGTCCTCGGCCGCGAACTGCAGCAACTTTCCTTTGGTTGCTGCGAACTGAGTAATATATCCATTCAAACCTGATGCCTACAATGTCCGGAGACAAAGAGAAAGACAAGGCGAAGATCCACAAGCTATCTCTGAAAGGTCTGTCGCACCCATACCTCAACCCCGAATTGGCGGACTCTAACAGAGACCAGGCTCTTCGAAAACCGTTGCAGAGTTCTTCGAATACTCCATAAACACCATATTGTATGATAAGATGAACAGAATTAGCATTTGTGTTGGTACAGCATAGGACTGACTTTAGCTCAGGTTTCAACGGGGAGTTTATCCAGCGGAGGATTTCACAGCGTAAGTGCAACATAGCGCCACTATCTATAAGAAAGCGCTAATGCTTGAACAGCGTGAAGAAGTATGGCCTCAACATGCTCGGTACGAATGATTTACACTACTATCATGAATATCCAATAACAATATCTCAGTCTCCTCCGAAGACCAAGTCAAAGCCTACATCAAGAAGATCATGTCCCAGCTCAACAAATGGATGATCGGCGGCAAAGTCTCAAAACTTGTCGTCGTCATCACAAGCAAAGATACCGGGGAGCACATCGAGCGCTGGCAGTTTGACGTTCACCTGCTCGGCAACAGCAAATCCAGCAGCAAGCGCAAATCCGCAGAAAAGAGCGGCACTGGCGACAAGGAGAACACCGTGCCCGACAACGACGAGACGGCGCCACCGACAGCAGCAGCAACGGTAACATCAGACAAGACTGAGAAGGAGATTCACGACGAGATCCAGAGCATCTTCCGGCAGATCACGGCGTCGGTCACGTTCCTGCCGATGCTGGATGGGAACTGCACCTTCAACGTGTTGGTATATGCCGATGCGGACTCGGAGGTGCCGATGGAGTGGGGGGATAGCGATGCGAAGGAGATTAAGAATGGGGAGAAGGTGCAGTTACGGAGCTTTAGTACGAGCAATCATCGGGTCGATACGCTGGTGAGCTACAAGTACGTCTCGACCGATTCAGAATTTCTATGTTCGAGAAATACTAGGACGCTGACTTGATTTCTTCAGACTGGTAGATTGAAGCCCGCCAACTGGGAAGTAAGGTGCTGTTCTCTATTCGGCGTTCGTGTTCGTATTTATGACAGGCTTGCGGGCCTAGAAGGTTTCGCGAAGGAATTTGAAGGCGTATTCTACATCTTCGTCTTTTTCTCATACCTTGTGAATGTTTTAGTTCAACTCTAGAATCACATAGCGCAAAGTGAAGATGATCTGTTCAAAAAGTATTAAACATTGTGTCTATCTCTAATGAGTGACATGAAGACCGTTAGACTTCTATTGTGGCCCACGACAATCCAGGGGTATGGGAGGACTGTTTTAACGCCGGCGCTCTATCCATCTGACTTGCGTAAACACATGAGCAGTCAATTCACCCTGACTGACCGACCCGGTATGACCCGATAACGATGAGATCTATTATCCTGATGACCTTGATAAACCTGAAAATAGTGAAACAGAAAGAAAAACCAGCTTGTGTTATTGACAGGCAAAGACCCACGTCCCCCTTTCCCTTCGCCTACCATGTGAACAACATGAGATTGGGATTCAACACTATGGGAAGCAGGAAATGGGAGGCGATGATCGTGCTCAGAGGATAGATTGCGACCAACAGGTCGATTCTCCATAGCACAGGAACAAAGTGCGAAAGGACGATCATCATCGCCGAGCCGATGAAGCAGGCGATGAAAGTTCCCCGGAAGTTCTTGATAACCTTCGGCACTTCCTTGAAGAAGCTTGAGTTCTCGACTTCCTTGGCTGTGGCGCCCCAGCTCATGTCGATGCTGAACATGTGCGAGAGAATGGCTTGTGAAACGTGGAGAGAGATACCGCCGAGGAAGATGGTAAGTAGAGGGATCCACTTGAAGTTTTCTACAATGGCGTATAGGAGAGTGCGCTCCTCGATACGGTACCGGAGGACAGCGAGAGCAACGTTGCCGAGAGCAGTGAAGACAATGATGATGGCGAAGTAAACCTTGAAGCTATCGAGATAGTAGTGATCGTAGAAACCGTTCATCCAGCCAACGAGGAAGTAGTTGAGGGTGGTCAAGAGCCAAGCAGAACCAATGGCGTAGTAGGTACCGACGTATGACATGATGGTAAGCTTGGAAGGGAGAGGCATGTTGGAGGATATGAAGTTGCGGAAAAGAGGCGTAAAAGGTCCGTGGAATATCCAATCTTTGAGTGGCCAGAAGATGAGCTCATTGCAACCATATGCATACTTCTCCCAACGAGCAAGCTCATCGTAGACGGTAAGAGAGACACCTTCCTTGAATCCTTGACCAGCGTAGGCACCGAGACGGACAACGTATCCAGTAGTCTGCAGACGGAGAGCCATATCAAAATCTTCCGACACAGTAGATTCCGACCAGTATTTCTCACGATTGTCTTCCTTGTCATCATAGCCAATAGACTGCACGGCAGCCCAGCGTAGAAAAGCGTTGTGACCAACGAATGGAGCAACATCACCGTTAGCGACAGCATAGCGGATCTGAGTGTAGACAAGGTCCGTAAAGAATGTGATACCCTTCTCAAAGAAGCTCTCGGTAACGTTCATGACACCAGAGGAAAACTGGATGATGGCGACCTGGGGCGATTGCTCCATCTCACTGACAGCGTCCAAGAAGCAGTCGGTGGGAACACGAGTATCAGAGTCAATGAGCAAGATATATTCACCAATTCGGATGTTGCCATCCGCCCAAGTGCGACCTTCATCTTCAGAGACGACTTCAGCGAGGGCGTTGCGGTAGGCCTCAGCTTCGTTCTCATTGTTCCAGTTATCAGGGCGTTCAATGGCGTTAAGTTTGTCTTCGACACGGTTGCTGACCCAGAGCGCGTAGTTCATGTTGGAGGCCTTCTTGAATTTACCGCGACGGAGGAATTGTCGCTCGCCCTCAGCAGGCTTGGGATTGTGTTTCGGACGTGCGACCCAGCCAATGTTGTGCTCATCGTAGAAGTCCATTCTCTGGCGAGCCTCATCTTCTGAAATGAGTTGCATACCATCGTCATTAACGAAGATGTTGGCAGTTCCGCCCTGCATTTCGTAAGTGGAGATGGCGCCCTTGATCGAACGAATCGTGGGCTCAATGACAGCAGCTAGACCTTCCTTGTAGACCGGCATTTGAATGGTAAGATGTGGCAAGGTACCGTCATCAGACTGGAGACGCTTGGGTGCTTTTCCGGAATAGAATTTGCTGTTTTCGTTCATTTGCTTGACGGGGCCGATGAGTTGTGCCACATTACCAACGAGTGCTTGGAAAAAGAAGAAGGCCAGCCAAATCTGGACCGGGCAGACGATTATTAAGGCGATGCGAATGAAGGTCTTGTCCACGAACGTTTCAACAGCAAGCTGTCTGAAACCAGAACCCATAGCAGTAGCGACGAGGAAAAGCGTGAAGCCTGTCAAGAGAGGTTGCCAGAGGACAACTCTTCGTTTTTCGGGGGAGTAGCCCTGCTCTGAATCTTCTTCGCCAACTTCATTGATCATCACACTTGGCGGCTTCGTTCCAACCTTCTCATCTTCCTCGTTGGCCCATATCATATCCATTAGTTGCTGCTCAATGTTCTTCGTGCGCTCTAGGATATGTCTTGGCTCATCATCCCAGACGACCAGCACGCCGCGGTCGGCAATAAAGGCAGCGAACTGATGCTTCTGGCATCGGGGCAGCCAGCTGATGTCAGGCAGTACCTGCAGACGGAGACCCTCGCGGAGAGGTACATAAGACTGAGTATTATGGTGGAGGAACAATTTGATAACCCGAGTGCTGACAGTCAAAGCACACTAATTCGAATCAGAGATGCAATGATGGGATAGACTTTGGAGGTTGGCCAACTTACCCTGACATTGAGGGCGCTGATGGCATCGAAAAACCCGCCTTCGACTTGAGTGAGTTCCGAGGGACATGCGGTATATTGACCACGACCTTTCTTCAAGACAACACCTTCATCATCGGCGCCAGAAGTCCAAAGCCGTTCCAACTGCTGTTGGTACAAGTGTGCGACCACGACGTTGCATCGGATGTCAGTCATCTCTTCAGAAGGATACATCGAAGCGGGCCTTGAACCTGGCTGAGATCCATAAGGACTCATTCCTGGTGTTTGGCCTGGTGAGAATGGAAACTTGGGCGTCGAAACGCCCGGCGTGGGTACTTCGGTGACTTGGCCTTTCTCTGCATCCTGGCCTTTCTTCTGCTTCTTGCTCTTCTCCCCTTTGCTCGGAGCAAAGTACGACTTGATGAAACTCATGGTGATCAGGATGAGTTGTCCAGGGCGACAAAGGATTAGAAGAATCGCAAGAGTGGATGTGCGGAGAACGATATTTTATACAAGATTCAGGGGGTTTAGCGAGTGAAAGAAGACCTCTTCAGGAAAGCCGACTATAGTGACTGAGAGGCTCGTCACAGCTAGAGGCTGGTGACGATGAAAAGACGGCACTGACAGAGGCAGGGGGGAGGGCAGACGAAAAGTCTTGCACCTTTTGGGGTGAACGACAGACTGAAAGGTGAACTGTAGGGAGAGTAAGTTCGACACCTACCAGGGCCAGCAGATAGTTATAAAGAGAATTTACGGGAGCCAAGGTTTAGATCTGGGCGTAGCGGCTTGTCTGGTTACTTTGGTCTAGAAACTCACCAACAAGAGGCATACGTGCGAACTGGGAAGAGAGGCACACCTGGACACACCCAGGTCCACTGCGACGCTCCTGGGTGCCGATAAAGCTTTGCGGCGGGTACCCAAAGCAGACGACAGCTTGACAAAAGTGCGCAAGCGCTATGCACGAGCCCGAGAGATTCGCGCGTCTGTACAGGGGATTTCTCCAGAGATGCATGCCGTTCAAAGCGAAGCTATTGGTCTTGTCCGTGTCAGGAACAGTGCCAAAATTTCAATAGCTGCTTGGAGAGACCAGGGGCACGACCAGGGGCAACCCCCACCGCTTGCCGTCAAGGATCATAAACACGATACCGATTAAAACTCTACGAAGCCGACGGGCCTCACCGCGGCTAGATGGCGGATCTCAAATTGATGACTGCTGGTCGGTTCCGGATGATGATTGTGGGCGACGGACATGGTGGAAGCATCTGGGCAACAGTCTCACAGCAGTCGAGTTTTCATATTGTTGAGCTGGCACGGCTCCCATGTTTATCCGGCTCCTACACCTCTCGGAAGGACGTTGGGCCAACCATCTATCGCGCCTTCCCTCCCGATTCGTATCTCAACACGGATTAAGCTCATTAAACAAACCGCGGACGCTACATACTTGGCGCGAAGAGCAAATCTGCTGGTGGAGCTGCTGTCTCTGAGGCGTCTTTGATTCCAGTTGAATGTAAAGTCCGCTCTTGCTTCGGTGATGGCGACTTGCATCCAGGCCACCGCTGGCACAGTCGACCATGGCCCGTCCGGGACCCCGGTTGACTATCGTGAGCGTGGAACACGCCAAGAGGGTTCGTCGTTGGAGTTGAGGGATCTGCCAGCAGCCGCTCCCCGAGTACCCCAAAGGTAGGAGGTTTCTGCGAGCTTGGACGCGGCGGAAGACTACTGCATTGGGCCAAAGATACCTGGTCAAGCGGCAGATGTTCGCTGCTAATTCTGGGGGCGGCATGTCACAATGGCCCATGCCCACGAGGCAGCTCCGCAGCTCTGCAGTAGATGCATGCAGAGATTTTTGTCATGAACGAGCTGTCATTAGCTGTCAAATTCCTATCAGTACACCACCTCGTGATAGCAAGCCGTCATGTGCCGTCCTTCCAAGAGGAGGACCGCATTTCTGGGAGGCAGATCATCGATATCATCGAACAAGTAGACATGGAGGGTGTCATTAGGCGCCAATGTTTCGTTTTTGCCAAGAGTTGAAACGCGGGACGATCATTTTACTCGTCGCAGCGGCACGGCATAAGAAACAGGTGGGAAGAGCACGTAGGCATGCTGGTCCTAGCCTGGTGCTTGTATCCTCCACCTAGGGCGAAAGCTCGCAGACTTCCCTGGCAGTTGTTCTCACTCAGATCATAACGGACAATTGTAAGGGCGTCGCGTAAGTGTTCTCTGCAAAGTGCACAGCTGTTTGCTCATCGCATGAAGAGCTCATGTGCGATGAACAATATTCCGAGCGATGTGAGTGTGCAGCACTTGCGCATCTGCAATGTGCACTGTACTATTTTTACGGTAAGCAATACGCTATTCCCATTAGCCCGCTTACGCCACAGGTGCCACGCTCCAGGAACCCGTCTTGGTGCCGCCGTTAGGCCGCCAAAAGCAAAAAAAACTTAGAGTTTTGTCGGCTGTATCCCGGCGTCACATTGCCCGACGCTCGCTTTAGCGAATGATCGACTCCTGTGGCAAGAGCAAGCTTGAAGCCACCCAATCAGCCACTCCCGTATGTATCAATTCATGCCATCGTCTGAGGACCGCCCGGCAGCAATGTCCACCTGCGCTTAGTACAACAGTACATGGATGAAAGGAGGTGAGCGTCAGATACTTGAGTCAGGCATGGAAGAACAATCACCACAACGATGACGGCGGGACGAGCAGGATCATGGGCCTTCCCGCCGATAAGCTGAGCCTGCAAAGACCGTGCAAGATGCAATGTTCTGATGTTCGGCGTGGGATGTCAGTGCTGCCACGTTGAGGCTCGAACCTTACCCTATCCGCCATGATATCGACTGAAAGGAGTCTGTTTTTGGCCAGTCTGCCATTCTAGGGGAGTGCAGTCTCATCGAGCCTAGCCCAGGGCATGCCCTGTACTTCATGGCTACGCTTTTCCGAAAATTTGAAAATTTACGCACATCAGCGGCGCGGCCCTAGGGCTTCGCTCCACCGACCCCGTCCGAACTCATAAAATCGGAGCCTGGTGGGCCATCAAGATAAACTTCAAATCACTTGCTGGTCGCTTCCACGAATCTGGGCCCAGGCGCAATTCCAGACACTCCGCTTCCTTCAGATCAAGATCGCGAAACACAAAACAGGCCGGCGGGTCCTAGCTTCTCGATCTACCCTGGTGCCTGGGTCGCTGCCTCAGATTTATCGAGACCACCAAGCCCCGAAATTGAGATAAGTGTTTCTGTGTAGCCTCCCACGTTCTCGTCGTCCTGACGGGCCGCTGGTTCTCGCGTAACACATCCCAAAAAGCAAATGACAAGCCACCTGGTACGCTCTGCTTTGAGCCTCGGTAAATCATAGCCCCCTTTGATCTAGTCGTGCGAGATCGCTCCTGATCCTAGCAGAAGTATTTTGAACGATATGTTGATCGTAAGGCGGCCGAATTCTTGATTACGTGCAACTTCTTGAATTTGATAGGATTTTCCTGTTTTCTCTCGTCAGCCTTTGCTTTCTAGTAGTAAGGCATTTACAAGGATCCATGTCTATGCATTAGTCTGTACAAGCGTGCATACTCGGTCAATAATACTGCCTTAGTAGAGCAGCAGTCATAATTTCATCTGGTATAAGGCACATGCAAAGCTACTGCACTCTGTGTGAGAATGCGATACTCGACTGTTCCGACCTTCCGAGAAGGTCGTTTGTCTATTCTTGGAAAACGCTCTCTTCTAGTAGATTTTGCACCGAAAACGTAGCCGAAGTTCTCGACCATAATTTAGTTATTTATTTTTGACTCTAGAATAGGGACGGGTATATACATGCTTAATTTGTCACGATATCTTCTTGCTCCCTGGGAGTTTTGCCTTTTCCTTTGCGGCTTTTTCACGGCGTTGGATGACTCCCTCGGCTCCAATGCCCCCAAAAACGAGTGCAACTCCAAGCCACTGCATGCCACTCAATCTATGCCCAAAAGATATGACCGATAGGATCATAGTCATCATCTTTCTTGTTACTGTGACTGTGACCAGTAACAGGGAAGAGAACCTTGACAATGTGTAGACTACGACTGGGCATTAGTGACCAAAAATGGGTCAACACGCAATGGACGTAAACTCACAGATGAATAATTGCCCAAACGCCCCACATGCTGCAAAACCGAGTACGTCCCATCCCACAGATGGATGCCTCTGCAGAAACGCCCAGGCCTGATTAAACTCCCCCTGGCCGGCCTGGAGATCCAGGCCCAACCACGAGCCTAGACCTGAGCCAGCCAGGAATGGACTCACAAACAGCCACCCCACCGTCAACGCTGTGCTCAAGGTGTTCTGTGCCACCATCATCTGCTGTCCGGTATACGGTCTAAACGTCCCAAAGATATAATCCTGCGTGCTATTTGTGAGGCCATCGAACAGCAAATTGATGCTGAGCAAGAACAAGCCCCAGAGGCTACTGCCCCCTTCCCTGCCCTTCTTCTTGGACGATGTGGGTTGATGGAGTGTAAAGACTGCCACGCCAGCGGTCACCAGTGCCACAACGGCGTACTTGTACAGCGGATACCGTTTACGGAAGACCGAGACGTGGAGCGCCATGACTGGTAGGAGCTTGCAGGATTTGGCGAGAATGAAGGTGATGTAGTCGACATGTTTGAGCGATGCGTATCCGAACGGCGAAGCAAGGGACGAGACTATGGCGACGAGGAAGAGAGGATAGAAGATATTACGAGTAGGGAAGACGGGCGGCGCAGGTTTGTTGGAGCGGTATGCTGTGACTTGAAGGTATGCGTAGCCTGCGATTGCTGCGAGAGAGGACTGTACGGTGTTTAGGAAGATGGAAAATGTGAATCTTTCCGAAGCACTCGGTGGCCCATAGCTTGTAGTGGTAATGCGCTCTTGTAGAAATGCCCATGAGAGACTTGTATGCCGTCAGCAAAAGGAAGATATCCGCCGGAAAGTTTTATCTTACAATGACATGTAGATCCCTCCAACACATATGACCAGTTCTGTAAAGCTCCCCTGGGTGATTGCTGAGGCTGGTGACTCTGTCTTGACATGTCCATTGGCGAACGCATTGGCATCTCCCTTCACAGACCCCTTTGCAACTCCATTTGCTGTATCATCGCGGTGCTCGGAATGGATTGCTCTTCGTTGCGGTGTCGTCTGTTTTGTTCGACTCATCGTAAATATAGAAGTGAAAGATAAAAAAGGCGAAAATCAGGTATATTGCATTTAGAGAGACAGGTATTGTCACCCTAGATTAACCAGAAAAGAGCGTTGCGGTCGGCCTCGAAACCATTTGCGGATTTAAAGAAAATGGAAATCTGGCATCCGCGCCAGGACCCTGCATGAGGTCAGCAGTGGAGTGCACTTCCACCTGGACACCCCTGGTGCCCGCTGGTGTTATGGTAAATGCCTGAATGATACACTTTTCTTTAGGCAAAATCCTAAGCTTCTCGATCGCAGAGATCACAGACGTACTGGCAACATTTACAATCGGGTAAAGTAATATAACTTGGTGAATTGCCTGTAGTCTTGCCCTACCACTCTCTTAATATTCAATGCTCTTCAATACGAACCCGTATTTGGAGTACTGCAGAGTTTTCAAGAGGCATGCTAATTTCTCAGACCTACTCGAGATCTATCCTGTAAAGTTGTGCAATGATTTACATGGTCGAAAACCTTGTATCTATCCAGGTACCTGTTCATGGAAAGCAAAGGGTATCTGCCCAGGCCAAGCTAACTCCAATCTAAAGCCCAGATAACTCGCACGAAACTTCTCATCAAATCACTGGCACATTCGCAATCAGATGAATGTCCTGGGGTCCTACCTTATGCATGAGCTTTGAAGGACTCTTCAAATAGCAGCCCCCTCCTCTTGAAATCGTCTTCTTCCAGCTTCAACTCCCTCACTACATTCATCGCCCCCGTCCCCACACCCATAGTTTGACCCATTATAATACACTCACTGACTCCTTCGATCCTATCCCGGGCATTGTGGAAAGCCGCATCAAAAAGATGATCAGGCGTCTTCTCAAAGCTTGCCTGGTGGAAGACACTCTTTCCCATCTTAGCCAAGCCAAACCGTGTGATTCCAAGGACGTCCCCCTTGTATGTCATCACATCCGCCAAGAGCTGCATGTGGCGTGGATCGATATCCATAGACCCCATAACGGAGCCGATTTCGTCGATGATCGTCTTGCGCGCTGCCTCGATCCCAAGCACGGCTTGGACTTCCTTGACGGAGTTGGTTCTGCTCCGGCGGCCGTTGACTCCTTCGGTAGTCATACACGCTTTCAAGCCGTACCCCTCGACGAGGAGACTGATCTCTTCATATCCTTCTTTATTCGGTTTGTCGTCCTTTCTGATGATGGCGCGGCTGGCTTCGGGATAACCTCGAATGACGATGTTGGGGATGATGCGCAGGAGATTCTGCATCTTGATGAACTCTTCTTCAGGTTCACGCTTGGCGGGGCGAGATCGCGACTTCGTGTCAACATCACCGGGCAGGAAGAGTCGTAGCGTATTCGTCCTCCAACGCATGTCAAAATATTTGACGTCCATTTTAAGCCCTCTCGTTCTAACGATTGCTCGTTGAATGTCCCTTAGGTTTACGTCCAATCCCAGACGTTGAATTAGATCCGTATCAATACGAAGCTGTATGTAGCCGCCCTCGGGCTGCCAGACTTCCTCGATGTAGGACATGATATCTCGTAAGTAAGTCTTTTCAATCTTTGCTTTGGCGAAGCGCGCAGCTCTTTCCTCCTTGTTGTTATCGAGTACGCATGTGATGACAGGCGTGCTAATAGTTTTTGATGCGTTGATGATTTCTTTGATGCGAGGAACACCCTGGGTTATGCTCATACCTGCGACACCAGCAAAGTGGAACGTTTTCAGAGTCATCTGGGTGCCGGGTTCTCCAATGGACTGCGCACCCACTGCACCGACGGCGTGACCGGGTTGCACCTTGGACTTTTCGTACTTCGTGAGGCACAGACGGAGAAACTCGGCCAAAGCTTCCTTGGATATCTTCGCCACGGAATTTGCAATGTGCCGCATGGGAGCATCATCCTCAGCATGATTCTGGGAAGCGTGGGTACCAGAATCGAGGCCTACAGCTCGACGCAACCGCGCAAGACGATCAGCTTTCATTTCGACGAAGGTCCCGATCTCATCTAAAAATCCTCGAGCGCTTTCAAATTGATCAGTGTTGAATTCATCCTGATCATAGTATTCAAGGCTGGCGCCCCGAAACGACATCCGCTTTAGCTTAGCCTTTTCGGTGTCGAGTCCCGCTGTTATCTGTTGCTTGACCTCCAAAGGCAGAAGCCCCGGATGCGTGTTACTCCAAGTTGACGCAATGGCATGCATGAAAGTGCGCTCAAAATTGACAGGTTTTGCTTTGCCCTCCATGTCCACTGGATCCAGCTTGTCATCGCCATATTGGAACTGAACAATGCCTGCAGACGAGTTCCTGACCGTGTGATCATACTGAGCTGAGAGATCTTCGAGCGTCTTCATCAGTCGGCGAGACATGTATCCCGTTTCTGCGGTCTTCACAGCTGTGTCGACAAGACCTTCACGACCCGACATGGCATGGAAAATGAATTCTGGGGGAGTTAGCCCCGAGAAAAAGCTATTTGCGACGAAACCTTTAGCGGGTGGCCTCTTTGATCCCTTTGGGAAATGAGGAAGAGTGCGGTCCTCGAATCCATCCATGACACGTCTCCCACTTATAATTTGTTGTCCTACAGCAGCGACCATTTGTGCGACGTTGATATTTGACCCTTTCGCGCCACATTTAGCCATGATTAATGGAGCGTTCCTTCGATCCAGCTCCTCCAGACATTGGGCTCCAGCAGACTCACGCACGGCGCTCAAGATGCCCGAGATTTTATTCTCCAGCGTTGTGTCTATATCGCACCCAGCATCTCGCGCGAGTTTCGATGCTCTGAACTCACTGAGGAGCTTATCACACTTGACCTCAGCCTCTTGCATGAGACCTTCTTTCCGCTTTGAAAGCTGGGTAGTTGGCCATACGTCGTCAATGCCTATCGAGAATCCCCGGTCTGTAAGCCATCTCGCCGAGAGTTTCGCAAGCCGATTCATCGCTTGCACGGCATAATCAGGCCCAAAATCACGCAACAAAACGTAGAACACAGAGTCCTTTTTACCGTCGCCAATGGTTGCTTTGTCCATTACGCCACACATGACTTCGGAGTTCCTGATAACAAGGTAAGCATCGTCCTCGTTCATATCCGGCGAGATGTCTTTCACAGCCTTGTACTGCTTACAAGGAGCTTCCATGTTGACGAGGACTTTGGATTTCCGGTTTGGTCTCATTAGCACGTTCCATATCTGTTTGCCAGTCCAGAGTCTCTCTGGCTTCATGATCGCAGGTGCAGGAATCTCGATTGAAAGACGTTGTCTGGAATCGGGATCAAAAAAACTGTCGCCGTCGAACATGTAGCTACAAATTTGGCAGAAACTCCTTCGATCAAAGAATCTATCCCTGTTGGTGGACAGATAGGCTGTTGTGATAAAGTCTTGAATCGCCGCAATAATTGGAGCACCATTTTTAGGCGTCGCCAAGTTGTATTTCACACCCATGAGCTCTTCAGCTTCTGCACGCGCTTCTTCTGTTTGAGGAACATGTAGATTCATCTCATCGCCGTCGAAATCCGCATTGTAGGGCGTGCATACGCATTCATTCAGGCGGAACGTTCTCCAAGGCCGGACTTTGACCTTGTGCGCTAGTATGCTGAGCTTATGTAGCGACGGCTGTCGATTGAAGAGGACAATGTCTCCATCATCTATATGCCGTTCAACGACGTCTCCAACTTCAAGCTCGTTCGCATATCTTTCCAACATGTTGTACCCTCCTAGTTTTGAGAGTATTCCCAGCATTCTCTGCTGACCATCCTTCTTCTGAATATATTTTGCGCCAGGATGACGTTTTCCTCCTCGTCTGATGCAAACCCGCAATTTTTCAATGTTATGTCGAGTCACCTTTTCCGGATATGAAAGTTTGATTGCTACTCTTCTTGGTATTCCTACCTCGTCGATGCTTAAGTTCGGATCAGGGGAGATGACGGTTCGTCCTGAAAAATCCACACGCTTCCCAGAAAGGTTCTGACGGAATCTGCCTTGCTTGCCTTTCAATCGCTGGTTGAAGCCCCGCGAAGACTTCGCGAAGCTTCCTTGCTGGATTGGCGAAATACTGCCGTCGATGTAGGTCGCCAGCTGCAGTTGCATAAAATCCCACTGCTCCATGATGGTCTGTATTGGTTGACCCTTCTTCAACCCAATCTTGATGATGTTGTTAGTCTGTAGGATGTCTCCCAATTTATTTGTAATATCGTCTTCTGTGCTGGCTGTGTCCTGTTGAACGGAAGGCCGGATACAGACAGGCGGTGCTGGCACATACTGCCAGATGAACATTTCCGGTCTTCCATCAACAGGGTCCATACCAAGTAGCTCACAATCGTTGGCCGGTATCCTTCGAAAGATATTCAACACCTTGAGGGGATTCAGATCGTCGACGGCTTTCTTCATGTGTCGGTCCAATTCCGAATTGCCAGCCCGGGCTTCCTCAAAGGATTTGTCAAATTCTAATTTGCTAGGCGGAGGTTCCTTTGACTTTGCCTGAGAGGCAGTGTATGCACGGAATTTGTCATGAACGATCTTGAGAGCGTGTTGAGGTACTTTGCGGATAACACCGTTGACTGTTCCGCAATAAGGACATGCCTTGCTCTTTTTGCACTCGGTTGTCACTCTGCGAAGGATCATCTTGCGTTGGAGGCTATCTAGATTCGGCCGTCGCAACTGCCGGAGGTAGTTCCTTCGAGCATCCTCAGGTAACAGGACCCAAGAACAGGCCTGGCAAAGTCATTTCAAGCTGCCTGTGGACGGTGATCAATCATACCTTGCAAACGTCTTGCAGAATCTCGACGATGTTGCCAAAGTATCCAACATGGTATACTGGAAGGGCAAGCTGGACTCGACCGAAATGACCGTTACATTGATTCAGATTTCCGCCACAAGTTTCGCAGAGCGCGTCCCGTCTAGCAGAGATGCCCATCCGAGCATCGTTAGGTCCATTTTTGGTCAAATGCCTCTCAGAGCCAACGGCTGCAAGATCATAGATGTTTCGATCATTGACCTCTAGCACAGACTGCTTTACAATCTCTTGTTTGGAGCTGCCGTAGCCGTAAGTAAGGTATCGAGGATGGGAAAAGCGTTGACCTACAGTACGCCAAATCGAAGCTCCTTTATCCGTTTGGGTACTTCATGGCGGACCTGCTCTTTTGTCGCCATCGTGAAACTTTGGCAGCCGTCTTCTTATTGAGGGATTCTACATGAGCTCAGGCAAGGGCAAGCGCATCTTTTCATCTGTTGCGTTCTGATTTTCCAGTCCTCGGACCAATTTTTCAGGCACTGAGTGAGTCGGCGGAATAGCTATGGTGACTGATCTCCGCGTATAGACGTCTAGCGCACACACATCTGAGCGGTGATTCACACAGCCATGACAGCGTGTGTTCATAGAAAGAATCCGTGACGAAGACCGAAGATTAACCATGGTCCCACTCTCGAGCCGGGTCCTCCGAGAGTCACCTGAGGAGCACGAGTACCTGCTCTTACCTTTAAAGCCTGTGTGAGCCCCACCTTCCTGGTTGGGGCGGTTTCCTGGCTTCGGGATCCCTACACCTGTGTCACTCCACGACCGTGCCTCCGTCCACTCACCTCGCCTCCGTCCAAGTATCAGCTTCTTGTCTTCCACCAGGTAGAGCATGACCTCGCTGTATAGATCCGACTCGAAACTCGAGCAACGTCGACAAACTTCTCGTCTAGCGGCCTTCCTTTGGTGTCGCCCGACCTCTACCAACGGTTCCGAGTGAGGGGCCTTTGGATCACGAATCCAGGCAGCCGGTCTTAGGCTCCCACAACTTCCCCCTCCTCTGTACTTCTTCCCCATCACTTCCAACGCCTTTCGACAATACGAAGAGAGCATCACGAACTGCTACTCACCAGTCGATTTCGCGGATATATCTCCCTCCTTTCCGGTCAGCAACTTCACAGCACCAGCAGCAGTACCTGTTCCGTGCTTTCCAGCTTCAGCCTTACCGGTGCTAGCTGCAGCATCTCAGAGCCACAAGGCAGGACTTGCGGAGCCCTTTGTCCTTGGTAATATTTCGTCTTCTCGAACTTAGTCTCTCTTCGATAACCGCTGGTCATCTTACCTCCGATATGTCCGATTCCATCTCGGTGAGGCTGGACGCCTCGTCGTCACAAGAGGCCATCGCCACGCGAGATTTGAACATTATTTATGGATCCCGCATACCCATCGGACGTGCTTCATCCTGCGAAAGCAAAGGCCTTGTGGCGAACCGCAATAATGCATACTTCAATTGTCCAGTTGTCTCGCGAACACATGCAGAGTTATTTGTCAAGCTTGAAAACGGCCGGCCCTCACTCTACATTTCCGATCTCAATTCGATGCATGGTACTTATGTCAATGGAGTTAAGCTTGATAAAAACTGTCACTCCAAGCTGTCCGACGGAGACGTTCTGAGGATCGGGTCCGAGGTTCAACGTGACGAGCACCATTTTCGACCCCTGAAGTACACTGTGAGGCTGAGCCCTGGCATAAAAACCCACCAAGCATCCAGTACCGACAAAAATTCGAACGTCGAGGTCCGCAGTTTCGAGGTCCCAGACTCTACAGATGACGAATACGACAGTAATGGTTGCGACGAGTCAGACTCCAACGAATCATCATCATCCGCTGCCGAACGAGGCTCACCTGTTCCCAGTAATGGAATTGCGATTCCGACTTCCCAGCAGGACCGACCAGCTCATGTGCTCAGTCAGAAAGACACCTATTCAAACGATGTCAGCGGCGCTAAATTGAACGAGTCGCTTGACCACCACGAAAGTAACGTCCCTGATAGCTTCGCCAACGTCCCCAGTGTATCCGACGATGATGAGACTCATGAGCAATCAGAAATCTATTCAGAAGCCTCGGCATCCCCTGCAGACTCAGTGATGGATGATGATGTCTACTCGCAATGGGATAGATCTTCCAGCATCGATGAGGAGGAGGGCCCCGAGGAAGATCCAACTAGAGACGATGCACCACAAGAATATTTGAAACCATCCGCATCCTTTGAAAAGCAAGCATCGATTGCAGCCAGCCAAGGGCAAGAGAGTGACACTCACGGCAAGACTATGCCCGGCTACCCAAGTACAGATCTGGGTGGGATATCACATACACCAACTGCCCTATGGGAAAACTGGTCATGTTCATCTAGAATGCCGATGATACCATCAATGCAGACCTACCCAGATCCCGGCTCCACATCCCGAAACTCCATCTACTCGAAGGTACAGAATGGCAATATCTTGAAACCCATTCCTTATCCTGCCAGTTCCTCGGAAGCCATCTCGCACATGGCGGACGGTAGCTTCTGTACGCCAGGCTTCAGACTCAGCGATCCCTTCGGTTTGGCTACCACGGCGCCTCAAGACCAGTCACCGTATAGCCAGGTGCTGGGTCTTGACTCTGATGCCAGCTTCTCGGCTACCCCTTATCAGGCCAACCGGTTTGCTCATGGCTTGTCTGCATTCCACCAATGGAAATCCACCCCTTCGTTCTACAGATCTGATAGCGACAAACAATCAAAGGATTTGCCGTCCAAACAGACTCTTCATTCTGAACTGCCATTCTGTCCCTCAAATACCGCTCAATCACTTAAGGAGAGCCCAAAAAGCCCGGAACTCATTGAGGAACCGCCATTAGAAGACGTGAAGCAGCTGGGTGGAAATACTCACCACTCAGCAAGTAACAAAGAGTCAAAGAGTGCTTTACGCATCTGTGATCTTGTTGATAGTTTGGGGACGAAAGAAAGCAGGAGCACCAACTCAGCTATCGGAACGAAGCGAAAATCTTGCGCGGACACTGATTCGCGTAATTCTTCAAGGCCTACAAGTCCTTCAACCACCCACCCCCAAGCAGTCTCCGCTAAGGAGGTGCGCAAGCCTGTGATCAACTCTGCCAAGGATGAACTTGCTGCTGAGTCCCCACTTTCTCCGGGTGAAGTGAGTGAGAATGATTTAAAGGCTATGGAGATAATGGATGCCTTTGACGATGGAGACGCCGTTCCCACTCTGCAATACTCAGAAGAGACCGAAAAATCGGCAGTCAAGCAATCAGATCCTATCAAGCAAAGTGTAGGAACTCAATACCCTAGCAACCAAGCTTCAAGCGCGGGGAACGTGGAGCAGACGCTGCCAAAGTCAGAGGAGACGATTC
This sequence comes from Viridothelium virens, assembly GCA_010094025.1. Lineage (NCBI taxonomy): Eukaryota > Fungi > Ascomycota > Dothideomycetes > Trypetheliales > Trypetheliaceae > Viridothelium > Viridothelium virens. The sequence continues at coordinate 147,342 of ML991799.1, forward strand.
GAGTACCGGTCCAGTCCACTCAGTCCATTGCACAGAACCAAGAGGAGCCTCCAAAGAAAAAGATCAAGTTGGATGCTGAAACCCCTAGAATCATTGAACGAGTGCAACCCAAGAAGTCCAGACTTGCCGCCGTTACCTCAGCAGCCGCATGGGCTGCGGTTGGAAGCGTTGCTACACTGACTGCGCTTGCCAACCTTCCAGATACTTTTTTCCAGTAGTGAAGCAATGATGCGGCATCCGGCAGCAGAAGGTATCAGTGTGAGGAGCTCACCCTGCATTAAGGAATTTGCGTCGGGAGGGGCGTCCAGTTACAGAACTTTTCTACATGGAGGAATGGAGTTGATATTCGGTCGTGTGATGGATTTTCTTCTATCTTGTCTCGTGGACCGTGGATGAGGCCACAGTTCAATCGACCAGTCTCTAAGCACAATCCTGCGCAGACTCTTAGTCTCCTATGTCCCTCTTTCTCAACACTCGGTCTATGTGCTTGCGGCGTTTTGGAACGGCGACGAGTGGCTTACAGGGAGTTGTGCTGCCAGCTTACTATCACTCACGAATTCATGCTAGGTAGACATAGGATGGGCCCTTCACTTTTCATTTGTTCACCTCATCCAGAAATACAAATAATCTAAACAACTCTGTTGACCTTGACCCTGATTCTGCTTGCTTTTGGTTCGATACTTGTTTAATAATCGGTTTGTCCTGCTATCGAGGCCGCGCTACTACATTTCTACGTCATCTAAAACATGTCTTCGTAAGTTCCTTCCGTCGTCATTCGACCCAGAATGCTGGCTGCCGTACTTGCACACCCTTAAATTGACAATTCCTACTTAAAAAGAAAGCCTTGGCATATTCAAAGAACAAAAGTGGGAGCCCGTGTACAGTAAGTGATAATTCAGCCAAAGGAAAATGAACGATGAGTCATCGTCTAATCTCTCTACGGTGATTATGTGCCTGTGACCTCGTCGTTCATAAAGCCGTTCGGCGAATGCAGCTATTGACTTCACAAGCAGGTCGCTCTTGGCGGGAAACTTGAAAACGCTGCAGCTTGTTCAACAGGTGAATATTCTTGCGTTCAACCGTAGTTCCATCTCGACGCGGCATGGTGACATGCAATTTACTCATGACTACTCAATTAGGCCTGATACATATCGTATCATTCCTTTTTGCCTCCCTCGCTGCTTACTCTCGAACTCGTCCCCGTCGCGTCGAAAGGTTTGGAATTCTGCCTAATGTCAGCTTGCCTTGATCATCGAGTACGGCTCTCGCGCAAAGTCAAGGGCTAAGGTACCTACAGGCAGGCTGCCTACCTAGCACATGATGCCTCAGATTTTAGGCCCTACTGTAACGTCACACATCCAACGAAATCAATTGTATGGTGATCTGCTAATCACTTTCCCAGTTCTATTGACAAAAAGTCTCGAGGAGCAGAGCAGCACTCAGCTGTATGCGCTCGCCACGTTGTACCAAGTTTATGATTTCCCCCTCCTGCTTCTACGCTATGGTTCAATATGAGATCTGCACGATGTCTATCAAAGAAAAGCGTCAATGCTCTGCCGAATGGGAAATTTCCCGAGTTAGCTTGATACCGTTGAGCTGGAGCATTGGGGTGGAGCGAACATTCCGATCAGCGGGTACCACTAGGTCTAATCGATGAAGCTCCACTGTAGCCTAACTAGGGACCCTCTTTGTTTTCGCCGTACAGGCGCAAGGTTGAGCCTTTTCCTGCCTGTCCAATTGGTTCGTGGACTTAGCGAAGTCTCGGCGTTGTGAGAAATCCTAGTGTCCAGTTACAGGACGTGATCGAAGGAGCCCGCTCAAAATTTCTGGGCGGCTGGCTCATATGACCACTTCGCTTATTTCTACTGGTCCCAGGGCCCGCTCAAAAGACTGCTTTCGTGGAGGCTGATGCGGATGATAGATTCTTTCGTTTTGCTTGGATGAGGACCCGGCTCTAGAAAATGCTGTCTCTACAGACAGCACTGCTGATAGAATTCCTCGAATCAGAATGTTTTATTCTGCTTACGTCTCGGGTCTAGTAATACACTAGTAAGAAGCATCAGAACATCTAGCATCGCCCTGTTGGGGGAATATAAAGGGAGTCCTTATCAGAGTTCTTGCTTTGACGATATCTACAACGGCCTCCTGGTATCTTCAAACTGCATTAATCCCCTACGGTCATCATTTACTGCTGCAGTGACCTCCGTCAAGCCTCTCGATAATCGTCTTTGGCATTCAGATCGGACCGAAATGGCATTAAACCCCGGAACGCTCACCAGCTCCGCGGCTCAGCCAACGTCCTCGAGCGGCAGACACAGCTGTATCGGCGGACAGATACCGCAGACCTGCAGTATCTGTGGAGGACATCCACTAGTGTAAGCGCTATCTTCTACGATCTTCCCTCAAGCCATTGTTCTACTGGCGGTTCCGTGCAGAGGAACAAGGCTAAGGCAGAACCATGCTTTAGCTATCGTGGAGGCCAATGTCGGAATTGTAACGATGCCGGTGTCGTCTTCGTCAAATGCCCCCAATGTCAGGGTCAACATTCCTCTGATACTTCCTCTCAGGGTCAGCAGGCCTCTCGTACCCTATAGTACATTAGCATAAGGCAACAAGATTGGTACAAGGACGGGAGAGATGACGATCTCGAGGTGTTCAAGTTTTCGGGATTAGAGGATTTGGAATGCCACTGAGAAAAAGCGAGGTGCAGATACGGGATGGTTGATTCGTCGGGAGAAGCTAGTCAAGGCAGAAGCTATGCATGTGAGTTGCCAACATGTCTAGTCGCATGGCTTTGTAAAACCTTCTCGAGTTAGATAGTGAAGATTTGTTCACCTCTTACTTGTCCAAGACGACTTTCAAGTGACACAGTCCGAAAGGCGGCCAGGCGTAAACGTACGTTATTTTCAGCTGCCGCTTCCGAGATCAGCCTCTTGCATCAGAATTTCGCAACAGTGAAATTTCTTGGGATCCCGGTCCACTTGTCAATCTCGATTGTGCATCACTATGCGGCCTACCGTCCGTCTGTCTCAATTCTCAGCTCTAACAACCCCGGACCGGGTCGATTTGCGCGTTCCATCCTTGAGAGATACTCGACAAGATGACCAAGAACATGCGCTAAGTGCCGGTCTTTTGCTCACCTTGGTAAATAAAGCCACGAAGATATCTCTTAGACCAAATCTTCCGAATGAATCCCCGACGACGAAGCGAAGCGTTAACCGAACGACATCGACGTAGCTGGAGTCGTACTTCCCTGTGCAACGCCTATCTTTTAACGTCAGCAACCCAGTGTCGTCTGGATTTCCAAATGATCCACCATGAACAGCTGTTCTTGGAGAGTCTCTAGGCCATTCGCTCGTTCAGTGATGCCAGTGCGAGCTGATTCTGGACAAAGGTGATGCCTCCCAAAAATTAACTTGTTCTAATATACAGGGAATCATTGCTCAACAACAGAACAATTTAGGTAGTTAGGTATGTAGACGACGAACGAACGAATGCCAAGGCCTTGAAGGCTTCTGAGATCCGGGATCAAATTCGCTGACCTGATCCTAGAGAATTCAGGTGTTGGTACGGAGTAGTTTAAGAGAAGGTCATGGCCTCGGGATCGTTACGCTAGATCAATGGCCCGGCACTTGCGCTAGCAGCCGAAGTCCCATGCAACTTTCCTCTCGTCTGCATGTATCAAAAAAGCCCCATCTATTTTGGGAGATGAATGTCAGGGGGAGCCTTCGGCGCAGAGCCACGGCCACCTCCAAAGATTTTCTGCAAGGCTCGACGGCCATTTGCGCTGCCTGAATGGCGCGGACAATATGCCTCAGACCGCCGCGAACGTTGTAAGGAAAGGTGCATTGACGAATTTGGGAGCCATTTTCAAGAATATTCTCCCGAAACCACCGTCAGCATACGGCTATCTAGGTAATTACTCTGATTCCTCCCGCACCATAGATCGCTTTAGGCGCACAGCGGTCCACCAGAGCCACCAAAGATTTGAGCGCCTAGATCGTCGTAATCCAGCCCCTTCCCACATCCCCGATCCACCACCCCAATACTCTCCGCCTCCACGGGATAGTAGAGAACATGGCTCAGCACGCGCAGGCTGCAAGGATCTAGCTTGACCTTGAGCCTTTTTCATAAAGAACGGGCTCTAACGTACGCTTCCCGCGCAGTGAAGGTAATTTTCAATTTCATTGTAACTCCACTTACTCGGCAATGTCCTGCCAAGACTGTTGGTGAACCAATATCATCCAATCTTCTTGGTTGTTTTGCTTGATCACTGCTACCGTTACCAGAGTCTGGACAAGTTATCACAATGCCAAACCGGACTGATTACGAATGGAAGAAGCGGTTTCTCATTCCATTCTGGATTCTCGAGCTATTTTGGGCCATCATCGATACAGCTGCAACTGCTGTGGTTCTCACAGTCGTTGACGATGATAGCAATCAGATTGATTCTATCCTTGAAGACAACGGCAACGGTGATGTTGTTGGAACGTACAAAAAGCCACTTATAGCGTATGTCGGGTACCAATCTTGCAATTCTTGCAAAGTGCTAATGGGCTATCTTTAGAGCGTCTGCTGTGCTGCTGGTTTTCTACGCTGTAATTATTTTGCTTACCGTCGTGGAGATGATTCTTTACTGCGTACATCGACTGAAACCAGTCTTATTCCTCGTCTTCAATGTGTACAAAGTGACTTTTTGGCTTGTCCTTCTCATCATGACCATTGTCAACGTTGTGAGGGAGGATTATGATCAGCCTGCGGCAATTATTTCCACTATAATATTGTGAGTCATTTAGCAGTTCTTATCCCAGTGGAAATTCTCGGCAGTTCACTAACCGAAGGTGTCTCTGATAGCCTATGCTTCGTCGGGCCCTTGATTTACGGTGCTATTATCTATCACCATTTCCGTCGCTCTGGTCCCCAAACCGCTGGCCTTGGACGAACCTATACCGCTCTTGGTAGGCAAGGTCCTGGCGCAGGTTCGGAAGGTGTCTCTCGTCTCAATCCTTTCAACGATTCCTCCTACGAAACCCGCAGCACATACTCCAGCACTTCTTTCCGCAATGAATCCGCTACCGAAATGGGCGTTATGCCAGGTACTTCATCACCCAGGTACGGAAACAGTGGGCCGCCAGCAGCAGCAGTAGGCGCAGTGAGCAGAGCAGACAGTAGAGCAGAGTCCCATGGAGGCTCAGCCAACGAATATTATGAACCGTACGCTCCAGACAGGATCGGGGGTTATGAGAGCTATAGGGCGCCTCCAGCTGCAGCAAGCGCGAGCCAGCATAAAGGCCAGGATGATGAATTAGGGTATGGGATCGGGGAAGTCGTCTCACAAAGTAGGGCGAGAGGAAGAGAAGACGTGATCTGAGGGCATTGGACAGAGCATACGGTCATTGCTCACGATGTTCATGAGCGATGCACTTACCTTGGGTTCCTTTACCTTGGACCTTTGAGCCTTCTAGCAAAAGTGACGCTTCGGAATCCAACAGCATTGTTTAATCTCAGAATCTTTCAGATGCAGCGTTCACGTGCAATACCGGCGAAGTGGATACCCCATGCATGTCTTGACCTAGAGGCAAAGCTGGATACCCATTGGGCAAAATTGTGCCAATCGCCATCATCGTCGAATCACCGGGGACACGTAGGCGCGGCCAGGGCATGAATGAGGGGCACGTCTGTTTTGGTGAAGCGAATGTGTAGATAATCATAGTCCATCTTGAAAATCATCAGCATTGCCCTGACCTTGGAGAGTGTTGACGAGAATAGTTGAGTGCGGCAGTACTTCTGACGTAGGTCACCGCGAGTTCAGCTATTCCCGGCAAAGCGCCGAAGAACTTTCTGGAATTTCTAATCACTTGCAGAAGTCTCACTGCCTTGTCGCGGCCGACAAGATTCACTCCAGATCAGCTCCTGGGGAGGCCGAGCATGACCAGGCGTGACATCCAAATCTTGGTCGGGTACGCCGTTGTTTGGTAGCTGCTCTGAAAAGTTCAGTGCCTAGTGTGGCTTGAGTCCCTCACAAGGCTCCCCTCTATCATGAAGAATCTATTTTCCAAATCCAAGAAACTGCCAAACCAAGATCCCGGAAGTCCTCGACACAGCACCGAATTCAGCACACCACCATCCTCGCCTGACAAGAAAAGTCCCAAAAAGCCGGCGAGAGACGGAGACTACGAACGCAGGACAAGCCCGTCGAGACCAAAAGCACGTCACACCCGCTCCGACTCCAAATCCTCCAGACGACTGTCAGCGGGGTCTCATCCATTAAATCGGCCACTCGAGGAGCTGAGGAGGTCATCTTATTTCAACACTATGAGTGAGCCAATGGACGTGGACCGGGATAGCCCCGTTTCCAGCAGTCCGCCTGAGAAATCTCCAGTCGCTAATGGATTAAACGGAGACGACCACAAAGAGGATGCGCCTCCACTACCTCCTCCACATCGAATACCAACCAGTCCTCAGCAAGAAAATGGCCCGCAGCTGTCACCTTCTGCGGATGCCGAGGCGTACAAGGCGGCAGGAAACAAATTCTTCAAGGCAAAAGAGTACAGCCGTGCAATTCAGGAATATAGCAAAGGTTGGTTTATACGTTACCATTTCTCTTATCAACTTCGTGGCATGGAATATATAGGTCAAGGAGGCTCTTTGAATACTACTATGCTATTGCATGTAGTGTTATTCTAAGTGATATTTTGATGGTAAACACAAAGGGTGATTCAGGCTGACTACGCGAATTTTTGCAGCCATCGACGCCGATTCTTCATCGTCTACTTATCGCTCCAATCGAGCAGCGGCTTATATGTCTGCCGAGCGATATGCAGAAGCACTGGAAGACTGCAAGACAGCCAATGAGCTCGAACCAAACAATACAAAAATCCTCCACCGCCTTGCCCGAGTATATACTTCTCTCGGACAACCACAAGAAGCACTGGACACTTATTCACAAATTCAGCCACCTGTGTCAGTAAAGGACAAGGCTCCTGCTCAATCAATGATGCAACATATTAAGCAAGCCGAGGATTCTTTACGGACGGGAACGTCGGGATCAATGGTGCTGCATGCTCTCGACCAAGCAGCGCGAAACCTTGGCTCTGGCGTTGATATGCCCAGAAAGTGGAAGCTGATGCGTGGGGAGGCTTATCTCAAGATGGGTAATGTGAATGCGTTGGGTGATGCCCAGAATGTGGCGATGTCACTACTCCGCAGCAACAGTCAAGACCCAGAGGCATTGGTTCTGCGTGGACGAGCACTATATGCACAAGGAGATAATGAAAAAGCCATCCAACACTTTAGGCAGGCGTTGAGCTGCGATCCCGATTTCAAAGATGCGGTAAAATATCTGCGGATGGTGCAGAAGCTAGACCGGATGAAGGAGGAAGGTAATTCCAGCTTCAAGACTGGGAAGTACCAGCAGGCTGTGGACACGTACACGCAGGCTCTGGAGGTCGATCCCCTGAATAAGGGCACGAACTCGAAGATTCTCCAGAATCGAGCCTTGTGCTTATCGAAGCTGAAGAAGCACAAGGAAGCCATTGCCGATTGTACACGTGCGCTTGAGCTCGACCCATCATACACCAAAGCGCGCAAAACCAGGGCAAAGGCTTTGGGTGAGTCGGGCGATTGGGAAGAAGCTGTACGCGAGTTGAAGTCCATCCAAGAGGCCAATGCCTCCGAGCCTGGCATTGCAAAAGATATTCGCAATGCTGAGATGGAACTTAAGAAGAGCAAACGAAAGGACTATTACAAAATACTCGGAGTTGAGAAGGATGCTGGCGATAATGAGATAAAGAAAGCATACAGGAAATTAGCTATCGTGCACCATCCGGACAAGAACCCGGGCGATGAGGAGGCCGCCAATCGATTCAAGGATATTGGGGAGGCATATGAGACGTTGAGCGATCCTCAGTATGTCGTACATGATAGTTCGTCATCGGATATGATATTGACTTGTCTCCACAGGAAGCGACAACGTTATGATAGCGGAGAAGACCTCATTGACCCGTCTGAAATGTTTGGTGGAGCAAGTGGAGGCTTCGGTGGTGGTATGCCAGGAGGCATGAACATCAGCCCGGAGATGCTGTTCAACATGATGGGGGGCGGAGGAGGGGGCGGTGGCGGTTTCTCGTTCTCGACTGGCGGCGGTCCCAGCCCATTCGGTGCTGCTGGAATGGGCGGAGCTGGACGGCGAGGGGGACCGCAGTTCTCGAAAGGCTTTCCATTCTAGAAGGGTTTGTGTAATGCTTCTCATATCCCCCCTTCTCATCCCGATCAAGTCTCAGTGGAGTGTTCTGGTTATTGTCTACCGTGGGAGCAGTTTCCTGGACAGCTAGTAACGTTCTGATCGTTACTCAGATTGCAAGTTTTCTCTCTACGTAGCTGTGTGCATGGCTATGGGCGCATTCATAATGATAGAGATCTCCCAGGGGCGTTGAAGTAGTTGCAATACGGCTTTTCTATGTGTGGGGAGTCGTGTAAATTTTCACAGGCGCGCAATCAATATTATATAGAGCCAAGGGTCAATTCTCCTTTCTTCGGCTGTGCCGTCAACGTGTCTCTATTAGCATCAACTCCTTTCACTTGAGGTAGGGATTGGGCCCATGGCTGGTTGGTAGACGAAAGCCGGGGGACGGCAACCCAGAATGATGCGCGTGATCGTCACTGGGATACGCGAGACGCGCTAAGCTCTCCCCATAACGCGAAAACAGGGACAATTAGCGCCCATGGCGCCAGACAATCGTCACTCCCTTATGCCAATGCCGCCTCGTGTTCATTCCTCCGAGATGCCCACGATGCCAATTGCACAATTTCACGAGTCTTATTTCCAATAACCACATTGCACAAATTATGGCCCATCTTTCCACCCCTCAATCCGACACCGGCCACTTCACCACCCTCTCCGTTCGCCCCTCCAACAAGCCCACCCCATCCGTATCCCGCACCATTCTTTTCCCCCGCAACCACTACAGTCAGGCGCCGAACCTCGCCGCTGGCTTCTCTGCCCTCGACCTCTCCTGCTCTTCAAACCGCTCTTCCTCACCCACGTCCACCACCACGACGGCCGTTCGTGCCAACCTCGTCGGCCACTCCATCACTCGCACCCGCTTCAATCTCCTCGTCGAGACCTGGGGCCGCAACAGCCTCCTCCACCGCGCCGACGCGACCTGGATCGAGCACGCCTCAGGGGCGCGAGAGTGCCAATTCGGACAATTCGACACGCGCGACGTCGCGCGGAGGCCTGGCAACGGTAACAGCAGCGGGTTCGACAGCAGTCGCAGAGGAGGAAGAGGAGGAGGAGCCGCAGCCGGAGCCGGAGCAGCAGCAGGGGCAGCAGGAGCAGCAAACGGCACTCGCGCCCCCCAACCCCAAGAGCACACCCTCGCCATCACCTTCCCCCGCGCCTTCACCTCGCAACCGACCGTCGTCGTCTGGCTGAACCGGCTAGACCTGCGCGCGGGCGACGAGCACAACTACCGGCTCAGCGCGTCGGCGACGCAGATCACGCGGACGGGGTTCGTCGCGCACCTCGATACCTGGGGGGACGGGGTGCTGGACGGGGCTGCGATGGCGTGGATCGCGTTTCCGGCGGAGAAGCGGCGGGTGGCGAGCGGGGTGGTGCGCACGGCGGATGTGCGGAGTTGGGGCGATGCGAGACCGCGGACGAGTGGGTGGGTGCGGTTTCCGGGGAGGTTGTTTCCGCCGGCGAGGAGGAAGGGGGTGGGGACGGGGGTGGGGGAGGAGGAGGATAAGGAGAATAGGGAGGATGGTGGTGATGGGGGGAGTAGGGACGGGCTGAATGGGAAGGAGAAGGAGGAGGAGGGGAACGGCAAGGAACAGAAACCAACGGTTCTGATAGCGTTAAAGATGCTGGATATGGCTGGAAATGCGGATCTGAGGATCAAGGCGTATGCGACGGAAATCACGAGAGAAGGATTTCGGTGGCATTTGGATACGTGGGATGACTCGACATTATATGCAGCAGAAGCGAGTTGGATCGCGCTGGGTTTTGCATGAGTCAACAAGGGGTATATGTTAATTGTATAATACGCTAATACAAGGAAAGCAGTGTTCAAATCAAAGGTAACGAAACGCAGTCTAAGCCAACAGCTCCCAGGTATCAACCTAAGCATTACCGGATTAATCATCTCTTTCGAAGACTTGTTTCAAGCATAGACGGAGTATCTCATTTCTGCTCCTCCTTATTCCCACCCATGAAACTGCCAACGTATCCACCTGCGCTCTTCGCTCCTGACATCGCACTGTTGCCTGCTCCACTCAACATTCCGCCTGCCGAACTCGCGCCTTGGGCTACTGGATTCGCAACAGTGCCGGCGGGACCCTCAACATAGTTACCCTGATCGTCCTTACCGCCTCGTTCCGCGCGATTGATACCTTCCTTGGAGGCCATGTCGCCTATGGGTTGAGCAAGTCCGCCCTTGCCAAGCTGGCCGGCGACGAGGTTATTGACGTCACCTTGAAGCTTGTCGACTTGGGGGACGCCGGTGACTTTGGTTTTGTCGAGAGTATCTGGAGAATCATGTTGGCGGGAGAACCAAATAAGTTCAGAATCGCCGGAGAAGAGCTTGGGAGGATTAAAAGGATACGGATTCACGTAAAATCTTACCTCTGGTGGCGTAGGAAGCTTTGTTGTCGCCCTTGCCGAACCACTTTAGATACTGGTCTTCAATCCAAGGCATCCAGTTCTCGTATTGCTTGTGGTACATTTCAGTCAGCCATTCTTGGTAGGTTTGCTTCTCCTTGTGCTCTTGCGGCAGATTATCGTAGATGGCCTTAGTTTTGTCGTTGCCCTCGGGCACTTGGTTTTTGTCGGCCATGGTTGGTATCCTAATTTTTATAATTCTTCAAAGCTCTTCAAGTTTCGTAGTAATACCAATGTTTGCTCAGTATTTGAAGTGAGTAAAATGATGGAAAGATTAATGCAATAACCAAGACTAGCAGCAAGGTATATCAAGTGCTTGCAGGCCCGAATTGCATAGGTCACATCCGGATTTGCAGATGATCAAGCCGGATGACGTCTGGTGTCATTCTTGGCTCGATCGATGCAAGATAGGGTCAACCTAAAGAATGTGGCCGGCATCAGCCACTCACTGTATGCGCCACCTCGTAGGCGTTTTACTTGTGTCGATCCTTTTCGATCTGGCCTGCAGTGGGCTACGTAAATGTTCGCCCATTCGTTCCAAGTCTTGGTAGCCTAGATGAGGGTGGGAGGTGGAAACGCATCGCATGTGGGGTGGCGGGGGTTAAGGCACATGCGTCATCGCATTCAGGATTCGGTCATACCTTAATGAAAGACCAAGGCACCAAGGCACCAAGGCAGCCTCCCGTCGGATAGCATGAATCTCAAATCTGTGCAATCTTGCTTTGCTGAGGTCCTTGAAGACTACACGGACCACCGAGTTAAGCGGACTCGGCAAACTACAAACGAAAGTATTAAGAATTTATGGTAAATTCTACTCGATCACAAAGGATGTCTGCTGGAGTGATGGGTCTTGGAGAGGTTCACTGTGTACGCCATGCTATTAATCAGATTTCGGAAGTCCAGCGAATGTGAGGTAGGCTCCGGTGGCATCATTGAAGTCAGATTGCTTCCAGCATTTTGTGTCACTGGCGCGGCGTCTCACTATGGCTCGCTTCGCTTGATTGTCAGCAGCTGGTGCCATTTCAATTGTCCAACATGGGTTTCCTCGTGGTGGAGATCTTGCAGCAAGATTGAATACTTGGGAGGGACGATGGCCGATGGAGCAGTTGTCGGCGATGAGGAGAACCAAGGAGAACGGGGACACTGGTCAGTGAGAGTTGGAAGAAGTCGAGCGCGAGAAGCAGTGAGCAGAGTGCAGAAAGACCCTATACGGCTTGGTAGAAACGCCCGACTATCTACTAGCCGTTCCCGTCTGCCTTGAGCTATTACCGCTAATACGCCCTACTAAGTGGAAAGATTGTGAAAGCTTTCGTCAAAGATGAGACGTACTTGTTCGGACCACTCTTCGAAGGCCTAGGTGACCCTGATACGCACGAGGTTGACGGCTATAGTCTGAGCACGGGCTAGGGGTACCTCTCCTATCTCGCAACGCGGTCGGTTATCTTCATCGAAGCCGATAATCCTGCAATTGGTCTCATGGCTTTCATCGTCGCCATGGGTGAAGTCTCAACTTGTGAGGTTACTGTGAAGAAAGGCTAGTATGTGAAGATCGACGATGAGACGGGCATATTCCAAGTCGGGGGCTCAATGCAGTGCATGCTCTTCCGTATAAACACCAAGATTGCGGGATTTCCTACCCCGTGCCGTGGGACTAGTGTTCCTGTACGAAGCCCGCTCGCCGTTGTCGGGTAATTGAAGAGCTCCTTCTCGATAGAGTGGTTGGACTGATCCGAATATCCAAATGGAGAAGGTCTCTAACGAGCTCGATTAGGATCCGCGAAGTGATACCGATATGTGGCAAACGCATGAGACCCTATGGAGCGGCTTGGGTCAGTTGGATTAGTTGATTGGCTGCCAAAGACCTTTAGGATCGGAAATGAGGCTAAATGTGTGGAAATTCTGTATCGTTTATGTTGAATCAACCCAAGCCTTTAACATCGTCACAAGTTCCTGTTTGCTATTCAATTGCGCGGTTTCGATGACGGTCGAGCCGAAATCTCGCTCTTCGCCCCATGGTTCTAAGACAATCCCAATGTCAGAAGGTTCCTCAATGCGCGCGCCGTTCCGTAGCAGAAGACGAACTAACGCAGCATGGTCAAAGGCGGCAGCCACGTGTACTGTAAATGGAGTGACCTTGGCGCCTCATTCCAGCAAAAATTCGACTAAGCTCAGGTCCTGGGTGTCCGCGTACCAGGTAGCTGTTAAGTGGCATGCTGCTTCTAGGCTTGTGTATCCCTCTTCGGAAGACCTAGCCTCATTCACATCCGCCCCATACTCATCGATCAATAGCTTGATTATCGGCAGCCCGTCGGGATATGCAGAGGCAGCTGATTGGAGTGCTGTTCGACCGCGGATTTCAGGTCCAGGTGCATGAATGTCCGATCCCAAACGTATAAGCTCCTTGACAAGATCCAAATTACCGTGTTTTGCGGCTCCCTGTAATGCCGTACAGCCGTATGGGTGGAAACTTGGTCGATTCACTTGCGCTCCGTGAGCGACAAGGAGATTCAACATCTCTACAGAACAAACGACATGAACGGGAGCTTCGCCATCCACTTCAGCGTTGACGTTGGCGCCAAGCTTAAGCAAACGACTGGTCACATCAACACGGTCCCTAGATATTGCGCTTTTCAGGGCCATAAAACCGTGTTTTGCTTGAACCCCAGCGCCTCTTTGGACAAGATAATCAACCAGGTCGAAATCTCCCTGTTCAACGGCAGCTGATAATGCAGTGTATCCATATACTTTATGTCCGAGTTGATTAATATCCGCGCCAAGGTCGAGGAGTTTCTTGACTATTCCAAAGTGCCCTGCCCCTGATGCTGCTGCAAGAGCGCTTTTTCCAATGAGTCCTCCACCATCAGCATTGATTTCGGCGCCTTCCTGGAGTAAAATGTCTATGATTTTCTCGTTTCCGGCCTCGCAAGCTGCCTGCAAAGCCGTCATGGAATAGCCAAATCCGGCGTTCGCATTGACATCGGCACCATTCGCAATCAAAAGCTCGACAATGGCTATCGGATCTCCATCAATAATGGAGCATGCCTGTTGTAGAACTGTGCAGCCTTCGAAACTTCGACAATTTGGATCCGTGTCTGTATGAAGAAGCAGATCGCGGACCACTGATAATTTCTCTGGCCAACGGCTTGGATTAGCGGGAGCCTCGACTTGCCGAACCAATATGCGCCATGTGCACAAGGCACTAAATATTCGGTAACGTGATGAACACGCCGGAAAATCCTCCTTTCTGTCTCGACATCGCCTGATAGTGAAGCTAGCCCGACACTCGCTGCAGGCCCGTCCGTCGCATATTGAGCAGAAGCCCCGTCGGGACTGAGTAATGATGTATTTTTAAAATTTGGTGAGAAGGCAGTGTATCGCCAATGGCCAAGTTCTGTCGCGTTTGGCTTTTCCATGGCACTTTCTAGAATTGTCTTTCGAAAGCTCAAGTTGCAGTTCAGGCTAGGAGAAGCATGAGCAGCGACCAGTTCTAAAATTGAACAAATGCTAAAATAGTTTGCACAAAGACAAAATTGGTACACATCAAGCAATCTTTGACAAAATTTAATCTTACCATTTTCTGAGCTTTCGACCCAAAGTGTGGTGGCCGCAATTGGGACAATACTCGGTGATTCGAATGGGAGAGACCAAAAACTCGTTTGGTGCATTTAGTGTTCTTAGGCTCAGGATATTCATTGAGATTGTAGTTCCTGGCTTGATCCCTGCTTCAACTAGAGACTGGTGATAGCGGTTTGATGTACGAGTGAGTCCTTGAAAGATTGTGCGGCTGTTAGTCTCGTCAATGATCTCAAACTCTCCCTTGGTTATCTTTTCAAATCCTGGATGGTCGGAGAACATTATCTTCAGAGTATCCTGAAATGTGTTGAAAGTACGACAAAGGACGGCCGGTAGAATCGTAGAGCGGCCTAGCGCATCATCGAAACGCACATAGGAAGAAGGAGCGTCGCCTTCCCAAGGATACCCAAGTGCCTTTGGCAAATTAAGCTGTGTCGTCCGGACAGATTTGACAATCTCAGTCAAAGTATACGAAATCTGACCAATTTGTCTCTCTAGCCTATCAGTAGATTTTGCTCCTAATTGGCTTTGTTTGAACTAAGTGTCAGCGTCTGATCTGTACTCTTTCTCGAGTGCCGCATACGCACATGTCAACAGCCAGAAGGTATCTGTCAAATGCTTCCAGATGTGAACTCAGTCACTGTTCAAGTTTCCGGGCATCTTCGGCACTGTATAGTGACCACTTCACTTTTCGAAACGCTGTCTGTACCCGGTTTCCTCGGCCATTAATCATCCTGTCAGTATACTTGCTGGAATCCACCTGTAACGTTCAACCGTCACCAACAGAATATAAGCTAAGAGAGTACTTTGCGAAGAGATAAGACATACCATAAACTGGCTCAAGAGCCTGTGGCAACATCCAGCGTGGAAGGAGAGGCCATTGATGAAAGCTTGATCAACGTTCGACGTCATGCAGAGGGATGGATTCGAGACAAAGTTGCTGATGAGGCTTATTGAGGTTTTGAGGGACTTGAGAAGCTTGATCAAAGACTTGTACTCTGCAGTCGCGCCTCTGCAGTCGCTCAAGGCAGCCGCAATCTCAAAGGCCAATTGCCCAACGGCAATGAAATCACCGATGGATATTCCAAATGGTACTACCATGTTTCGACGAACTGTGTGTACCTAGGTAAATGTAGTAGCCACGTGAGGTTCAAAAATCCAGCAGAAAATCTGTAGAAGAATCCGAGGATAACGATGACAAAGTCCCGCCTCTGTAACTGCCTGATTGCGTGCACCAATGTTCAGCTCACCGTCTTCAGTCAGCCTTGTCCCTTTGTCGAGAAAGAGCAATGGAGTAGAATGTCCAAATGAGCCAACGTCGATCGGGAGAACAGGCTCCCCTCATGGGACTCGCTGAGAACTATAACCCTCTCTAATTGTCAAGGCCGAGCCCATTTTGCAGGGTGCGAATGCACCTGCTCAGATTTGCGCGGTCTCACGACTGGACGCCACGCGAGCTCTCAACCTTGCACTGCCACATCCACAGCCTCTCAAGCATCAAGGCAGCTAATGCACCTCAGTGTCTTCTCTCCATCCACAACCTCGATGAAATCGATATCTCTTTCATAGGCCCCTCCCCACGGGACTACATACGCGTATGCACCGCTTTCTAGAGACCGCTGCGTTCGCACGCTCCGCCTGCAGGAGCCAACGCACATCTTTGATAGTCATAAGCGTAGTGGTGATAACAGCCTGAATAATGTCGCACACGCTGATCGCATATTGTGGTTGAATGGCTTCAAAGTCAATAAAAATTAAGTCTTTACGTTTGGGGGCTTCTGCGCAATTTCGACAGATAGCCATGTTGTAGCAAAGAAGTCGATAACCACGAGCAGGCGAGGGATGGACATCTGGGAAGGTGCATGTGGCGCCGAAGTTCATTAGGGCCGGTGAGGAAATGCAAAGGCAGCGTGGCAGGCGTGGCAGGCTAAGAAAGAACACTGGAGCACGGACCTTCACCTATGACACACTCACTGAGCCACGCAGGTCAAGCCTGGGCTCTTATTCTTCTGTCAATCACCGGCTTTCACCTCTCAATCTCACTTAACATTCTCTCTGCGCCGAATTCTACGCATAAGAACCCATTGTCTTGACAATTTCGTCCTCCATAACAGATTTGGATCGATTCTCTCCCCACCCCCACTTAAAGCCACTGTACATCATGTCTGAAGAGTGGGACAGCGTCACGAAGATCGGAAGCAAAACTCGAGGCGCAGGTGGTGCAGCTCGAGAAAAAGTCGTCAAAGGCACTTCTGCCTTGAATGCAGCCCAACGGAGTGGTGGTGTCGTGGCTACTGAGAAAAAATTTCAAAGTAGCAATGCTGTGAGTTCTTCCCTTTCGCGATGAAGTACCTACCCCCCACGCCCCTGGATTCTGTCCGCCTACAAGTCAAGATTCTAGAATATAGACTGATGCCTACTGCTATAGTCTGGGCCCTCAGTCGAAGGTCAGCACCTGACGAAGGTTGATCGCAGCGACGAAATCGTCAAGCCAAAGACAGTTGGCAACAAGGTCGGAGATGCAATCAAGACAGCACGAGCAAATTCCAAGAATGACAAGGGAACTACAATGACGCAGAAGGACCTCGCGACTAAATGTAACACGACTCCGACAGTGGTTGCGGACATGGAACGTGGAACGGCTGCTCCCGATCAGAAGGTGCTGAGCACGATGGAGCGAGTTCTTAACGTCATCCTTCGTGGTGAAAAGATCGGAGAGCCAAAGTTTCCTAAGAAGAAGTAGATGCCAGGAGAGGACTACACACTAATGAACATATTCGTTTCTCTAGCGGGCGTCTAATCCTGATCTTTCCTTCGGGCCTAGATAAGTCTGTATAGACAGTACTGCAGCAAACTTCAATCGAGCTGTGGGCATTCTTGACCATTATCTATACTCATTGGGAGTTGTCTTACCAAATAGATGATAGAATTACCAAACCCCCACGAATTTGCTTTCATCATACTCATTGCATAGGATATCCCACGTCTGATTACAAGCGCATCCTCTGCTGCATGGGCATTTGACGAGACAACTCCATCCCTCGTGAAAGTAACTCCTACGTAATATTCCTGGGATCACTTGGGCTCATTGACGATGCGAGACTGATCCTGCTCGTGAAGTAGGTCACTCCATTACCAATGCTAATTTGAAACTCATCATAACACACATTAAGAAGAAACTCGGCTCTTAGAAGATGTATGAAGAGGAGCGTCTGCGGCTGATTAACCCACATGTTGCTCGGGTCTTGGCGGTTGATAGCTAGAAGTGCTAGACTAAGGTAGACTGCTGTGCTTGAGTCTGCTTTGAGAACAATGAAACAGACAATATCTACTGATGAGATTGCGGAGCCTTTTTAGTCTTTTGAACATTCTAGCTTTATGCAGGGGATGCCTCTTGCTTAAATAGTATGATAAATCAAACGGCCCAGCATGAGCACTATTACGGGAAAAGACAAGATTGGAGGCCTCCCACAAAATGCTTAATGCTGAGGAGGGTCGCTTATGCAGGAAGGTGGAGTTCAATGGCTAGACTCGGAATTCCATTGGCTGTTAACACGAAACCTAATATGCAAGTCTTGTTCAAATTGGAATTGTATGAGTCATTCAAAATATAGTTTGGGTATAAAATGAGCTATATCCTCTCTTTCTGAGGCTCTGAAACTGTATTCCTACTTTACTGTTCGCAGAAAGTGCATTCGAAAGATACGCTTTTTTTTTTTTACAATCCTTGTTTTATTATAATAACTTCACAGCGTAAACCAGTAGATGAGTGGTTTACTATAAATAGATACAACAATATTACACAGTTAGAAGGTACTTAATACAATGTTAGCAGTACATACTATACTTAGTAACTAATCGTAATAGAGAAATTGAATTTGGGTGTGTACTTTTCGTTTTCGCTGACTGTCAACTCGTGAACAAGGCATTTCACCTTTATCGTAGGGTTTATCATGGATGGGTACATTTCAGAACGTGATGATGATATCCAGACAAGCCGCGCTAGCACTAAACTGAGTAACTCGTCGCATCTCGAATTGAGTCATTAACAACTGATATACATAATGACTGATAGCTCCAGATGGTCTGCTGGCATCGAAAGAAGACACAAGTGGCCGCTCTGACAACATTCTGTCGTATTCATTGCGCAGCAGTGCTTCTGAAATATCGTCGAACTCGACAGAGTCTACCTTCAGACGCGTTCTCGCCAGCAACCTCAGGAACTTCTTCTCAAACAGTAGAGAGAGCTCTGACTCATCAAGTGACAAAGCAGTGACGCAGGTGTCGAGTGCTAGGCACCGAGTGCACACTAGGTAAGATTACTTTTCGGTAAGATGCTATTCCTTCAGTGGCCCTACCACGGTCAAACTTCAGGCCCATGGACTCCTATTGGTCCCTTGAATATCTTTGGAGCCTTCTGGCCATATAGATTCACAGCCACTACTGGTACTCTAGACGCCTGCAATACCTACTTCTTGAGGACTTCAGCGCACCGGTTCCATCAATTAGAGAGTATTCACTGTGCCACAACCTTGCAGTCTTCCCCTGCCTGCGATTTAAACGATTTCCAGTCCTTCCAGGCGAACTTACGTGCCGCAGCGACATAACCCTGGATGTCATACAGGCGGATTCTAAATCGAGATCGTCGTGCCGTGATCACGTGCCTGGCTGAGCGCATCTGAGAACCAGTTCCTGTTTCCCGTTTTCCGTTTCCCGTTTACCGTTTCCCGTTTACCGTTTTTCGTCCACTTGCATATTATGCTCCTTTTCTGTCCTCTGCCTTGTGCCTCTAGGTACCTGATGATGTAGATCCGCAACAAAGAGCAATGTCAGGGTCTAGCGTCTGAAAGTCTCTATTCTGTAGATCCTTTTGTCGAATTCCGGTCTTCTGGTTTTCCGTTTCCTGTTTTTCACTTCGTCAACCTCAGTGTCCGGACAAGGTTATGGTCATGCAGCCTTCCCACCACAACTACAAATGGGCCACTGTTGCACTAATACGTTATGCAAGTTCATCTTGCGTTCAATAACCCTTTCAGAAATCTCTTTTGGCCTGACATAGAAGCTCTATAGGATCGTTTTAGCCTAAGCAGGAGGTACCAGAGACATCAGCGCCATTGCCCAAGACTACGTTGAGTTTCAAGAGCTCCTGCTTCAAGGCATCTGATGTGACTCACCAGTTTCAAAAGTCTTCCAGTTCTCACATAAGAAGAAATCAATCATACTAAATCTCATATATCGACGTAATCGACAAACGAGATATATTTGAGAGACATGGATCGTTTCGCGAAACCGCTGGATGCGACATTCAGAGAATGTATAGACGAATTTACCACTATAAACGAATCGGAAGATCTTACCAACAATTCGGAAACTCTGTGGTCAGTGCCAACTGATAGTTTTCAACTTGCTGATAATTTCAGCGAGTCTGATTCGTCCTACCTTAATTCTTTGCAAAATGCTGTTTTGAAAGACTCGCCATTTGAGTCAACAGATGCCTTTCATTTCGACAATAACAGACTTGTGGACATTGACGGCAAGGACACAAATCAACTATCGCCACAGCCTGTCAATGAGTGGCAGCGGGACGATAGTCAAGGTCAGTATGGCAATCCCACCGAATACTTCGACCAAAACGAACTTTTGTGTCCGCCCAAAAATATAACCACCAACGACGAGTTGTTCTCCATTTTGCCGAATCTATCGTCAGCGCAGAACCATGTAAGCTATTGTACGCCATTTGGTCACCGTTGGCAGTACTAATTCATGTGAAGGTCCGATTAGTTGCGAAGTCAGAGACACCACCAAAAGGATCTGAGAGTTTCAAAATTCTAGGTGGAGCTATAGTCAACCTCTTGAACAACACTACTCTAGATATCACAGAAAATAAGTCTTCGGAAAACTCCGAAAAGTTATGCGACGAGCTCCCTTGGACAGCAGAGGAATGGACCAGCTTCATATCTTCCTTGAAACTTCCACTCGATAGCATCAGTACAGGAACGCCATGCAGCGAAGTGGTTCAGGTGAAGCCCACAAAATCGAGAACAAGGGCGGGTGCCAAGCGCAAGACGGCTTCGGCCAAGCAAAATAGACGTAAGAGAGAGCGTCCAGTCATTCTTTGCAAAGTATGCGGGCAGCAGTTCTCCCTCAAGCATCAATTAAAGTAAGTCATAGTTCCCATACGTTGGCCTTAACTTGAAACCGATGAACTGACACTTGGTAGTCGACACTTCAAGCGTCACACTTGCCCCCACAAATGTCCAATCGATGGCTGTGCGTGGGGCGAGAAGGGTTTCTACTTCAAAAAGGACCTAAATCGTCACATCAAAAGCTGCCATCGCAGTAAATCCCCGACGCATCTCTTTCCTTGCCTTGTATGTGGCTGTCCGTCAGACACCGGGTATAGTCGATTCGACAACCTTCTTCGGCATCACAGGAGAAAGCACGACGAGAATGTCGATGCTAGCAAATTGCGTCAATCGTTGCAAGTGCCGAAAGCGGCACAACCCGCGGACGTAGAACAACCGCCGGTTGCTGCTGGACAGAGAGTTCCAATCAAACTTGAGGCAACGTCAAGAGACAGCGAAATTCAATCGATGGTTTCCTCAGATTTAAGCTCCTGCAGTCATTCTCGTTCTACTTCTAATGGTGAAGAAGTCAACAGAGAAGTGTGGGACACTAAGGTGGTTGGAGATTCCTATGATTCCTGTTCACCTATCGGGAAGGGAAAGGAAGCAGCTACCTTTGCACTTGCTTGCATCAAAGTGGAAAATGAGAATATCAAGGTAGAGAAAGGTTCATTCGATTTTCGATATACAATTGCTTGGCCAGAGGAGGATAGTGAGGGACCATCGACCAAAGTTGAAGGTCCAACTTCTACTTCATCCTATGGGTTACAGGCCTTAGAAGATTGTGCTGAGGGTTCAGAGCTGTACGAGGATCTGAAGCCGGCAATAGGGAAGGAATAGGGTTTGATGAATATTCAAAGCTTTAATTGGTCATGCTGAAGATATATCGATACCCAGTCATGGAAGGTATATTGAATAGGGGATTTGCTCGGCCAAAGGCTGGTTGAGTAGATTTGGCGTCTGGTCTAAAACTTTATCGACTCCAAATTCAGACAGGATCTGAAATTTTTTTATGAAATCGAGGGTCACCCAAATGTACTGTAGCCGTCCCTAAGTGAGGGTGAGGGTACCTTAGTATAAAGGCACGGTGACGTAAAATCGGGTCGGCCTAATTTAGCTTGACCCCGGCTGAGTGAGCAGTAAGTAAGATGCACGGAGTAAAGCTTTAGCACCAGCCCCCGGATCACCACCGCATCCTCTGCTCCCGTGGACTTCAACCACGGCCTGGGCGCTCCAGGATAATTGACACATGCCGTTTGCAGTCATTATCTTGGAGTCGCTGGCCCTTACTTTGGCTTCTCTCGAACTCACTCCGTGCGCACCCTCATGATGGCATCCACTGCCACTGCGGAGTCATCTCGGCCTTCCAATCCCAGAGCCAAGCCAATGTCTGGCAGTGGCCAGCGAATTGTCCCCGTTATACCTCTGGGCTTAGGTCGCTCGCCTCCAAAGAAGAAACCAGCAAACGGTCCTCCCTCCAATGCGAGCTTTCCACCGCAGTCTACTGCTCATCAAGAACATGGAAGCAACGGGCACCAAGCCCCAACGTTGAGGAGTTCGGCAAGCACAGGAGAACAAGCTGCATCCAAGTCGCCTGATACTGCTTATGATCCTCAGGCAATTACTAGAGGAACTGGGAATGGAAATGCACTGAAAGACGATCTCGTCGAGCAGCAACCAATATCGCAACAAGCCAGTAAGTGTCGATTCAGATATTTTTACTTGTCAGATTGTAAAAGCTTTTTTTCCGAACTTAAAGCTTAGAGCATACCCTTACAGATATGAGCTCCGATACGCACTTTGAACCGCCACAATCAGCACGACTCAGTCAAATTCCAACTCAGGATCTCCCTCCACCCTTCTATCCATCTGGCGACCATTCGACCCCCGTATCTGCGGTTTCATCCAATTTCTCTAGAGCACTACACGGTTCGAATGCATCATTTAATGGGTCTTCGTACCAGACTCAATCAAGCGCGAATGGCATTGTCTTCGGCGGCTACGCTGATTCAAGCAGCTCCTCTCCAGCACCTCCAGTGCCATCCGGTCATATCCCCTATCCTCCTCCTCCTCTCCCGAACCTTGCACAGGGTGATCTACTTCCGCCTCTCTTCGCCCCTCCAAATCACTCTCATCACCTATCCGAACCCCATCCTTATGCAGCATATCCGCACCCGGCAAATATGAATCCGTACGGCCCTCCAAATATTTTCGGACGTTCTATGTTCCCTCCACCGCCACCGCTGTATCCAGCAACCTCACTTCAATGGGTGCAACACGGGAAACAAGGGCCGTATCCTATGGCAAGTAGGGATGGACGTTTGGTCGATGGGCGCACGCCGTTTCCGGATGTAACTCGGTCAATCTCTCGCACAGGCTCAGCTATTTCTTCCAGGACCCAGGAGCGCGAGCAACCTCGCATTTCACCCGAGCCAACTTTGGGAGTTGAAAACCCTTTCAATGGCACTGGCGAAGTCGAAACGAACAATTCCAGACCAGACATCCGCCATGATCCATTTCGACTTCCGACGCAAGGTCAACAAGTTGTGCCTACCAATGTTGAAGAGCACGCTTCGATCGCTTTGCGTGACTATCTATTCGCTCAATTTGGGAACGGCGATTTCGCGGACTACGTTCTGAATTTGGTACAAATTCACGACCGATTTCCACCTCTGATACTTCCTGTGCACGGAGTCGTCATTTCGCGCAGTCCAACAATGGCACACGTTATCAGGTCTTCGGGAAATTTTGCGCACAGCGAGGACGGAGAATCTAAGGTACTCCCTGTATCAATCTCAGATCGTTTCATCGACGGCTTTGGGTTTTCGGATGCACTGAGGTATCTGTATGGCGCACCTCTGGTCGATCCCAATCGCTTCCCATCGGGACCCACGCCAAACCCAGCTGGAGCCGAGATAGAAAGATCAGACATATTAGAACAGCACCTCGACTACGCTCTTGCCTACGCCGCAAGCGGTCACTTTCTTCAAGTAGACAGTGTGACCGCTCGGGGCATTGATATCGCCATTAGAATCCTACATTGGGAGACAGTGGAGAAGGCATTATCCTTCAGTCTCGACGGTGGTCTCGGTGCCAACTGGAAGACCGATGACAGCCCCGAAGATCGCGACAGCGTCTCGTCCAGCGAGGATTCGTCAAGCCGGCTTGAACCATCCCAGGCGCCTCCGACATTTGGCATCTACGCTACTCGACTCCTCCAGAGCATTGTTGAGTTCCTTGTCTCCCACTTTCCCCAAGACTTCATCTTCGACGCCACCGCCGCACAGCTCAAGGAAACCCCCCGTCTCCCCGCCGTCGTTGAATCGCGCCCCTCCACCTCCAACGCGCGCCTCAGCAAGATCCAGTTCGGCGAAGTGCCGGTGGAAGATGTTGCGCTGCAGTCCGTGCGGGCTGCCGCCACCTTATCCTCCATCCTCATCAGTCTACCCTTCCCGGTCCTGAAGGTCTTCCTCGAGCACTACGTCCTTGGCGGCCGGCTCGGCTGGCCAAAGGTCGTCGACATAATGAGGGCCGTCATCGACGAGCGCGAGAGTCGCCGCAGCCGCGTCCTTCGCAGTCGTGTCATGGTGGCGGATGACGCGCTCGCGCGGAATGCCCGGTGGGAGGAGAGCGTGGAGCCGAGCAAGCAGCATCAGTCGGGATTTCGGATTGCACGGCATCGAAAGGGGATGGATACGCCAGTGTCCGGGACATCAAGCAAGTCATAGAGTGGAAGGTTGGTGAGGCTCGAGGACGCGAGGTCGATGATGCGTTTCTATTGACCGAAAAAAAAGGAGCAGGTGGCGCGTGATCTGTATATCTTCCCACTTTCGGTAATTTAATCTGGTCTTCTGCATAGCGAGCGCATGGCGTTGAGAAGTTGGGCACTCTGTGTTCCATGAACGGCTCTCAATTCCCTGCAATGACGACGGCGACGGGTCTGGATCTAGGCTGAAGCATTGTCTAGTGGTCTGGATATGGAGGGACACAGTATCTAGCTGGTACTAATGGGCGAGCATGGCTGCAGTAATGCGTCTAAGCTGTCCCTGTATACATTACGCAGGTAGTTGCAAAATGCTAAAAGCTTCCAATGACCGCTAGTGAGTATCAGAGAGTATCGCTTCCTTCCGAAGTGCATTAATGTATGCCTGCGCATGACTGCGTATGCTGCTACCAAGTTTTGGCATACGATCAAACCTCTTTCGGGGCTCTCATGAGTTGTGCGTATAAGGTTTACCCCAATGTCTAGCCAGCACCGGACTTCTGTCACAGGACCTGAGATTAACATTCAGCAGCGTATGCAATTGTAAGAAATTACACCTCGGCTGGACAGATGATCCAATGGACTGGTGCGAATGCCATGCTGAGGGAATGACAAGAGGAAGGTTTCACAAGAAGATGGTAGATTCGGAGTTTGCCGGTCTCGGGCTGCTGATCGCTCCACCTCCTCGTATCTTGATCTCGTTGCGGTTATACCCGGATCATTCGGCTTTCAATGTATTTCCGAGTTAATGTTGGACCGAATCATAAAAGGTCTTCTCGACTTGGCATCCAAATGGGGAAGGAACAAGCCATTGACGTCTCTTTCACGATAATGATGGGGCGTACCTCCGTAGGTTCGTTCACATTTCGCACGAATTCAATTGAAAAATAGGATGGAAATGACGGCGATATAAATGGGCTCAAGAAATCCGGTCTGGGGGTACACTTCAGTCACCAATAGCGCGCTCTACTCGAGGGTTCTGGTTATATAATGGGACCTAGACTTCTACCATTCGCCGAGGTCTAAAGCAGGCATGAGAAACACGGGGCTAGAAAAGAGAGAGATGCAGTCCCACCCAAGCCTCTAGAAAAAGGAAAATGAATGATCGTCCCAGAATATCAAAGACGAATTACGGCTGAGAGAGCTGGCTACCTTATGTACGGGGTAGCCCTTTGCATATCAAACTGAGGTAGCATCCAATTCGATACATTGTTATTAAAGAGTTGGGCGCAAGTACGAGAAAGCGACAGAGATAGCTAAACGCCAGCCGATCCTCTCCGATCATTACTCAAGACAACAAGTATAGCCGAAGGGAAAATGGAGTAGTTTACCGAAACCGACGCGGTGTCGGGCGGGAATCAGCCTCTCGAAGGAGTTCCGCTAGGCGGGCCGGGAGAACATGTCGCACAGACGGGAGTGGCGTGAGCCATGGCCCGGTAGCATGAGATTGATGGGGGAATGGGAGGGAAGGTACATGAGAAGGACAACAATTGCAAAGGTCGAAAGGAGTATTACTCCGTGTTCGGTGGCTATGTTTGAGAGCGAGACACACACGACCAGGCGGCAACGGAGCGGCCCCCTCATTGGCACTCATCGGCACTGGCAGGGATGCGGCAGCTGCACTAGCAGAATAATGGCGCCAGGAAGGCACATCCCATCTTCCTTCCTAATACAACCGGCAGTGATGCTGCAAAACCACCTGTGCCACCATTTTACCATGCACGCCAGGGTGCGGCAAAGCCAAGCTGCAACCCACGTACCCACTACCACGCACCCTCGCACCCTCGTCCATACGCAGCCTCGCACCGCTCTCAAGGACCGCTCTGTGCCTTCTCTCCTCCATGTTGTGTGCGACTGCTACCATCTCCTCCAGGCTTCGAGCCAATTCGTTCCGCTCGTGCCACTCTAATTGACGTTTTCCCGCAACACAGACCCTGATCAATTAATCCCCGCTCTGCCGGAAATAAGACTAATTTACGGAGTATTGCTTTCGCTGTTATTGACCGCCTCTCGACTCGCCTGTCGTGCTCCCACACTCATCATGACTGAATCCGACACCCAGCACGCCAATGGCTCACAGTCCGAGGACGGTGACATCGAGAAAGATCTGCGGCAGGAGGCTATCAACGATTTCGTCAATGCGGGTCCCGTGCAGGAAGACCTCGAGCAGCATGCCCGACAGAAGGAGACCGGACTGAGTGAAGACGGTGGGCAGGTTGACAAGCAAGCTACACAGGTTTCAGCCAAACCTTCAGTGCACAGCTTAAGATCAATACCCAATGGCGGACTGCAGGCCTGGTTACAAGTGATGGGGGCATTCTTTCTATTTTTCAACTCATGGTACGTGTCCACCTATGCCTTCAATAACGTTGTTCAACGGGATGATACCGAGACATCTGCTTCTCGACCCAAGTCAATTGGACTCCCCGAGCCTACCTTGTGCCAGCTTAGGCAGTCGAGTACCTGGAACCCTTGATAAAACAATTGCTAATCAATCCAAAGGGGACTAATAAACACGTTTGGCGTATATCAAACTTACTATGAGACCGGCCTCCTCTCGAGTTCGACTCCATCCGACATTGCATGGATTGGCTCGGTTCAAGCAGCGCTGCTGCTCTTCGTTGGCGCATTGACTGGCCCAATATATGACGCTGGATACTTCAAGACCCTTGTTGCAGTGGGATCTTTTCTTGTCGTGTTCGGCCAAATGATGCTTTCGCTCTGCAAGGAATACTACCAGGTGCTTCTTGCCCAAGCTTTTTGCGTCGGTATAGGCGCAGGCTGCCTCTTTGTGCCGAGCGTTGCCATCATTTCCCAGTACTTCAACTCCAAGATCGCGACTGCTATGGGCATTGCTGCTGTTGGCAGCAGTTTCGGTAAGTATCCCGATGCCTACCTTGTCTACTATCGTGTACCTTCTGACCTTTGTCCTCTCTTCTAGGTGGTGTCATATACCCAATAGTCCTCTACCGTCTCTTACCAAGGATCGGCTTCGGTTGGTCAACTCGTGTCCTGGGCTTCATGATGCTTGTAACCCTTGCCCCATCCAACGTCTTTATGAAAGTTCGGGTCCTCCCTGCACACAAACGTAAGATCGTGGACTGGTCTGCTTTCAAGGAACCGGCGTACGTCATTTGGGTCTTGGGAGGCTTCTTTGGCTTCTGCGGACTCTATGCCCCCTTCTTCTACATTTCCAGTTACTCCATCAGCACCGGCATCATGGGGCCAAACCTTGCGTTTTATCTTTTATCCATTCTCAACTCTACTAGTGTCTTCGGCCGAGCCCTTCCTAATATCCTTGCTGACAAATTCGGTCCATATAATATGCTCATCCCTTGCGGGATCATGACAAGCGTCTTACAATTTTGTCTTGTTGGCACACACAATACCGGGGGCATCATCGTCATCACTCTTCTCTACGGGTTCTTTTCGGGAACATTCGTCTCTATACCACCTACCATCTTTGTTTTGCTGGCTCCAAATAGAGGAATGGTCGGGACACGCATGGGTATGGGATTCACCATTATCAGCATCGGTGTTGTCGTAGGCACTCCAGCCTGTGGCTGGATTTTGAATGCAGCCGGGTGGAAATATGTGTGGGTCTTCGGGGGGCTGACCACAATGACAGGAAATGTGTTAATTTTTATCTCGCGGATGATCCGAAGCAATTGGACCCTTCGAAAGAAGGTGTGAAAGATCACGACATGTCACGAAGCGCGCATCATCTTGGAATTTCAGATACCCACATCAGCATCTCAGAGCAGATGCTTCTCTATTAGCGAACAACAGTACCGCCGTGTTGAGGAGACGGGCATGTCGGGGACCTTACCCTCCCAAGGCGTTATAGTTGGAAAATTTGTTTGATATTGAGGACATTCATAAGTCTAGATGGAGGACAAGACAGCTATGGCCGAGGTTTTAGTCAAGAGGAGGCTCTCAGCATTTCACCATGAAAGGTCGAAATTCTAGGATGCTGTAAGTTCGGTATGTAAATATGTACATGCATCAGAGCGATATGCCGAATCAATACCTCATGAAGTAGCTGCACACATCAAACCTTGCAATGCCATTCAGCGCATCAAATGTGAGGTATTCCATAAATTCTTTTAATTAATTTATTACGATCTCGTAGCATGACTCGACCTCACGAAACCCATATGGATCCGATTCGGGCCGGTCCGCATTTCGGGATCGGGCTCGGGCCCACATGTGCGGGTAAACGCTCTTCGTCCCGTTCTGGATACCATGGCAGACATGGAGTCCAACGACAACGACGACCAGGGTATGCGGGTGGATCCTCAACGAGCTGCGCAGCTCCTCGAAAACCTTCATGGCGTGAAACAGCGGATACAGGGTGCGAGTGGCGGCCGAACGGGTCGGAGACCTGTATGTTGACAGCTTTTAACCTATATCTCACTTTATCCTCACCATCCCTTCGTGGAGATGACATTGCCAAGGCCATGATATACTAGTAGAGCTCTCTTCTCAGACATCTCAATTGCTAACTGGGTCTCGCCTCATAGGTCCGCCTCATAGCTGTTTCCAAACTCAAACCCGTCACTGACATCCTCGCCCTCCATCGTCCACCTTCCTCCGCCTCTAATCTCGATTCGCACTTCCACTTCGGTGAGAACTACGCCCAAGAACTCACGGAAAAGGCCTCTTTGCTCCCTCACACCATCAATTGGCACTTCATCGGCGCCCTCCAAAGCAACAAATGCAAATCCCTCGCCCAATCCATCCCAAACCTCTACTGTGTCAGCAGCGTCGACACCATTAAGAAAGCCTCTCTCCTCAACGAAGGCCGCCGCCTCCTCTCCTCGCAAAAGACAGCGGATCAGCAACCCCATACCACCGACGAAAAGCAACAAGCAAATCAGCCCCCCTCATCCACAAATGGCGCCGAAGAATCTACCGCAGAAGACGCCAAGCTCCGCATCCTTGTCCAGGTCAACACCTCCGGCGAGGACTCCAAATCGGGAGTCGCTCCCCGCGATGCCGCGAATCTCATCCGCGAGATCCGCGCCTCCTGTCCGTACCTTCGCGTTCGGGGTCTCATGACCATCGGCGCGATCGCGCGGTCCCAGGCTACCACGCCCGAGACTGAGAATGAGGATTTTGTGGCGCTGAGAGAGGTGCAGGATACAGTTGTGAGAGAGCTGGGCTTGGAGGCCAAGGAGCTGGAGCTGAGTATGGGTATGAGTGGGGATTTCGAGGGGGCGATTGCGCTGGGAAGTGATGAGGTGAGGGTGGGGACGACGATTTTTGGGGAGAGGCCGGCGAAGAAGGATGCGAAGGTTAAGGAGGATGTGGAGGGGGAGAAAGGGTAAGGATTGAGTGAAGGGGTAGATGGGCCGGTTACAGGTAGACGGGAGCGAAGAGGGAAAGGCAAAATGCTGTCTAACGTTGGGCGGCATGCTTGTCAGGTTGGAGCAGGTGGGCCAGGGACAGATGTACGCCTAAATGCAAATATGTACACAGAGATGTCTGCCCGAGTTTCCTTGCGTCTGCTGAAGACCGCATCTTTTGTAGTGTGTAGGAACGATATGCATTGATAGTAGCCCGGTCTGAATTCAACGCCATCACGCGTGAATCAAGCCAATCTCACGCCTTGAACATGGAGGAAAAAGAAATGTGGTATCTGCACGACAA
The DNA here is from genome assembly GCA_010094025.1 of Viridothelium virens. NCBI lineage: Eukaryota > Fungi > Ascomycota > Dothideomycetes > Trypetheliales > Trypetheliaceae > Viridothelium > Viridothelium virens. The sequence continues at coordinate 177,115 of ML991799.1, forward strand.
ACATGCTTATGCAGAAACGCCTTGGGAAAGTCGATCCTCCATCAGCTTCAACAGAATCGGGGGGACGCCCTCGTCTGTCGCTCGAATCGTCACCCGATACATCTGTATGTCTCGTCAGTAATCTCGAAATAGCATTCATAGAAAAGGTGCCACATACCATAGTCTCATAATTCGGCTCCAATCTCAACAAACATCCAAACTTGCCAGCCTGCGTATGCAGCACCGTCGCCCCGACCAGATTCTTCGCATTCGGATCCACTCCATCCAATATCCCCCAGTTGAACCCGGCAACCGTAGTCCGCGTGAACTCCGGATCCATGCTCTTCCCCCGAAGACTCCCGCCCACCAGCCCAAAAATCTTCTGGGCCTCCCGCGGCGCGCCCCCAATCTGCTTCCAGCGCTTGAAGAAATCATCCGCGGTCAACTCCGCAGGGCTCATATACTTATGCAACACAACCGGCAGCTGGAGCGTGAGCGCCTGCAGCGCACCAGCGAGGTACGAGACACGGATCGTCGGGGCATCTGCAAACACATGGCGAGCCTCAAACATAATCATCTGCTGAGTCTGAGCATCCGGCTGGATGGCGGTGTCCGGCAGGCTCTTGAGGTCGACGGCGACCTGCTCGGCCGAGGCGCGGTGGTGGTCCAGCGTCGTGGTGAAGGAGTCGATGGGGAAGGAGGACTTGTTGGTGAAGTAGAGGATGATGCAGCCGCGCTCGGAGCGGTACTCGGAGCGCAGCCCGACTTGCACCTGCGCGTCTTCGTAGAGGACGCCCTCGGCGCGGAGGAGCAGTCGGTTGTACCCGACCTCCCAGTCCGGGCTGAGGTGGGCGGCGCTGGCGAGGTTCGGCGCCTTGCTTTCGGAGGGGGAGTTCATGTCTAGGCCGGCGAGGTCGTGGGAGATACCGTTGGTCCCGTTCGTGCCGTTTGTGCCGTTGGCTTGGGCGGACGCTTGCTGGGCGGATGTACCAAGACCACCATTCGTAAGCGTTCGCTTGAAGCCGGTCTTTTGCTGGGCCAATTGAAACTCTTTCGAGTCGATATTTGCGTCTTTGCCCCCGATGACCCAAGTCCGCTTGTCGCTGGTACCTGCATGTTTTTGATGTAAGCGAGATAGCAGTGCAGAAGCGCGCTCCGGGAAAGGGGGCATCTCATCGCAGACGGTCCGTAGAAGATCATCCGTCGGTAACGTTGCAAGAGCAAGGTACTCGCAAGCTCGTTGTTGCAGCTCGGGATCCATTGTGAAGCTGTATGCCCTGAATACCTGAAGAAGCTGGTCCTTAATTTCAGGGAACAAGTTCACAAACTTAACGAATGAGGACAGCAGGATGGCACGCGTACTTGACGAGCAACCCTGCAGCTTCGCTTGCAAGGCCATGAACTGCTCAATTGGGCTACATCCGGGGTTGTCGGCAATCAGATGGCCAAATTCCCCTAACAAGTAACCCCCAATTTTGACAAGAGTTTCATGGCAGTGATCCGCTTTGACGTAATGCAGTATATTTTGTGCCGCATAGACCTGGAGCTCTTCATTATTTGTAACGATCTGGATGACTCGCTGCCAGACCTCATCGCTAACATGATCTCCAGCCATAGAGATCAATCGCAGTGATATGTTGACATACCATTGGATATCTGTCGCGTACTTCTCGGTCAGAATGGCGATTTTGAGTACCATTTCTTCCCGTATCGCATAATCTGCGGACTGCAAGTATTTGAGAAGCTCGGAGACAATTGGTTGGGCGTTAGTCTGATCGCACATGCTATACAGAAGGTCTAGTCCCTGGCGCCGAACACTGATATCGCGATCTCGTAATGACCCAAGTATTATATTCTGATGCTTCTTGAGTGGATCCAGTGTTTCCGCGCGTGCCGCTAGATGCGTCATGGCTTCAAGTCCGAGGTATCTTACGTTGGTCTCCCGAGACTGAATGAATTTACCGAGACGTGTGGATATTTGAACCATAAGGTCATGCTCGGTGTCGAGATGAATGGTTAGGTTGATGGCCTCGAAGAGAACGGCATTCTGAGCGTTATTCTGCTGCACATTCTTAGGCATTTCCATAGCAGAGTCTAGAATGTGTTGCATTGCATCACGAATCAGACCCCTAACATGGCTATCCTCCGATGGCGGATAGTATTGGAGGAGACGAAGCAGCTTTACTTGTAACCATGGACATGGTACCTTGTAATAGTGGTAATCCGGCGGACACTCATTCTCAACCACGATACGTTTTAGTCGTCTGGCAGCTTTTACGTAGCTAGTCTTATATTGGTCCGCGTGTTCTTGCACGAGAGCCATGACAAGCGAGGTGACCGAAAGAGCAACTCCAGTGTCCGGGTCATCCATGAGTGATATGATGCGCTCCGCCCACTCAAGCTGCACTATGCTTGAATGTTTCCGATATAGTCGCAGAAGTGTCAATGCGGCCTTCTTCTTGACAAAAGGTTTGGATGTTCTGAAGCAAGTCAATAGCCGGGCCTAGGTCGCATCAGACAGAACAACTCACGGTGATATCAGGAGGCGATGAACTTCGGGGCTCAGCGCCTCTCCCATCTCCTTGCCTCCGACGTTGGCAATCGCATGTAGAGCCAAACAGTTGTACAGCTCATTGTGATCCATAAGATCTTTCCGAATGCTATTCACGACCAAGTGAAGGAGCTCGTGTTCTTCATGCAAAAACAAAGTAACTGCCAAATACCCAATTTGCTTTTCCGAGTATTTATTCGATGAGACGAGGTTCACGGCTTCAAGATGACCAAAATCGACATTCCAGCCGAGAATGTATATGTAAAGTAGCTACACAAATCAACATTGTCCGTAGTAGTCTGCTCGGTTCTGACGTACCTTGCAAACATATTTCTTCTTTTGATACCCGTTCAGACCAGCATCTGTTTACCATTAGTAGTTACGTCATTTGTCACGATGAGCATTCGCAAACCCTTGAACTTGTGCCTAAACAACCAGGTTAGCCAATATGACTCCAAAGACTGGTCACCAAACGAACCGTATATTTGCCAATTCCTTGTTGATCCTTTTCTCTTCTAATTCGCGCGCGCGGGCATTCCGGAGATCTGCGATGAAGGAAACCAGCCCTGAACGCTTCTTCAGTATTCAGACCTCCATGGGATGACGATTCTTCCTTACCTCTCATTGACGAATTGTTTCCCGAATTTCCCCGGCTAAAGAAGCCTCCGGCGCCCGCCGCGGAAGTCATCCTGACGGAGACTTGGGGTTCAGCAGCTGCTGGCGGGCGCCCGCCCTATGGTACGCGTTTTCGAACAGTATGCGAATCTTATTTGGCCACGGACGGGGCTTTCAGGAGCTGTCAGACGAGTCGGTATCTCGGGAGGGACGGTCTCTGACTTCAAATCGATCATCGGCTGTAGGGTTTGGAAGCAATGTCGTGAGGCTGCATTTCCAGCACAGGCAAGCAGTGCAAAGAGGAAGCAAACCTATCAGTCCAGGGAAGGATTCAAGTAATACATGCAGAGACCGCTCGAGGTGCTGGGTCACCTTGAGGTGTGCTTAACAGTGGCTTACGGGCTAATCCCGAAGGGGAAATGAGGATTTGCGGAGATGCACCGGCGTCCACGACACCACTGATGCCATCTCATGCAACATCTATTAAATATTTCTGGATACGCATGATGAGCTACAAATCGAATTTTTCGGGGAGCGACTGATACAATGTTTTCAACCCTCCATACATTTCCGAAGCAGCAATGGAAGCCAGGGCCATCATCGTTCACCTAAGGCTGTCAAGCATGTAATCATACCGATTTTCCGTAAGCCGTCTCGTTGAAACGCTTTTGATTCATCCAGCACAATACGCTTCCTCCGGAAGAGAGCTCGTGTGCATCATCATCACTACCTCAGCTGCATCAGCCGAGCCAGCAGGGCCGTGCTCAGCTATAGCTTGCCACGATACGTGAAGTCCGTCTCGAGAGCACCACAATAAGCAGCGGGCTTGCCCCCAACGCAGTTGCATCCGGAGGATTGTGCCCCACAGTTGCATTTTCCACCGCAACCACAGCCGGACTTTCCACCACAGTTGCATTGTCCTGTTCCCAAATCAGCATTACTCCATGTTGGAAATGTTGAAATCAATCCCGACCTGAGGATTTCTCTCCGCAGGAGCATGCGTTCCCCGAGGTACCGCTGCACCCACATCCTTCTGTGGATCACTTGTTAGCACAGCTCATCATTTTGTGGTCATACTGCCAGCATGTTACGAAATCGTTGACAAAGAGCTTGTTCCATAGGAAAAGTGACGCCAGTCATGGAAGGAGATAAGGGAAACGCACGGCATTGGCACTTGCCTGCCGACGGGACATTCTCTGTGGCCGCGTACTCGCAGTCACAACGGAAAGCAGGTCTCTTTCCACATGAGCATCTTGCTGATGTAGCAGAGGAAGATTGGCCAGAGCAAGGGCAGGTAATGGTAGCCATTGATGCCGACATTGTGATTGCAAAGTGTGGTCAGACTGCTTGGATGGAATTGATTGAAAGAAATTTCGGATGTTGGGGAAATTTGGTGGTTCGGTGGTGAAAAGAAGATGAGAGACTGAAGTGAGAGAAAGGGAAAGGAGATGATCTTTGGGAAATTGGGAAAGTGGATTGGCGGAAGTTACCGATTTAGAAAGACGGATCGTGTTGCTTTTGAGCATTTTGGCAGGCACCTTCCAGTTCAATCTCTGATCATGTGAGCCCCAAGCTTGGAAATTGGTCGGAGTCGGGCTTGCCTCGCTACCCCAATATGATCCGGGGATGCACCTGACCCTTTTGACTGCAATACTACCTCTGTAGCGTTCCTCTGCCGAAGTTCAGGAAAGCGTGATCCTAAAGCCATTTCACCACTACCGAGGACCGTAGCTTCTACGAGGTATAGAGCAATGGGTAACGAGGATCCGGGAATGAGAAGGCACAGAAGCCACAGAGGAGGAGGGAACTTGGGAAGGCCTAGTTGCAATTCCTACCCATAAGCACGTTCAACTTCACTTTCCATGGTTTCTGTCACTTGACACATTATTATCAAATAACTTTGGTTTCTGTCAGTCATCGTTTCTTTGATTCTCAGAACGCATGGGTCATAGTTCTCGACGCTCTAGATATGCCAATCAATCGACTGGACCCAAACAAGCGAAGAGGAGCAGGGTCCGTGTCGGCTCCAAGGGATCGCCTGTGAGAGATGGCTCGGGGGACAGTGCAGTTCAGCTAGATGAAGCAAGCGAACGAGATCGTCGACGCTCAGAATTTGAGGGTATACTCATGATCATGAGCCGTGAATCATTCATATGCTTATCGTGAATTAGAGACGCTTCTTCCCCAAAAGCAAGAAGAACATAATCAAAGATCGAACGCGACCGAAGGCTCGGCTCCTGCCGTACAGTCCCGAACGGCATATCTGACGGCCAAGGCAAATCCCAATGCTCGAGCAGCCATCAGAGACTTGAAGCTGAGAGGCACTAGTCGCAAGAGCCTCAGCCAAACCTCGAGAGACATACAAGCTTGGGAGGAGCACTTTGCTCGATGCTTGGGTGAGATTCCTGGGCTTGAACAGTTCTCAAGTGGCGCCACGAAGATTGTTCCTGATGATGTCACTCCATCTGCTTCAGGAGGGAATCTTGGACTTCTTCTTCAGAATTACCCTGACGATATCACTCCGTCTGAGTCAGTAGGGAACTTTGGGACAATCCCTGAAGATTTCCCTGACAGACCGAATAGGAATGGGACACGGGCTCCTGACCAATGTTGCGTCATCAAAGGCGAAATCTGCACCGAGCCCTCGAAGCAGGAATGGCAGCTTCGGTTAATTGAAGCTGATCCTCTACGGGCTCAACGCGAGATGGTGCCAAAGCAGTCCCGCTTCTTCCCTATCGAACACAATTCACCCAGCCGCAGGAAGTCTTCTTCACCCCCTACAGAGTCGCGTGATGTCAACAAAGACCTTTTCTGGGAAGTTGCAGCAAGAGAATCAAGACAGTTGTATGGAAAGAAAGAGCTAGATATTCCTGCCGACGAAAAAGACATTCGGACAGACGGAGTTGATCCTTCACAATCTGCCAAGCTCAAGCAGGAGAGCACTACAACTCCATCCACAGTTGAGAGTAATCATGCTCTTGACAATGGATGGACTCTATTACAACCGGAGGAAGCGAAGTCACCGTCGTGCGAGTCGTTGCATACGTCCGCGAATGAATCAAGAATTGAGGAACGAGTAGAGCCTGACGTACTGTGTAAAGAGTGTGAGTGGCCGGGTTTAGAGGACGAGCAAGGTCCAAACGAAATGGCTTGGAATTGACTTGATGAAATGGAGGATGGTCTGATTGAGGGAAGAACCTTTCTAAACAACCAACACGTGTAGTTCACCTTGATGACCGGCGATGTACAGAACACGAACTTCAATGACCTCTGTATTTTTAGTTCTCCTCTCACGATCAATCCTATAATGAGCCCTGGAGATGGTGAGACTTCAGTGTGAGAATATTCGAGTTGTAGTGAGTGCCCGAACGTTCGTGTTCGGAGGGTAATTGAGCAAAAAGCGCGCTAGCGTCAATGCGGCTAGCTTTGTTTTGGTTTTTCTCGATTAGGCCCTTGGGCAGATCTAATCAACAAAAGTTGCTCTTAGACTCCCACTTGAGACTCAATCGCTAGCAATTGGCATACGGTAACTCATCGCTATACAAAATGTCGAATTCATTATCGCCTATTGCAGATTCAGCGCTGAATGTGCATCGAACACCTCCAACCGCTCAGAAAGACACCAGCAACCAAATTTTGGCTACTACCGAATCGCCCTTGTTAAAGTCTCTAACACGATGGACTGGCGACGCCGTAGATGCCGAAGAAGGGCCTCCCAGCTCGCCATTTGTCTCAGAAATTGACCTAGGAATCTCTACACCTCGCATGTCCTACACCCCGACTAAACGAGGATCCCCGAAAAGCCCAACAGGCTCACCTGCACGTTCTCCATGTGACAGACCTCCCACAGCACAGAAGAATACACCGATTTTCGAAATTCATGCAGATGAACCGTTTGCAGGTCAAAACTCTCTGGAAAGTCCTTTGAAGGGATCATCATCTCCTTCAAAGCAAATCATTTCGGAGCTTGCGGCGCAATGCGCTTCTACCCCACCGAAGGAAGATGATTTTGCACAGAAAAGGAGTGAAGATGCGGACGACGATGAACATACCATGGACTCTCGTACTTCTAGAAATGCGAAGAAATCCTCACCTCGAAAACGTACCGATTTCACCAACAACCGAAGCCCGACGAAGGCGACACCCTTACGCTACAACGAAGGATTGACGGTAGCAACAAAATCTTGGACACAAAAGGATATCTCATATCGGACAACTGTCACTGAAGCAGGAGGCGAGGAGCCAGGCATTGACGATACATGCTTCAGCGCATTTTCAGAGGTACCAGCTGAGATGACAAAAAAATTTCAGGGATCGGCCAAGAAGTACCAGCCTGACCCAGTAAGTCCTTGCATGCAAACCAGCAAAGATGACAGACAGAATATGCAAAAGACCTACAGGACTGATCCATTGGAACAACAGGCAACTACTCCTCGTGCAGGTGGCCAAATTACTCCTGGGACATCTCGCAAAATGCATCGCAGAGACCAATCCACATCACCATCGCCAACTCCCCGACGACAGAAGACTCCCACAGTTGATGAAGGCAATACGACCACTCTGCTCCTTGATTTTACCCAACAAATGGAGTCATTCTCTAACGCTTCACGTAGATCACCTTCAAAATCTAGCACAGAATCAAACTTACTGAGTTACATAAATGGACAACGATCACCTACCAAGGTCGCCGCTACACCATCAAGAGGTAACAACATCCTGAACCTTCTGGACTTTGAGTTACCGCCGGCGCCAACTCCAAGGTCAATCCCCACCATCACTGTACGAGAACTGGAGTCTCTAAAGTCTGGCTATCAATCCGAAATATCATCACTGAAAGCGACCCTCAGCGGGCGCGAAGCCGAAGTCGAGAGTTTGAAGAAGGCCGTCAGTGATGCAGAGCGTCGGGTTGGTGAAGCACAAGAAGTGATGAGAGAGGAGCGCAGCGCACGGGAGCACGTAGAAAAGGAGAAGAAAGAATGGGAAAATCGAGGGAAAGAAGTGGAGAGCGTACTTAGAAACGTCAAGGAAGAGATTATGAAGAGCGACAAGGAAAAGGACGATCTAGTCCGGAGACTAGAGGAAGCTGAACGCCGGGCGGAAGAAGCTGAGACAAGGGCTATCGAGGCGAAAGGAAGGTCGGGACCATCTACAGGCGACGTTACGGAGATGATGGAAGAAAATGGCGGCGGTAGTGTGGCTACTGCGGAAGAGGTCCAGCGCTTGGTTCAGGCTCAGCTGGATCAGAAGATCGAATCCGTTTCACGAGAGTTGCATGCCGTCTACAAGAAGAAGCATGAGACCAAGGTTGCCACTCTCAAAAAATCATACGAGGCCAGAGCTGAGAAGAGATGCGCGGAGCTCCAGCACAAGATCGATGACTTGTCAAAGCAAAATGACGAGCTCCAGATTGCGAAAGAAGCTACCTTCTCCGGAACGCTGCCTTCCAATTTTTCTGAGGCGGATCGCGCCGCTGAGCAGAAGAAGATGGAAGAACAGAAGACCGAGCTTGAGGAGCAAAAGGCCAAACTCGCAGGGTTTACGGAAGAGATGAGGACTATGAGGTGTGAGCACGCACAGCTCGCCAAAGACCTTGAACAAGAACGGATAGAAAAGGGGGAATTGGTCGCTGCAGTTGATGAGATGCTCGCGCTACAGTCTGAAGTAGGAGCACCACATGCTATTGATGACTTTCGCAAGAGCATCTCAAAGCCGTCAGGACTAAAGCCTCCTGGTGGAGTATCCGGGGCCTCAGCAGGGGAAAGTAGGATTGGCCGGGTACCCCAAAGTGGACTCAATCGGAGCATAAGCGGGGGTAAGAGCAGAATAATGACCAACATTGAGAAAATGGGAAGTGGAAGGTAGCAGACTCGACCCGTACTGAACCTTGCACAGCAATCCTCCCCTTTGGCTTACTACAGGATTATGAAGGATTGGAAATGTGGAGTTTCGGGGATGATCGAAGGATACTAAATCAAACACATCAACCCTCGGGTTAATCTTGTAAGATTGGAACTCATAGCCCGTGAAAATGAGAATAGACAGTAGCGTTGACCGAGCTCGCTTGTGCTCATAGATGTTTGTGTCATTGTATTGATGGAGCATACCAGGTAGGTAGGCGTGCTGAGTAGGGGTTTAATATCCCATGCGGCATCTCTGCGCACGGACCGACATAAGAAAGTCCAAAGTCAATTTTTTGGATAGGAACTTGGTCTTCCACGCTCAACGCACCTTCTCCACGATGTCAACCCCGCAATGTTTCCTCCGTCCTCTCCGTACGACAACGTCCTCTCTAAAGCCAGTTCCAGATACACGATGGCTATGTCCCTCCTGTAAACGTCGATTGCAACAAGTCCCGTCCTTGGCTATTGGGCGCCGGCCTTTCAGCACCGCGAAACGAGCAGACCGAACAGAGACATCTGCATCGGCACTGCAAGATATTGAGACCAATGGGCAAGTCATTGGGAAGAAGACAGAAACATCAGTGAATGACGTTTACGAGCCAGCTGCTACCTGGGCTGGGTTGGAACGAGTAGGCGGGAAGGAATGGCGGAGGAAACGGCAGGTAGCGAAGCCTTTCGAAGGGTATATATGCTCAACCAGCTTGCGCCACTCTTTCTTACAACTGAATCGATGCCAGGTTTTTCTCCAATTCTGAGGAGTCGAACGACAGAGACCCCTCAGTGGCGGTATGTCGCGCAGTGGTTGAGACGCTCGCAATGAGAGCGAGTGGCGGGCAAGACCTTGGCGAATTCCATGAACTGGGTGAAGCATCAGAAAAGGCCACAATCACAGTAGCTCCTGATGCACGAAGTGTGGCTTTCGACATGGACCAGCAAGATGGAACCAAACTCTCTTACACAGCAATACCCCTTTCCAGCAGCGATTTCCCAGACACCGATGAGCCTTTTGGGGCTTCGAAAAAGAAGACGACTGCAGAGAAGACTATGCAGGAAGACTCTAAGAGAATGCAGTCTTGGGCAGATGTGCCTCTCCGCGATCCGAGCTTCAAATTTACTGTAAGCTTTCCCTACGCACTCTCTGACAGAGTGCGAGGATATGGCTAACAAGATGAAGGTTGTGAAAAGAGTAATGCAGCTCATTGGCAAGCCCATATCCGACCCAATTATCCAGCGGAGCAAGACGGCAGGAGAGCTATCAAGCAATTTGCTTATCAAACCAAAGCCAAAGAAGCTTTACAAGGCACTACAGGACAACGACTCTCTGTCGAATCTGACTAATGTCAAAGTCCACGACCGTCGGGTCACACCAATTGATAAAGAGACGGGTGTTGGACGATGGAAGGTCATTGAACAGGAACTCCTCTACCGCGACTTACCCGTGACTGGCCATGGACCAAGGTAGTAAATAAGATAAGTGGCGAACTAAGTGGGATTATCAATTCTGCCTTCATTTGTGTCAATATCAATAATCTCTTTTTGTGTACCATACAAACCTAAAGATCAAACATGTATTGTCTCTACACGTGCGCGTGATATCGATTTACGTTCGGGGGCATGTGAGCAATTCTCGCTACAAGCATTGGTTGCTCCTGCGACTATGAAGTGTACAAGCTGCCGTGTATCAATACGCGCTGGAGACCTGTTGACTTCTTGTACTCGCACCCTCCATCGCACGTCTCATGCATCCTCGTTTCTCCTGCACTCTATATCACAAGTCGTGAGCGGCTACGGGGCAACGGTAGAAAACTCTTCAAGTTCTGCCGTGCCTTCCCCGCAAAAGGTCCGTCTGACAGGCCGATGGAGGCTCGTCCCGCCGAGGAATTCCTGAGATGACCGATTCATTCGATGATGTGCGTTGAATGCTAAACGCTAGTTGCGCACCTTTGATCCAGTCAACCGAAGGAGGAGCGTCTTGCGATAATGATTGGCCATTGTACGTGACCATCTCGCATCTGAATTCAGTCATGTGATTTTGAGGTGGTGTGCCGAATCAGATATATACACCACGTCATTCTAGAAGATAGCCTGCCGGCTGGGGTGTTGATCAACACGGAAAATTCAAGGAATGATGGTCCGCGTAAATTGAGCTCGTCTCGAATTCGAAAGAGACCAGCGGTGATGCGCAACGAGTCATGAAGCCTTGAGTACGGTGGCGCAGCCTGTGCAATGCGCCACCCACGCCACACTGTGAATGACATGGCAGGCAAACTAGTCGGTACTCCCCGGTTTCCTGCATGTACCGTAGATCTCGAAGACTTCCAGAAAATCGCGCTTTACAAGGCATATGCTTGAAGAAGAAGATTCCAGAGAGCCTGCGCCGTAGAGTCGCATGTCTGCTGTGCGCTTCTGGACATTCCCAGCGCAAGACCAATGGCTAGCCAATGGCCCCGGCGGAGATTTTCTCCCCTTCTGAGTACCCAATCACAGACTCCGTCAACATTCTCCACCTTGAGAACGGTGCAATTAAGTAGATCATCTCTAGAGGAAAAGGGATCTCGTTTGTCTCCGTCTCCATCGCGGACCGTATCCTAGCCTCCGGTGAGAACTATCAGGGACCATTCAAGACATTGTTGGTTTGTACCGGTACGAAGGCAGGCACTCTAGGTCCGACCGTCAAGACGTCAGAAAAGAGGAAATGCACTCATGAGGCTAGCTGCAGCAATGCTTGCACCTGCAGAAGCCAACTCTTCTTGCAGAGAAGGCGATCGATCACGACAACTTTAATTGTGGCCGGGTCCGACACAACCCGATGAGGCATCAGGCATCAACATTGAGATTCAACGAGGTCGAAGAAGACATGGTGAAATCGTAGTCTCAGTCTCGGTCGGTCCGTGCAAAAATAGCCAGTAAGTTTAGAAGGCTCAGCTTCTGCGCCACCGACGAGGGAAGCATCTTTCCCCGACGGGATAGCGGGTAAACTGGCAGCCTTCGCTTCGAGCTGACTGCAGTACTGAACACGCATCAGTGCATCGCTCCTGCATGAACTCTCGCATCTTTGCAGACCTTCCGTCCGGGCGGATCTTCGCCGTGGCGCAACGATGGACGCTGGTGGAGATTTCCAACTGGCCCCGTCCTGGTCTTGGCCCGTGGGGGACTCCCAATGACAGCCAAGAACGTGGGCTCTAGAACGCGATTCGTCCCGGGACGCTGCAGTCAGAGGTACAGAGAGACTTCGCCTCCTTCCACCAACGCTTCCCCGTCCTGCGTTAAGCGCCCCCGGCTGTGGTCAAGCGCTCGAGCGATGCGCGCCCATGCTGCTGGAAAGTGTTGTGGCCGGCACTGAGTACACGCTCCATGCTCCTACATCATTGTTGAGGCCCTAACTACTGATAGGATCGCGATTGAGACCCACGATTCTGCAGCCGCGCCGGTACCTCAGCTGACTGCTGTATGTACATAGGGCCGTGTACCTCTACCACTTGCAAGAGGTAGCCATTTCCCAGGCGTAGAAATGCTAGAACCCCGCCAGCGGACGCATGCCAGAATTGGTCGCCACTAAACCTCCGCCTTTTGAGAATGAGTCGCGTTCGAATCTCTTAAAAAGCACATGTCCTCTCGTCTGGAGTTTCGTATCGCGCCGGTCGTGGAGCTAAGAAGTTCTGTCCCCACTACCAGCTCTTGGCAACAGGACCCTTAGGGTTTGCCTCGTTGCTTGAAAGGTTTAATCATAACCCTCGCGTTGCCTACTTCTACAGACCTTCCAACCTGGGCAGCCTCGGATTTGAAGCTCACCAACGACTTGTTGATGCATAACTCGGAATACCTTTTCTCAAAGAATAGTGGGGCTTCTACGATTGAAGGATTTGGCTCACCTGTCGCACATTGCCTTCTTCGTCCATGCCTCGGGTGAAGAGTTATTCCAGAGGAAGACTACGGAAACATTAACACGAGAACAGTAGTATGTGGATACCGGTATTTGCTCTAAATGTTCACTTCTCCGTATGTATCTCCGCCCCCAGGAATTCTAGAAGTGATACTAACTATCAGCCCGCAGTTGTACAAGACGATGTGGTCAGCTTTTTCATAAGACTGTGCAGCGTTGTTCAGGCCTGTGTCACCACCTGTGAAGAATCAAATCGTCTGGATAAGGCCTCGTCGTACTATGCAAGCGCCCGGCATGACGTCTCACAAATCCCCTTCAAGCGGCCTGATTCGTCCTGAAATTTCGCGACCAGGAAATTCACGCATACCTCAGTCAAGGCTTCCTACAAGAGGTATTGCATCTACAACAGCAAATGGCAGCTATCCTCCACGGTCCCCGTCGCAACCATTTCGCGGAGAGAACTCCACAGACAATACATCGATAACAGTGTCGAGGCGGCCAGTTCGGCAGAATAATACGATGCCGAACCTTCTCGCATCCAAATCCCAGAGTACTGGCCACGTGAATGGACAAAAGCCTGCACAATCTGCTTGGAAAACTTCTTCAGTGAAGCCTAGGACACCGGCCATTCAGATTCCGCGAGAGGGCAGCATGATGAATGCGGACGTACACACACCTTCTCTTACTTCTGGCTCATCCATTTCCACCAACGATAGCTCGCGCAAGAACACGCTAAGGAGGAAACCATCTACCATTGACAAGTATGCTGGCAGGGGACATGGAGAGCAGGGAAGCTTCATATCGAGTCCAGAAGTAGGGAGCATACCAAAGTCTGATAACCCTCCTTGGGAAGGTTCCATACTGGGTATATCGATGCCGTCAGCCTCCCCACGATCAATGTCCCCAGAGCCTCTCCCTGGCGCAGGATCAGAGTCTGCCAAAGTTGGAACTGGTCCAGAAGTTCATACCAGTTCCGAATCGCGTGCCACTGAGGTCACCGGAGCCCCACATACGCCCAGCATCCCTTTGTGCGGAAGTCCCTCAACTCGATGCTCTGAGTCGCCAGGCTTGTTTAGTCATGCCTCAACACCCACATCTATGTCGTCCTATTCCCCTGGTGTTTTATCTTCAAAATTCGTACCACGCGCGCGTACCATCAGTCCTGCACAGCAGAGTGGGCTACCATTTGTTCGTCGGAAAATGGCTCCGGATCAGTCTTCCACAGTCACCGAGACACAAAGACTCTCGGCTGTGCAAGAAACATCCGCTTCATCGTCATCCATAGCAACAGAACGTGCTCAGGAGCCCACGAAAGAAGTAGGGAAACAAGACGCGCGACAGAGAACGAAAGATCGTCCAAATTTCCAGGCTCCTCCGGAACTTGCGCATCTTCTCAATGATCCTCCTCCTCTCAAAGGGTCTAGCAAGCCTGAGCGGCCGGTCAGACCAAGCAGGGATGGCACGCCAACTCTTGGATCACGAGAACCATCACCTATTGTCCAGAGTAACCTATCGCCTTTCTTCAACTCATACCACAAACGGCAGAGCTCCTCTGAAAACAAAATTGTCACCAGTCCGTCCAATGAATCCTCTAATAGCATATCTTCCTCGAAGAACGATGTTCGAAGAGCTCGGCTTCAAAAGCCTGCGAACTTCTCATCCAGAAATCCCTCTCCAGCTACCATTCCACATTCAAGATCCACAACACCATTGAATGTGCCCATTAATCCTTCCGTCGTCGCCTCAAGCGATGCTCAGACCACAAGGAGCAGCAGTGAATCACAAGAAGCGATTGCAACGTCAGCAGCAGACAATCACAACAAGGTGTCTCGCTTCGGCTTCTTCTCAAGACGCGCAAAAGGTGACAACGCAGCAGCTCTCGAGCGACCGAAAAGAGAGGCCAGGAAAGGACCGATGGCAGGAACTGGTCATGAGGGATATGGAAGACGACCTCTGCGCGGTCGTAGAGTGAGCTCTTCTAGCACGGACAGCATTGGACGATCTCCAAGTGCCGATAGTGCAGCTGGAAGCGTTGGAGGATCTATGTCAAACCGTAAGAGTAGCTTTGGCAGTAACAGCGGAGACACGCCGATGGACGAGTTCTTGTCGGAACGACTTACTCCAGTCTTCCTTCGTGGTGAAGGTGGCTCAATCAAAAGCGACCGCACCAGTTGGGATTTCGTGAGCAGCACAAGCAACCCGAGTACTACCCAGCTCTCCGAGGGAGATTCGAGAAGAAGCAGCGAAGAA
The DNA here is from genome assembly GCA_010094025.1 of Viridothelium virens. NCBI lineage: Eukaryota > Fungi > Ascomycota > Dothideomycetes > Trypetheliales > Trypetheliaceae > Viridothelium > Viridothelium virens. Next base: position 192,293 of record ML991799.1, read on the forward strand.
AAGCCATCGTTACCACCGAAATCCAAGATGCGTCCATTTCGTTCACCTTCGCCACTCAAAGGTAGACTCCTTGGACAGCAGCCACCAGAACCTGCCAGCAACGGTCATACAAACCCCGTTTCAGTCAAAGTTGTTAACAAATCTAAAATCGACGAGGGAAAGACTGCATCGAAGGCAGTGAAACGCTGGAACTTTTTCCAAAGGACACACAATTCATCGAAAAAGGAGCAGGTGGTACCAAAGCCAACACAGGATGCTCGTCAACATTTGGATCATTTTGGCCCTCATTATGCCATGATCAACAATGAAGAACGGCTAGACATGGAAGATCTTGACAGAATGATGCAGGATGGGGAAGGTTATTCTTCTGTCGAGGAGACTGATTACAACCCACTGCAGTCAGGCCCACCGGTAGGCATTTTGTCAAACCCTACCGTTCCTTTCGGGGAAGTGGATAGGAGGAATGCTGAGACGTCTGTCGATGACGCTGCCTCATTGCGAGCTGGCCGACGGCAAGTCCATTCCATTCTCTTACCGTCACCGCCCACACTGGACCGACCGTTTGCCGCCCAGGATCATTTGATGAAGATTGATCTCCACCCTCAACGCGAGGGCGCAAGTCCAACATCGAAGGGATCGACTGTGCTGAAGGACGTTAGCAAGGTCATTCAGGAACCATCATCGCCGTCCAAACCGATCCTCAAGACAAGTGTTCCGCCTTCCACACCCCTTTACTCGCCGCAAGAGTCTCCGTCCGACTCCCCTGGACGACCTAGCAGGCTGGCCCAAGTTGGTCGAATACCTCAAGTTGTTTCGAAACGAGACCGTGACCGAAAACTCCCAACCCAGTCTTTCTCGAGACCATTTGTTAATAACCAGCCGCGGCCTAATGTGAGCAATAAAGCACACGCTGATCCTGTCAACAGCTCAACAAGCCCAATCAAGGCCAGACGGGAATCCAGAGCGGATAAAGGCTCACCCGGGAAATCTGACTCTGGAAAAGAGGCGGTTGGTCGAAGCCAGGCGATAGCGGCTGCAACAAGTATATGCACTGCAGATGTCACAAAACCACCAGAGTTCTTCTCGTTTCCTCCGCGACAAAACTCTGAGCTTTCTTACACAAGTAGTTCAGGTACCGGTAGCTTTCCAGGCCAGCCCTGGGTCTTTTCACCACAGACCACTGCAGCTTCAGCTTCGGAGGAAGTATGGAATGAATACGATGATCTTATAGACGATGTTCTATCTCCAGTCGACGAGCCCTGCTCTGCAAAATCTGCCCTTGGGGCACCTTTTCAGTATCAGACAGCCTTGTCTCCCAAAAGTGGGGCCTCAAAGGACGCTTGCGTCGAGCAAGGCAAAGCCATTGCTGATAACGAGGCCGACACTGACGCATTTGCTGATCCGATTCGTCGATCATCGACAGCTCCGTTGACAATTTCGCACTTACGACAACAGCGATCAAGTTTCCTGTCTGCGCTCCATTCCGATGGCACACGCGAATCGGGGTTTACTGAGCTGATCAAAGGATATGCCGAGAGAAACGTTAGCGTAAGCAGTGAGCGAAAAAAGGACAGACTAAGCCTACCTCCCTCGACAAGATGCAGTTCCACAGGAACGCGCTTCAGTCTATCTCCCACTGCTCAATCTCCGGTCAGCTCCAGTCACTCCCTGTCTGCCACGGCTACGGAGTTCAGCCTGCCTGCTCCGACCACCACCAAGCCTGTCAAGCGCGAAAGTGAAGATAGAATGGAAGAGGCAAATCTCCGCTTTGGGGCTTTGATGACTAGTAAATGGCTGTCTTTTGGCCGCGTACTTTTCAGTCCTGCTCACTCTGAAATCAAAGATGGCAAAAATAACCGCGTGCTCATTGTTGACGGCTTGGGCAAGGATTGGTCCTACTACTGTGCTCTGACGTACCCTAAGGCAACCGTCTACAATTTAGGTTCTACCCCGACATCCTCCCAAACAAACCCACGCAGCTCTTGGCAGTCACTGCCCAATCACCGCCATATCCACCATGCTTCTATCTCTCACCCCTACCCCTTTCCACGTGGCTTCTTCGCTGTCGTGATCTTCCGGTTCCCGATCGGCGCTTCTGAAGCCACCTATCGTGCTGCACTCTCGGAGTGTAAGCGAGTCTTACGACCCGGAGGTCATCTAGAGCTGTCAGTTCTCGACATCGACATGGTCAACATGGGCAGCAGGGCGAGACGTGCGGTGCGACAGCTGAAGATGAAGATGCAGGCAGCACAGCGTGACGTGTGTTTAAAGCCCAAGAGCGACAGCATGATTCGATTGCTGGGCATGCGGGGATACGAAAGTATTAATCGATGCATGGTGGGTGTGCCGGCGGCTGGTATTTTGGGGACCCCTGTCTCCTCTCCTGCATCCTCCGAGAATGGCGACAAGAGTGCGTCCACGTGCGGCTCTGATAAGGCTAAGCAGGTACCAACGGACAGGACAAGTGCTGGACAAGGTGCACAAGCAAAAGGCGAATCAAGAAAGTCTAATGCTTCTTTTGGCGACATCTTCAAGTCCAACGCCGACACAAAGGACAGCGGCGTTGGCATTGCCAAAATGGTCGCTCGGGTAGGGCGATGGTGGTGGTCGAGCTGCTACGAGACACCCTTCCTATCTGACGGAGATGCAAGCAAGAGCATCTGGGATGACCCAGCCTTCCTGCGCGAGTGCGAAGAGCTCGGCACGAGCTTCAAGCTGCTGATATGCTATGCACAAAAACCAAATATGGCTGTGAGACGAACAGTGTCGGTATGAAAGGCACACACTTTACGCTAATGTGAAACTTGCGTTATCTGTATTATATTGTATGTACACGACTGCATATACTTTCCGGGCATCGGGGAATTGGGCGGGTAGGTTGGCTTTATGTTTTCGTGGAGCGTTGAAGCGAGAAGGATACGATTGAATTTCGTATTTCTCATGCAATAATTTCTCTTGACTGGTTCTTTGTACATCTCTCATCTATCATCATTTTCTTCATGTGGAGAGCGGGTAATCTCAACAACAGAGTCTTGTCAGTCATGCATAGCGTGGCTTGAAGCGGAAAACACAGGGTCGCAAGCTGAAGCAAAGCTATTTTTAAGTTGCGCAAGCCCAGCAAATGTTTGAAGTACACTGAGATGTATCTATTTGGACGAAGGCCATGACTTCATGTACGGAACGATGCCTTTGTAACCCTTTGCGACCGGCAGGAGGTCACAGTACAAATTACAGTTAAATGAAAACCAGAACGATATTTCTAGTACACTCCCAACACCAATCATTACCGTTTATCAACTAGCCATCGCCATGAGAATCAATGCAGCTCAGCAATAGCTCGCCGTATCCCTTATCACCTCCGCCGCAACTCTCTTCATTCACGTCGGCACCTTCTGAAATTCCAGCCCCGTCTCAATATCCCCAAACTTCGCATTCCACAGATCCGTAAAATAATTATCCCTCGCCTTCCACTGACCCCGATCGCCAGCCTTCGGCATCGTGTCCATCGCGCGCAGCACATACGTCGAGTTCAGATTCAACACCGGCATCCTCTTCATCTTCTCGCCATCCTCCTGCAGCCGGGGCACCGCACTCGACCACCCGCGCTTCCCCATCGCCTTCATAAGCCTGCACACCAGCAGCGCCGTCGCGTCGGCGCCGAGCGTCCAGCTCGCATTCGCGTAGCCTATCACAAACGCCAGATTCGGCACGTCCTGCAGCATGACGCCCTTCCAGAGGATCTTGCTCGCGAGATCCAGCGGCTTGTGGTCGACATCGACGCGTGCACCCCCGGCGAGCTGGATCTTCAGCCCCGTCGCCGTGACAATCAGGTCAGCGGGGACGTGGACGCCGGAGTCAAGCGTCACCCCGTCGGCGGTCACGCGGCTAATGGTGCCGGTAGCGATATCCGCGCGACCGGAGCGCAGCGAGCGGTAGAAGTCGCCGTCCGGGCAGACGCACAGCCGCTGCTCCCACGGGTTGTACGTCGGCTCGAAGTGCGGGTCGTGTGGAATCGTCTTGGGGAGTTGCCGGGTGGTGACGCGGCGGAGGGCGCGACGGGCAGCGTTGGGGAAGGCGCGGCAGAAGTGGTAGAAGAGGAAGGGGACGATCAGGAAGCGGATGCGGTTGATCCTGCTGGAGAGCCAGCGCGGGAGCACGTGCGAGAGCCAGGTGTCGCCGCCCGGGTTGGGCAGGGACAGCAGGTAGCCGGGACTGCGTTGGATCATGGTGACTTTGGAGGCTTTCTCTGCGAGGCTGGGTAAGAGGGTGACGGCCGTGGCGCCGCTGCCGATGATGACGATGTTCTTGTCTGTATAATCGATGTCGTCGGGCCAGAATTGTGGGTGGATGACGGTGCCTTTGAAGTTTTCCATGCCGGGAATGACGGCGGGCAGAGGCTGTGCATAGTCGTAGTAGCCCGTACTAAGAATTAAGAAATGGGCATAGAAATATTTTGTCTTTCCATCGACATCCACTGTGAGCGTCCAGGACTGTTCATCAGAAGACCAGTCTATGCTTGTCACCTTGTGATGATACTGGATACGTTGATCAATCCCATATAGTGAGGCTGTCTCCCGAACATACTTTTTGATGGAAGCACCATCAGCAATTGCTCTTTGCTCCTGCCATGGCCTCCAAGGGAAACCAAAGGTATGTAAGTCGGAATCGGACCGTATACCGGGATACTTGAAAAGATCCCAAGTTCCTCCAATGCCCCCACGTGCTTCGAGGATAGTGTAGCTTTGATCTGGAAGTTGAGTTTGGATACGATATGCGGAATTAATTCCAGATATACCAGCACCAACAATCACCACGTCCCAGAAATTATCCTCGCCCTTCGCAGTGCCGTTCATCGTACCGTTCATGGAGCCGTTCATTGAGCCGTTCATTTTATTGGATTCTTGCAACAGTGAAATTTGCCACCAGAGTACTTTTCTTGATAATCCCTACCTGAGAGAAAACAAAAGAAAATTTAAAGACCAGCCAGTCGAGCGCTGAAATCGTCTCGAACCGACTTCTTCAACGAAGGTATTGTCAGGATAACAAAAAAACGAGAGGCAATGGCATGGAAAAGGTGCAATGTGAAAATCAGTACTGTATCTGCTCCAGACCTTGGACCTCGGCTCGATGAATAGGTGTGAAAAGCTAGTCTGATGACACTGGCGAATCGCATGACATGCCCGATCCGAGCAGTTTCGCGAGCAAGTAGCACCATACAGAAGGTGCAGAGGTTGCCTGAGCTGGCCGTCGGAACTTCACGCGACTCCGAGTGTTGTTTTGCGAGACGCGAACGTGCGAATGCGAACGAAGCCTTGGAGTAATTACCGGGGAGTGGTGCAACTTTGCCGGGATGAGGCTACCAGCATTTTCGTTGCACATGCAAGCCTATTTTTGCTTTTTCTATCTTCGCATCCTGATTCCCTTGATTCGTCATAGAGTGTCGTGGCCTGTGATGGCAGGCCACCACATCACTGCATTTTCAGCAGGAAACTCTGCTTATCCGGACCCGCAGAAGTTAGTGAATCTATCGGTTCTGCAAGTTTCAGACTCGGCTTAAAAAGCGTGGCCGAGCTGGGTCGGAGGCATGTCTTCGCGTATCAAATTTAGATGGAGTCTTAGTTTTGTAGGTAAAGTTGTGAACTTCTGGTGGCTTAGAGAACGAAGTGACAAAACGATTATGTTGACGTCATATGCAGAGTACTTCGTACCCAAGCACAGGAAGGCAGGGCCTACGGTATAATTCCCTTACACAAAGTGGACTTGTTTACATGGAGTGAGACGTCTTTGAATAATTTGTGCCAACTCGAAAGGAAAAGCTTGTGTCTTTAACAGCAATTGGAGTTTTGGCGAACATTCGGCTCATGGTCAATGCTTCTATCACGAAGGCCATGCCATCGCTCTTTGACTCGTTCATTGTCTCTTAAGTCCTACCTGCTCTCGCCTTCCATTTTTCGGTGCATCAGTTCACAGTCTAGTCCAAATATGAAGCGCAAAGCTGCACCAAATCCGAGTACGCCAACCAAAAGAAAAAGGCCTGAAGTACCGGAGTACCATCTTGCTACGCCAGCCCGCGACGGCAGTGGAGAGATCATCTGGCCTGCACCTGAAGACCAAATCAGGACAGCGACTGACTTCATCATCGAATGTGCCAAATCCAATGAGAGAGCCCTCATTGTTCCCGACAAAGATACGGATGGCTTGGCTTCAGGTGCGATTCTACATCGTACCCTAGTAGCACTTGGTCTGGATCCCACACTTATCGATGTCCACCTTATTGAGAAAGGAAACACCATTCACTCCACCAGTGAACGTACTGCTATGAAAGCTTCAAATCCATCTTACATTATCATTCTCGATCAAGGCTCGCGAAAGTCTCCACCAGTCATAGATAGTCCCCACAAAGCCCTCGTTATCGATCATCACCACGCCGAGCTTGAAGATTTTCCTGAAAGCGCCCTGTTTATAAATGCATGCCATTCACCACCTGTTGTTACTAGCTCATTATTGACCTATTTGCTCTGCGAGCCTCTACATTCCGACGTTGCAACGCAATGTGACTGGCTGTGCGTTATGGGAACTCACGGCGATCTTGGAACAACTTTAAAATGGGAGGCACCGTTTCCAGACATGAAAGATACCTTCAAGAAATACACTAAGAAGGCCTTGAATGATGCTGTGTCATCCATAAATGCTCCGAGAAGGACTGCGACCTACGACGTTCGCTCTGCTTGGGATATCTTACTTAGTAGTGCCGGACCAGCAGACGTGCTCAAACATCCAAGACTGTTAGCAGCCAGACGTGAGGTCGGCGATGAGGTAGAGCGATGTACTCATACTGCTCCCAAGTTCACACCGGACGGAAAAGTCGCAGTCTTCCGAATAGAGAGTGCTGCGCAGGTCCACCCTATCATTGCAACAAGATGGGTAAGAACCTCTGCAATTGCTAGAGAATCCCGCCTGATCACTTATGAATCGCAGGCTGGTCACCTAAATTCCAATAAACTTGATTTCATACTGGTCGCGAATTCCGGGTATCTCCCAGGCAAAGTCAACTTCTCCTGTCGGGTGCCACGTTGTGCCCGCTCGCGGGACCCACCAGTGGACATCATCGTGGCACTCAAGCAGTATGCAGCAGACGCTCCTAGCGGGACTCTTGTTGAGCGTCTTGGTGAAGACTTCGCACACGGTCATACTGTGGCAAGCGGTGGAATCGTAAACCACGACGAATTCGAGGAGCTCATGGCCAGCATGCGTGTCGGTGAGAAGGTATCCAAACCAGCGGAGACGAATGGGAGCCCGCAGAAGAACACCAAGAACGGGACTGCAAAGCAGAAAAATACACTGATGAACTACTTCGCCAAACCGAAGAGCTGAAAGTCCTCTGGTACTAAATACCAATGAAGTCAGACCACGTTAAGCCATTGATGCAAGATCAAAGCGCTGTCTGCGACCTGCCTCATCGACCAACTCATCTACAATCCTATCCGCGTCTCCAATGCTATCTTCGGCGACCTCGCCTTCAGCGTCCACAAAAGCCTCACCATCACCTACTGCTCGCCCCGCCGGACCACCTCGCTGATATCTATGGCCAACGTTGCCTCGGAACGCACCCAGCTCTAATATGACGGCGCCCCTCAAAATCGCCGCCGCTCACTTCTTCACTACCGATATCACCTCCGTCCTGCACGCCCAGGTGACGTCCGACCAGCTGGTCTGCCTCCCCCTTCTCCCACCTGGCCTGCATGCCAGACGCACGAATTGGCGTCCAAAAATCCACCGGTGTTATGTACCAGTACGGTGAGGAGCCGTCGCAGTTGCTGGTCCGCTGGAAGCCCGACGGCGTGGTGATCGTCAAGCCGTCCGGGCCGGCGCAGCACAGCCTCCTGAGTCCTATGCCATCGTTGGTCGGCACCGCGGAGGGTGATGAAGAGGCGCACATTCTTGAAGCGGTGTGAGGCGTGCAGCTGGTATACCTGCAGAATTTTTGGATTAACGCAGGGGCAGCTGGAGGGGCTGTATACGAACGAGTGACCTGGGTTTTATGGGAGACCTGGGGTGGAGTAGACATGTCAAGTGTATGTCCAGGATGTGAGGAACGGGGACATTAGATGCGCAGCGGCATGTCCAGAAGATACTCTGAAGATTGGGGAAGTCAGGGGCCGGGATGTCGCTCTGATATCGCGGTTTTGTTCCGGGTTAGAGGGGGATGGACCATTGGCGACAAGTATGTACTGTATAATGGATGCTACACTGTTGGAAGCGGAGATGGTGAACGATGAACAGGTCCATGGAGCGATCGTCTGCTAAAAATTGGACTAATGCTATTGGACAGGCTATATGAGAGTCATTGTCGTCGAGTTGGAGCCCGACAACTACAAGGTAGGAAGCCGTCACGGCTCAGTTTAGCAGAGATCTAGTGCCAAAACATTCACGAGAAGCCTCGTTAGGTATTTTGCAAGCTCTTCCGGAACTGAGGCCAGGCCTCTTTCCCTCGTTGATACAATGCCAACCAAAGTCGCCTTGGCACTATACATTCCGCTCCGCCCAACTCTGAATTATCCCTTCATATGTCGCTTCGTACTCCTTGAGGATCACCTCCTCCCCTTCGAGGAAGGTGTTGGCTTGAACGAAGATCTTCCTGCGCTGATTCTTCGCAAGCGCAATCTTGCGCCACTCTAGATACTCCCCATTGACGCTTGAAAGTTCTTCAAAATAGGAGCGGCAGATCTGCACATCCGCTGTACAGCGATAGATGTGCAGTTTAAGCAGCATGTCACCCAGTGCCTTCTTCCCTCCCGTCTTGATCTTGGAACGATCGATGCGCACGACTAGGTGCTGGCTAGTGGGATCGCACTCAACTGATGCGCATCCCTCGCCTTCGCGAAGGAGGCATTTCAGCATTGCAAAATGCGCTCTACTATGGGCTTGACCCCATTTGCCGCTTTCCACATTGAAGTTTCGCAGGCCTGTAATGCCGTCGACGCAGATTTGCAGATAGGCGTTGTATGTTACTATTTGTCAGTCAATAGTCAGTCCAGCAGACACCAGACATGAGGCCTGGAAATATGAGCCATTACTGTTTCCATCGAACTGTACCGTAAGTATACGGGACAATACAGCAACTACACAGGCAAGATTACCCGGAAGGTGCCTGACTACCTGTCTCCTCCCGCAGAAGCATTTTTCACACCCTCATGGATTCACGATAGACACACGAATGGAAACAAGGAGATCATATGCAATACTTACGTTCGCTACACGTCGGCGTCGAATGTTCGTCGTATCCGAACAGAGCCAATAAGTCCTCGTCGTCCATAAGGTAGGCCCCAACGAGTTCTGCCCGACATTCGTCAAGCGTAGTTGCAAGGTCACCGAATTGGCCCGTCCAAGTCTGGCCTGGCCGGTACCAAGTGTCGATTGGCCTTCCTGTCAGAGGATTGTCAGGGCGTTGATCGAAGTTGAATGACCCGTCTTCGCTTTCGATCAACATTTTACTAGTACCGTGACCCAGTAGCTCATGAATGACGACGTATAGGTAGTATGCAGCGAATTTGTGTTTTTGAAACGTCTCGGACTCCATATCATCTACGAATGGGCAGGTATCTTCGGTACTACTTTCAGCACTCATACGATTTGCGATAATGACATTTTTGAAGCCGTTCTCTTGTCGAATATCATTGTACTGGACTCTGGTATTAGTTCACGTCCATTTACGGCCGGGTAATGCTTCAGCTTACGTTGGGGAGGTTGATACCAGGGAAAATTATGCTTGAACAATATGCCAATGCTTTGCGCTTCTTAGTTAAGTCCGATGTGTTTCCAGGTATCACGTACCATGGATACTTGTGAAATCTGGAGGTTGAAATAGCGCCTTCTCAAAAGGACCTTTGCCATTGTTCTCGCTTCCATTGGCCCAAGGAAGTCGTCGTATGAAGGTATCGCCATGCTCTACTAGACGTGTCAAGGCCTTAGTTTCTTCCTTATCTAAGATTGCTACCAGTCCTTCAAATTCTGCTCTTGTGCCGTAAGGATCCCGATACGGTTCTACGAAACCAAAGATGCTCTCGACGCGAGGCATTTTGTCCTGTACCCATGCTCTTTGAGAGTCGCGATAAGTTTCAAGATTTCCAGACCGGAAACTTTGTAGACATAGGAGCAGATATTCTTTCTGTAGGTCATTTGCGGCGTATTGGATGGCTTGCTCGAATGATACACAGACACCTTCTAATTCTTCCGCGTGGTCGCCTCGGACAAGCTTCAGGATACTATTTGGGATTGTGGAAGGTAGTTGTAATGCGCTGTCATCTTTCACAACCGAGGCTTGAAGAACTTCGAAAATTTTCGAGTGAGAAGAGTGGATCTCCTTTCGTATGCGAGTATTCTCCGGAAAGATTAGACGCTGCTCCATTGCTTCGGAAACAACAGCAATTTCATGTTCATTCATGGTGTTTGGGCCAGGGTAATATGCGCTTTGGGTCAAATCGCTAGGATATTCCAGATTGAATGGCGGAATAGACATCATGGGTCCAGCGATCTTGGCAAAGAGTTTGCTTGCTTCGGGTGATTTTGAGGCTAGCCTATTGAGGGCCTCCAGGCCTAGGTTGGGTACAAATTTCTGATCACCGGAACCCTTAAGAGTAAATGTAGGCGATGGACTGTTTCTGTAAGGATGGATAGAAATCACTAACGTAGTAGTTGCCAAGATTTGACAAAAATATTGCCGCATATTCCAAAAAATTTCCCAGCTCTTGAGGAGTGACCAGGTTGTCGTCAATGTACATAATCCATCTCCCTTGGCAATATGAGTACATCTCGATAATGAAGTCGTATATCGTCGTCGCCTCCGGAGAAACTTGGCGGAATATGATACGACATCCTTTCCAAGCAGCTCTTTTGATTCGTCAGTCTTCCAAATAGCTCAGAATCGCCGCAATCGAGGGTTGCCTCAGACTTGGATAGGTGATGCGCGTATAACTTCTCCCTTGGCGTTAAGCCTTCAAACAAACGGCTCACCCCGAGTCGGTGCACCATAGGACCGTCCATCTTCGCCAGGGCTATTCTTTTGGATGCAAATTGATGCTGTGGAGGGTAGCTGACGAGGTAATTCTTGTCTGCCAACTGAGTACGGAGTAGAGTATCACGATTCGGATTGCTGTGTGCCCCGTGCTGCAAGAAGCAAATATAATAAGTCGGGTACCCACCTGATTTACGCGCGCGAGTACAGAGGTTTCCCGTACACACTCAGCTTTGGGACTGTGTCCGCGCAACACAATATGAAACCAATCAGCTCGGGGCTGGAGTGACATGTATAGAGATGGCTGAAACTCTCTCGCGCCCTCTCTCGGAGTTTGATCAAGGCCCGTGTAGCATGAAGCTCAGCTCTTGCATATTTAGACCTACAGTGAGTCCACAGAATGCAACACTTCATCTAACGTTGCTACAGATCTTGATTGTCCTGAGGCAAATATTGAAGCTAATCCTGCCATCTCTTGTCGTTGGGCTATTTGCTTGCTGTTACGAAAAGCATTAAGTAAAGCCTCCTCGTGCAAATTGAGACACGAAGACAATTATTTTGAAGTCGAACCATTCGAAGTCTTATACGTGAGAACGCAAGGCCGTCTCGAAAAAGTCTGATGATCTGAATTATCGCGCTATGGAGACTCGCGCTCATTCGCCGTCGGTACGTGTCGAGTTCGCATCTCGTTGTTGAGGGTCTGCTGCTAATTAGACAAAGGATAAAGCGACTACGCAGAAAATTCTACAAGTCACTTCCCACACACGATCTTGTCCGCACAGCCTGGATGCCCTTGAAGGTCCGCAGGGATATGGCTGGTGGATTCGTGACCAAATTCAGAGGCAGCCCCAAGAACTATTCTCTTTCCTTCCGGACTACGCCCCTTCCACTCATCCACAATGGTCGGCATCGTTTATCGAGCTTTGGAAAGGCGTGTCGCGCTTCATGTTGGCGGAGGAGCGCATGAGTATTGATGATATTACGGTTCGTCTGTGCGAAGACGGCGTCCTACAAGCAAAGCATGAGCAAGGAACTCGGTTTGCTCCCCAAAGTCTCGTTTTCATGGTCATCGGCTGGCAGACAATGCTGTACCAGCCAGATGTGCGCTCCTGTCCACCTGTGCAGCTAGCAATCGTGAACGAAATGGGGTTCTATCAAGGCTACAGCCGGATGTGTCTAAAGCAAGATCTTTCCGGATGCAGGAATCTTTTGGACGAATTTCTCCTTGGCTTCGGGGTCCTATTGCCGCCGCAGGATTTTGACATGCTACCTGATTCTTGTAAAGAAGACGCCCCTTCTCAAGGAATTAAGCATGTCTCGGCTGTCTCCTTTAATGCTCATCTTCTCACCACCATCGGAGACTTGGCAATCGAGTGGGTTGACAGCCTCTCGTGCCATTTGGAGTTTGACGCTGGCTCTAGGAAAGTGTTCCTGTTCCGGTATCCGGCGTTTTGCGCTCGGCATCTTCCCCCAAGTGGCACATCCGATACGCGTTATAGTGTGGTTCATGCTTGCGCTAACCCATCACGTAGCACTAGACAATGGGCTACCGCAACTCAGGTTACTCAACTCTTGAATGAGACTATATTATCTTACAGACTCGTCTTCGGTCAAAACAAAAGGGCAAGAAGAGTATATCGCAGCCTCAGCCCTTTTGAGAACCGCCCGAGGGAAGGGAGGGACGAGTTTCTTGATTCATTATGTGGACATAAGCGCCTACGAACTTCATTGGAGGTACGCGAGCGTGAGAACTATGATCTATCTCATGACTTCCCCATTCTAAAACCCAGACTTGCTGCCCTGTCGCATTACCTTTCAGAGAGAAGACCGAGAACTTGGATAGAACTGTGGCATGACAAACGCGATTCTGCTTCATGGCTAACGTTCTGGGCGGTCCTCGGTTTTGGCGTACTCGGTATTCTCTTGGCGTTGCTCCAGGTAATATTTCAGATCATTCAGGTCTTACAGCATTAGCATGTGTGAATATTAGTGTCTAGTGAAATTCTCAACGGTCTTCTTACACTTTCTTTTTAGCAGCCTCTCAGGCCTGAAACGCGTCCCACCATCTTGTCCTATCAATCAGCATGCCTTTTCCGTCAAATTTCACCCCTTCCGATTTGAGCAATTCCAGCTTCTTTTCGCAGTTGATACCGCTGGGCGCCTTTTCCCAGTCCCCCTTGAACCCTCCAATGTACTGAAGCGATTGGATATGAGTTCTGCTTCTTGACGAGAGTTCTGGGTGACTTACACCGCTGGAGGCGATAACTCGGTGACATGGTACCTCTGGAGCAAACGGATTTCTTCGTAAAGCCCCGCCGACTGCGCGCGGAGATGAGTCCAAAGCCTTCGCCAGTGAAGCATAAGAGGCGATGCGGCCGGCTGGTATTTGCTGAAGAAGGGTATAAACGCGAGTTTGGTAGTCTGTTATCGTTGGAGTAGCCATTCTTATTCTAGACGAGAGAAATTTCGTTCATTCAGGTTCAGACATAGGGCAGCATGGCTATAAGTAATGATAGAAATGTCGAGTCATCCTGGCATTTTGGTGGCTGGCAGGGGTTCTGCGCATCGTGATTGGTCACATCAAGCGCACTCTTGAAGCCCACTAGGCGATGAATTAGAAATGTCGCCAGGCGTGCCAGGATACACGAGCCCCTAAAAATGTGTGGCGCGCTACTCGGTTATGAAGAAAACTGAGATGGAATAGTAGTGAGATTTTATGGAGCTTTCTTTGATATTTTGCTGAGCGCTTTTTCTACCATTTTTGATTAGGTTTTACCGGGGATCTCCTAACCCTGAAGGGATTTTCTGAATGTCGGCTACGCCAAGGTAGCACCGACATTCTACCTAGTACATTTCGCTCCTTGGTGGGCTTGGTGGTCGAGTGCTTCGAATCGAGTACTTCTTCAGTATATGTCAAAATTTGCCAACAATGCAATTTGACAGATTGAACGTAGAAAATTCTATATTCGCGTGAGATCGCCATGTCTATTATCTTAGTCAGCTATCGTCATTCCCGGGCAACCTCTGCATTCCCCTATTATGCTCCTGCCTGAACCGCTGCGTCAATGAACGGCATAAAATGACGCCATGCATCACAATGCAGGAGGTCACACCAAGCCTACGCCACGTGCGGCAGTTTAAAGTGGTTCCGCACTTCTTGCCAGGCTGACATTGCTTTCACCATGTCGAAAGAGAGTGCTAAGTGCGCATCAGATCTCATATCTACCAAAGCTCACGTACTGAACTGTCTAGGAAAAATCGAACAGGAAGTCCGCTATGGGATCGAGCCGTCGAGCGCTATCGAGCTGAGCTCGCCGGAAATGACGACTATTTGGATGTTAGCGAGGTTGGATCATTGGAAGATCTCCTGAATGGCATGAAACTAGCCGGGCCAGGAAGCGCAACCCTGAGCTCTTTGAATCGTCTAGGTCCCCGGATGAAGTTCGTGGACGACTTCTCAGCAATCATTGCGCTTTATTTCGGTGCAGATGCAAGAATCACAGCATTAGTCTGGGGTAGCATCCGAATGCTGCTTACGTTGGCCTCCTCTTCGGGCGACACATTGGTCCAAGATGTTTTGGATATGCTTGAGGAACTCAGCCTCACCTTGCCTCGATTCCGAGCGTATGAAGAGACACTCCCTATGGACAGAGCTTTGGAAAATGCCCTCCTTGAGGTATATACGGAGGTGATATGCTTCTATGCTAGGGCAATACACTTCTTTCGTACTCATCCACATACTCTATTACGACGAGGAGCATGGGAGGAATTTCGCACAGATTTTGGTCGCACGGTCCGACGAATCAAACGGTTGTCGTCCGCTGTGGAAGCCGAAGCAGACATTGCTCGTATGAGGACTGAGAAAGCAAAATACAAAGAAGTCTTGGATCTCATGGATGACCTACGGGTTCAAAAGACCGGCGGTGGCGCCGTCACAAGATGTCATTATATTCCTTTCGAGCTGAATCCTCGTTTCTGTGGGAGAAAGCAAGCTCTTGAAGCCATTGGCGAGGCTCTAGACCCTGGGAAAGCACCTGAATCTCTCAAGAGCTTTGCTCTGTATGGTATGGGGGGCGTTGGTAAGACGCAGATTGCATTACAATACGCAAGGCAATGTAGGCACAAGTATCAGTTCATTCTATGGATCTCTGCAGACACGTTCATCAACATAGGACAGAGTTTCAGAGACATTGCCAGACGACTGAAGCTCGGAGAGAACGAGGATGAGCTCCAGGATGCGGCTTCAGCTATCTTAGTCGTGAAAGAATGGCTTGTAGAGAACAGTAAGTTCATGGTTTCGTTTTGGGAATGCCATTTGACGAGACTTCTCGGCATGGTCATGACCTGATGCTCCTTCATTCGATGCTAGACATGTATAGAGGGGTTTGTGGTGCCCTTTGGAACATGAGACGACACCCTTCTTAAGTGAATCATGTCTGTAAATGGGTCACCTCAAGAAGAATGGAAATACTTGAATAGTGCACTGATCTGATCAGACTCGCCATGGTTGGTCATATTCGATAACGCCGATAATCTGGAGACGCTCAAGCTCGCATGGCCTGGCGGTGCGCATGGTTCTGTGCTGCTCACAACCCGCGACTTCAATGCCGCCCATGCCCCAGCGACGTCCGGCTTGCATGTACAACCTTTTGACTATATCCTTGGCTCGCAGCTGCTCCTGGACATTATTGGACTGGATGTGAATGTTGAATCCAATAGACTTAAGGCCGAGGAAATTGCACGAACTCTCGGCGGACTCCCGCTTGCTCTGAATCAGATTGGTGGATTTATCACGCAGCGAAAAATGCCGTTACAGGACTTTCTCCCTCTATACGAACGAAATGCACCGAGGATCGATTCCAGGAAGACAGGCCTTAGCGATTATGATCACACGTTAAGCACCGTATGGGAAATGTCATTGACGAGACTCTCAGGCGATTCCGTTGAGCTACTCCAATTGATGGCCTTTCTTGAGCCGGACTCGATACACGAGGAAATCCTCGTTGAAGGTTCAAAAAACTCGGGAGAGTCACAATTCCAATTCATGCAAGATGAAATGGAGTAAGTCAAGTGCAATCGGGGATCACTATCAGCTAACAGATAAAGCCTTGGCGATGCCCAGGAAACCCTTTTACAGGCAGCTTTGATTGATAGGAGCAATGACGACGCCATTTTGTCCTTGCACCGTCTCATACAAGCTACTGTGATACGAAGGTTGACGAAGGATAGTCAATCTCAATATTTCAGTGCTGCAGTAAGCTTCTTGAGTTGGGGGTTCCCTGACACATGGAGCGTCGACGTTGGCCACCAGTTCCAAGCTTGGACGAAATGTGAAAAGTGTCTTCCACACGTTCATCATTTGGTCAAACTGGCAGGACATTACCAGATCCCAGTTCAAGATGCGCAGGCCTATGGAGAGCTTCTCCTTCGATGCTCTTGGTAAAATTTCTTCCCCAAATGGAAACAATCTCGCAATACTAATATCCCTAGGTATCTATATGAGCGAGAGGTCTACGACGTGGCACGCGATCTTATCAGCGTAGCTCTAGACACATTTCTCTACAAGGGCACACTTGCTTTTGCGAGTGCCGTTGACCTTTCAGGTCTAGTAGACTTAGATCTGAATGATGCTCAAAGCGCCCTGGATCGTTTCCATGCTGCCTACAAGATACGTGTGAAATGTTCTGGGCCAGATGACCCTCTCGTTGCGGCAAGCCTTAACAATATTGCTCTAGCTTATACTGAAATGGAAGAGCTAGATAAGGCTTACGAGGCACACATGAAGGCAATTGAGATACGTCTTTGCTCCGCACCCGATCGTATTGGTAACTCATACAGCAACCTGTCCAGTCTCCAGCTTCGAATGGGGAAGCCGAACGAGGCGGAGAAGACCCTTAAGAAATGCCCTTCTCTCCTGGATTTTACTGATGAAACCTTCCTGAACACGGGCAATCCCCGATTTTCTGGTGACATGGTCCTTTTCTCCCGCATTCGGCTTCGACAGGGTCGCAACGAAGATGCTATGCGACTTGCCTCGAAGGCTCTTACATTCCGACAAAAGATGCTCGGAAATCGTCTGAAGACGTGTGATTCCTTGTACGACGTTGCAGGTATACTGCACAAGCAGCACAAGTTGGCATCTGCAATGTAAGTTGACCCCAGTTTCCTGAAGATATCCTTCTAACCATGACCAGTGAACTCCTGACACAACTCGTTACCATTTCTGAAATACTACGGGAGGGGGAAGGTCAGCTTGCTAGAGCAAACTACAAGCTTGCAGTCTTGTACGCAGAGAAAGGAATGGAAGTAGAGAGCAGGGATTGTAGAGCTCGGGCGGTAGAAATAAGGAATAAGCTAATACCAAGCTCTCGGGAGGCGCCATTCGAGGAAAAAGAGTTCAACAGGCTTTGCCTTTGGATGTTGTGGTGATGGCCAGGCCTATCGCGGAAATTTGAATAGATGTCATGTAAAAAGCGTTAGTACATGGATTCCCGGATATTTTGACCTCCATAGACTCGAGGAGGCCCTCAACAATGATTTTACAATTTGTATACGTGAGCGATTGTGAGAAGGTGGTTGAAATCCCCGTCTACCGTGCTCCGTACCGAGTGGACCTATTCTTGCTCTGCACCTTCGGGGAGGACCCCAACGGAATTTTGAGTTAGAAGGTGGCATTGGTACCTTGGAGTACTAGGCTGGAAGTGAAGAACGCCGGTCGGAGTTGGTGTTTCTCCGAGCTCGGCTTAGCACATCCGAGCTAGCCCTATAACCACACGCCGCGCCGAATCCACGCAACTTCACCACGTCCAAGGTGAAGATGGCGTCAAAGACGCCAGAAGATTTCTGGCAACGTAAGACTAAGATCTCGTCTTTGTACATCGAACCATACCTCATATTGACATGATTCTTTCGCAGTTGCGGCCAGCCACGACAAGACCGCCAGAAAATGGCGTGTCGGCGACGCCGCCAAAGGCGCTCGTGGCTTCCTAAGAGCCATCGAAGTATACACCACGGGGCTACAGCAGCACCCAGCAAACTTCGAGCTCGCCTACAATAGGTCGGTCTACTACTAGTCTATTACTAATTTTGCCGTTCGCGACACTGGCCTTGATACCAGAAAGGAAATTTATGGATCAGTCAAGGCTCCTACTCGAACTGCTCATGGACTCCACGCCGTGGGAGGTCTCGTTCTGATTTACTATAGAGCGCAAGCATATATGACCATCATTCAAGAACCCAGATTTCTCCCATATCTTCCCTCCCCGCAGGTTGATTTTCTGAGGTCAACCATCGAAGCCAACCGTTATGTCCTTAATCTTAATCCCAAGACCGCTGATGTACTCTTCAACACCGGCCAAGCCTTGAGCTCTCTTGCCGAAGAACTTTCAGAGCAGGACGCGAGCAAGTCAGAGGCTATAGCTCTCCTAGCAGAAGCTTTAGATCTATACGACAAGTGTCTCGCTCAACAAGCGAAGCTTATCACCGAGGCCAATGAAATGGTACGCGAGGCAGAGAGCGAAGCTCAAATGCGTGCCGAAATAGAGAGCCAAGAGCTGGATTATGACGTTCTTCCAATGGAGACGGATGCCAAGAAAGGCTCAAATGAAGATCAGGACATGCATCGGGAGCAGACCGAAGTCAACGCCACCCTCATAGACCCCACTACTGAAGACGATATGATCGACACAGGTCTGGCTAAATTGTCCGCCATGACTATATTATGCGCTCTATACGACCACATGAGCCACATGGCTGTCGGTTTATTTGTCGCGAACCCTTCGCTGTCCTTCCTTGAACAGACAGCTTCTGATCTGCTAGAAAATGGAGTCCTTGCCGTCCGACCTCAAACCCAAGATCCAACACGTCTCCGAGCCATCGAAATCTTTCTCGCCCGCGCTTCATTCATGTGTGCCCTCTCCGCTGCATATTATCGTGCCCGACACACCGACGTGTCCACCTACCACGCCAGAATCGAGGCCGCCTATAGCGACATCACCAGCAACGTCCCCTCTAGCGACCAATCCAGTGAAGTTCTCTGCGCATACGCCGAATCCCTCATGGACTTCGCGTCCACCGTTACTGAAATCCACGCCCACCTACATACCTACACCCCCCCTTTCCCTTCCCCCGCCGTCGACCCCGCCCACTGGCCACGCGTGCGCTGGCGCGCCCTGAGCCACGCGCAATCTCTCCTCAAAACCGCTGCAGACCTGCCGAACGCCAGCAAGGATCCTCTCGCCCAGTCCCGCATCTTCGCGCTGCGAGCCGCAGTCGAATTGTTTCGCTTGCGCGCAATGGCGGCATTCAAAGAAGATTGGCAGAAGCCCGAATGGAGCGCGAACGGCGTGGTGGCGGCCGACTCGGGCGTAGAATCGAAAGGAGTTCAGGGGGGCCCTCAGGGGAATTTAGTAGGGAATGCTGGAGTCTACTATCGAGGCGCGGTGAAATGGCTGAGGGCTGCGGAGGGGACGACGTGGAAGGAGCGGGTGTGGAAGACGGCAGGCGACGAGGAGCGGGACTTATTTGTTCGGGAGTGGGTGGTGAATATGTTGAAGGTGATGGTGCTGGAGGAGGGGAAAGGATTGCAGTGGAAGATTGAGGCGGGATTGGAGCGGTTCCAGGATAGCGTGGAAATGGGGGAGGAGGGGTTGGAGATGGTGGCGAAGGTGGTGAAGGATATGGGGGAGGAGCGATTGCTACCGTTTCTTTTCGCGGATTCCCTTTACGGTCATGTGAGTAAGGCCATCGAGGTGTTGGACCTTCCCATACCCTGAAGTGGATGATCGCGAATTGTGGAGAAGGAAATCGCACAGACGAAAGAGACGATAGAGGATGCACAGTATGTATATATCTTCAGCCGTGATTACTCGATGGAATGAATGTGATTCGATAGGTTATCCTAGGCGATTTGCTCTTAGGTAACCTCTTCTTCTCAAATAGCAATTCGCTCAAGAAAACCTCCCTGGCCTAACTTTTGCGTTTGAGGAATGGTCTGATCCAGAATAGACAGCAACAACATTTGGTGCGCAAAAGGTGTAAGCTGACATGAAACCCGCTCGGATGCTCGCCGGCACCACCGCATGCAAAGACATTCACATCATCAAAGATCGCCTCGAAGCATCGCCAAATCCCCTAACCGGTTCCCTCCCAAAGAAAGGGAAAAAGAAGACTAAAGATTAAAATAGATTCGGATGATGAAGTAGCGGATGATGGCGAAAGAAGGCCAAACAGAAGCGCTGACCGCCAACAAGGACGTGAAACGAAAAGTCGCCTAGCCTGGCCCGAAAGTTTCGTATTTACAAAACCTATCCCAGCGCCGACGCTAAAATTTTCATCAAAAAACGAATTCTCCCAAACCCAAGCTACTCGAGCAGCTGTCGAATTCGACCCGAAGGGGAAAATAGGAAAGTATATACAGAGAACGTTGCGAAGGAGGTGAGAGAGAATCGTGACACGCGCCGACGGAGGAGAGTAGTCGTTTTTGGAGGAGACGTAGAAGCCAGTGAAGACCTCGACTTGCCAGAGCGGAAAAAGGGTACCAGTAGAATTCGATTTTGAGGATGGGAAAGCCCCTGTGCGACTGCGAGAAACCTGCGTTGCGGCCGCAATTATTCGCCATTCCATGACTTCCAGTTCAAAGCCAGCTCCAGAACATGACCACAAGAACAAACAATATGCTCCAGGGTCCAGCGTTCACCTGGGCCCGTCCAGCACCCGACATCACCATGACGTTCTGGTTGACGAAGTTGGGACCGCAGGCCTCGTTGATCTGTTCCGCGGCTTCCTTGTAATTGGCGCTGACCGGCTGGGTCGCGTTCGATGCGGCGGAGCTGAAGGTGGCCATGGTGTTCTGGAGGCATGCGTTGCAGCTGGGCTGGGCTCCGCCAGGCAGCGCGACCCCGAGTGGGAGGTAGTAAGGGTAGGAGTCGGTAATAGAGGACATGTTGGTTGCGGCGTTGGCGAAGCCTGAAAAAGAAGATATGAGATCAGCATCGGTCACGAAAGAAGAGAAGTGAAAACGATTTTCGAACTGGATACGTACAGTAATTTCCCGAAGCTGGGTCCTTCTGGCATCCCGCATTGTAGAGGACTCCGTAGGAAACGAACCCATCGTATGCCTGGAGGACAGTCGGGTTCTGCGCCTTGAAGTCTGCACCGCAGTTTGCGTTGTTGATGAGTTGAATGGCTAAATCGGACATGATGGCGTTGCAAGAATTAAAGTTGACATTACAAGTCGCATCCAGAGCTTGAGTGAGACGGACGAGGGAGCGCTCGGCGGCGAAGAACGAGTTGGACGTCTGCAAAAGGAGCGAAAAAGGAAGGCAGGAACTAAAGGAGTTATTCGATAGGAACTTTTCGAAGAAGTTTGGACACGATGGGGATGTGAAGTTGTTTCCGAGACTCGAGTCGAATGGGGACGGTAGAGGAGATTGTGTCGCAGTGGGAGACGCGGTAGCAAGCGTTGATGTCGCTGAATCAGTCGCTGAACCAGTCGTTGGAGATGGAGAGCTCGTTTCAGTCGAGCTCGCCGGCGTGCTTTGCGCATTTGGCTTGCTCGAGGGTAGAATGGCCGGGGGAAGGCCCAAGGAGGTCGTCTCTTGTCGCTTTTCACGCATCCGAGGAGTTGGAGGTTCACTAAGATCAACGAGTATTTCTCCTCTTCTAGCAAGTCTGCGCAACTGTGCTCGATTTCCTAGTACACGGCTGCCCGCATCTGATGCTGTTACACTGCCACAGAGGAGGGAAACCAGGCACAAGAAAATGACCAGAAATTGACTCGTCGAGATAAATAGTGCCGCGGCCGGATACTGAGTACAGTGACGCTGTAGATGAGACGACCTTCTCCGTCTGCCCGGACGTGGTCTGTTGGTGGAGAGGGCATGGTGGGACGGATCTGATTCTCTTTGGTCTTTTACATGTCGGTTTACAGATCCGGACGTTTCGAATATGCTGCTGCTCGTAGCAAAGCAGCTCGAGCTTTCGCCATCCTCGTAGCTCACAGGTTCTTGCTGAAGGCGACGGTCCAACCTTGGAAACATGGCGTTGTTTGACACGAGGGAGCGAGCATGACCGAGAGCGTAATATGGCAGGCCGGTTGCAGTACCTTCTTGCCCTTTGTCCTTGCCACCGCTAAAGCATTTATCGAAATTTGGGGAGAGAGGAGCCAACAGCTTAATTTGTCTCTCTCTGTTGCTCTTGGCGGTTGCAAACTTCCTAAAGCGGCAGCAGGAGAGGTGGACCCAATCGGAAAATATGTGAACCTATACCCCTTGCAGGATGTTCCCTTGTGCCGACTAGGGGCCCGGAGTCTAGACTCTGCGACGGCTGGGGCTGACGATCAAAGCACGAGGGTTGCAATGCAGTTTCGGAGGAGAACAACAAAAGAGAGAGTTTGACGGCGCATCTAACGCCCTATTATGAATCATGAAATGGCTTTCTGGCCCGAGAGAACGGGTCCAAAAAAGGGTCGCGCCCTGCTCCGTAGATAGTGTGCGCCCATTATGCAAGCTGTCTAGAGCCGCGGTTGGCTATATGAGGAGGCGTTCACCGTTGACAGCCTGTGAGAGGTCGACGACAGGGACAGGAAGCCATCAGCAGGCTTTGACAGCAGAAGGCGAGCGGTGCATCTGCGCGAGTGCTCACATGGGGCAGTCGGCGGTGGAGGAAAGCGTGTTCGGATCGAGTGCCTGGTGGCATCGAAATGGAGATGTCTGGCGCTACGGCTAAACCGTTTTTCTCCAGCATGTCCAAGTCGACGATAGTGAGGCGGGCTGTGCTGACCATGCTCCGTACACCCATCGTCGCTCGTTGATGGGACGACACCGAGGGAGGACAAGGTGGTGAGGTGACAAACTGGGGAAAACAGCCTCGACCGCTCGCTAACTAAACTTCCCGGTGCTTAATTTGGCATTCCCATGCTTACTGCTTGTCCTCTTCCGGCCGGCATCCAGGGAGATGTGGGGGGGAAGTCGGCTTTGCATCCAATATCCTAGTCATCGGGCGGTAAAACTCGTTTCTTCATGCGTGCGGCAACAGATGGCTTGCACAATGCAGATAACATCATTTCCTGCCCTTCTGCCCACCTGCCTTACCCAGCCCGCCTGTCCTTTTGGGCCCATATCTCGAAGTCCAGAGAATGATTCGACTTTGACTCCACGCCTTCTGCAAGTCCTGCGTGGGCTCGCATTTGGCGGGGGCAGTATCTTATCAGCTCTGTTCTCATATTAGATTGCAAAGGACTCAGCTCTCTTCTCGCTGCCTCC
The DNA here is from genome assembly GCA_010094025.1 of Viridothelium virens. Lineage (NCBI taxonomy): Eukaryota > Fungi > Ascomycota > Dothideomycetes > Trypetheliales > Trypetheliaceae > Viridothelium > Viridothelium virens. The sequence continues at coordinate 215,570 of ML991799.1, forward strand.
AATCAAAATCACACCCTACGGGATAGACGAGAATATTGCGACGAGTCGAATGGTATTTTTCCGGTCACGTTGTTGTATCTCTTAGCTCCTCCACGCTGCTCCTCCTAGTCCTTTCCAGCAGCCATCCTGGACGCCATCCAATAAAGCCACTCACTGAGCTTACTCCACTCCCGGAAGTCGGCAGTGAAAGCACCACACGTACCATACGCTATTGATCCTACCATATGCGCTGCTTTATTCTCTGGGCTAAGGGGACCAATGGCCATTCTGCAGTTGTTGTTGGGTTTCTCGTCTTTCGAAAATGCCATGTTTACGCTGCGCGGGTTCCAATCACGTTTACGTAGAATACGAAAAGTCCTTCAGCAGGAATTCTCTTTCCACATCTTGTTGCCGATCGCGATCTGCAGTTCTGGAACTTCGGAAGCACACGTGTATTCCAACCAGATGGCTCTTCCCGTCTGCCGAGATTGTCGATCCACAACGGCTCCCCCATTCACGCATCGACGCACCGACGCTTGGGTGACAGATACACCTATTGCGGTAGCACTTGTCGTGTCAATAGTTTCGTAATATCCTTCATGCGTTTCATTACATATCTTCGTCAGCCTAGATTGCAAGAGCAGCACCATCAGCGCCATGCGCTGAAACGGCCAACAAAACCTTGCGGTGATGATGGGGTATCTCATAAAGCAAATCCAGCCCAGCTTAAGCAGTAGCTGCACTCCGAGTAAAGTCATCGCCATGATCATACGCATACGCATTTGAGAGTCAGGTATTCGGATAAAACTCTGCTAGCTAGTTCTCCTGCAACATCCACTCGCTGGAAGGTATCATCTCCTGCTGTCCATCGGGTAGCGCTAACTGAGGATCGAGAAAAGCGTTGATCGCTCCATCGTCAACGCTATCAGAAAATGATGTATGTACATCGCCAGATAGTCTAAAGCCTTGTGTGACAAATTCGTCATCTTTGCCAATTCCACCAATCCAGAACTGGCCCCCGTTGAGAGCATTGTATTCGGTTGTCGCATCCGTGATCTCCTCCGATGGCATATCGTGCATTGATGCCAGATGGACCTCCAGGTCATAGTATCGGTGAAATCTGTATGGACACGTCGGAATGATGCACTCAATATCTCTGCCAGTCTCCTCCCCATAACCCGCACCCGTCAATTTCGCAATGCCCGAGAGAGTCCCAGTCTCTGATTGGGCAGTCGATTGATTATGTGGTCCCGCTCGTCTCGACTTGCCAGCCAATCCCAGGTGTTGGGTCCGAATATGGTCCTCTAGCCCAGCCTTTGAGGCGAAATCTCGACTGCATGCGTTGGCGCCATCCCAATCCTTTACATTCTTCAGGTGGCTGAGTTCGACCTGTCCGCAGACAAAGCGGCGATTCTCATGTGCAGCACGAACATGAGCACGGAGATTATTCTGTCTCGTGAAGCTCTTCTCGCACTCCGGAGCGTCGCATAGAAACACCTTTCGATCCTTGAGTTCTAGCCCTGCGTGATTCAGCTCCACATGTTTGCGTAACGCGCGTTGACTAGGCAAGATGGCATCGCATTGCTTGCATACGGGAGGATGAACATGTTTGATGTGACTCTGCAGCTCTCCGTACGTAGCAAACCCGACAAGTTCTTGGCTCAAACTTGGCGCCATTGTCTCATCGTCTCCGTTGCAGACTGCACACCAGTATCTAATCCCACCATGGACACGACCCTGGTGTGCCCGCAGCCTACCAATTGTATCGTATGCATAGGTGCATTTCTCGCCTGTTTCGTCCATATGCGTGCACGGAAATGGCTTTTGCTGAAGATGCACAATGGCGATATGCTTCTGTAATGTCGAGTGCTTCCTGAAGTGCTCCTTGCAAGGCGAATATCCTGTACACCGATGCTGCAGCTGCCCTTGGTGTGACTCGTAATGTTTCCTTAGCTTTGTTGCAGTGACGAAGGCCTTCCTACAACCCTCCCACTGACACACATAATCCTTCTGGTTCAGATGTACATTCTTGATGTGATAGTCCAGATGGCCTTCTCGTCTAAACGATTTGTCGCACCCTGCGTGTGGGCAAGTAAATGGTCTTTCGTCCGTGTGCGATCTCAGATGAGTATTGAGCCGGATCGGTCGATCATAAGCTTTGCCGCAACCCTGAAAAGGACAGGTGTAGATTTTAGGACGAACACGCTTCGTCGCTGAATCGGAAAGTGGTGTCATAGGCGTGGTAACGTTTGACGGCGGTTGGTCTGCATCGTCTGTTGTGGAAGAAACATCACTGATCTCTCCGGTCCCGTCACGATATAGAATATCTAAACTTTACAGTCAGCGCTTGGAGTTCTGTGCATTAAATTAATTCGCGTCAAGTTGAAGAGCTTCACCTTGGTTGGACAACTCTTTTGAATCTTTAGACAGTCTGACTTCTGGTGCCGGGTCTCCTTCCCTCTTCCGCTTTCCCAAGGTATTTCGAATAGATTGAGTCTCCTCCATCATTGCGTTATTAGTATCATCAGGCGGTACCACAGCGTAGACTGTCCGTAAGGGTTCTTTGAAGGGACACAAACGATATCGCAGGAATTGCTTCTGTATTAAATTTCAGCGCGCGGCCCATTTTGGGTTGGGCTCAGTGTGCATGAGAAGTTTTGCCAATTTTCACCGCCTGAACTCTGAATGACGTGACGGACCATGCAGCTTCTCCACCAGTCTCAGGATGTCGTAACTCCAATGGCTGGCTCAGTTAATCATTTGGGCTCAAATCTTGAGTTCGAAGACCGCAATTACTATTCGAGAACAACAAGAGATGCATGTGGAGGCACTTCCCAATCTCATTGAATACTATACCTAGGCTACTCACCTCGCCAACGTTTTCCTTCAATTTGATTATAGAATCGTCTCCTCCCCTGTCCTCGTACATGGAGTCTAGAATTCGCAAAGAAGAGTATCTCAACACGAGAAGCAGTCCATCTGCTCCGGATAGAGAGGAAAGCCTACTTGGCTTTGACGTATGTGTCAATATGCAGTCTCTATCCTAATACAAAACAACGATTGTTCGTCAAGTGCCACGAAAGTTGCATGCGGGGAGTTGACGAGGAGGCGTACTAAGCTCAGCCTGCAGAGACCTTGAACTAACGATAGCGTCTCAAGGCATTAGGATAACCTACTTGGCTCGCTCTTGAAAGCGAACCCGAAGTCATCTAGACTGGGTAAGCTGGAAACCTTACCTGATTTGAACTCTCAGATAGACCTTCTGTCGCCTTCTCGCCTCGAGTCGCTGATCCGAAGGTGTGATTATACTCCAATTGAAATTGATTTTTCGCGTAAGGCTTGGAATCAACCGGCTGTTAATTGGTGCTTGCCATCGTCACGCAGGCAGGCGCCGCCTGAGAGGAATTCCCCGCATTCAGCAGCTCAACTTGAGGGCTATGAACGTTATGGTCCAATAATGCAGTGCCGTCAACTGCATTAATATTGCTCACCGGTCTGCATGACGAAGGTCCTGATTCCAAAAAGAGGGTTGACGGCCCAAAAGCGGCAGCCGAGGTCCTTATCTCCCTCGCTTAACCCTTCGCCTTCAAGCCTGATCAGTATTGGGGTTATTGCTCGCAGCATGGAATGATCAGCTATGAGTCCTTGTCTAAGTGCGAAGCTGTGAGAGGAGGCTACTCGAGCGTACAAGGGCGACTCTTCGAACAAGTAGAATGTTAATGTTCACCGTTCACGTCGAGTTCTTACTTGGCAGGGTAGCATTTAACTCACCGTTGAGAATCTTCTAGTTGGCCCTTATTGTCAGTCATAAGGCTCGGCTCCTGCCCTTTGTTAAAGATACCGGATACGTGTGGGGGTTGTCCGGGAGACTCTCATATACAGATGAGTCGTGCAGAAGCGTACAATGCGAATCTCAAAGGCATCTACTGAAACAGTCAAACTTTGATACATAGATATTCCATCTGCTTGAAATCGCCTGGCTACGGATCTTCCTGGCAGAAGGGATATTTCACGATTGTGCCTCCGATTCTGAGATGTACTGACATCCACCAACGTAAGACATTCATGCACCTACACATCCCCAGGAATTATGGCACTGGGAGCTGCCTTCGCTTCGCTCAGCGAGTGATGCAACATGGATAGGAGCTTTCAAGACAACCCTCGTCGATCGCTGCCGTGCTGTGGTTTCCTTATTCGCCAGATATGGGAAAGATATCCTCCGGAGCAGGGAGACTCACCGGTAAAACCCTGGTGGCTGGCTTTGGGCGAAGCCGCTATCACCGTGCAGAAACATTTAGTCAACTCCCCGTTTCTTTATAAGCCAGGCCCTGGTAAAACGCCCTCCTCTTCTGAATCTCCTTGTCTCTGAGATTGTACCGTTATCGGTAGTGCCGAAATTCTGACTGTAGTGTTTCTGAGATGGTTTTGATAAGTCTTCTACTCGATTCTTTCCTCAGCCTTGTCATCCTTCTTATTTCTAAGTTGCTTTGGAACTACTTACGTTCGCCCTTGAAGTCCTATCCCGGCCCATTTCTAGCCAATTTCACCGATCTGTGGCGAGCTCTTGACGTCCATCGAGGACGCAGCCACATCACACAGAACGACCTCCATCGCAGACATGGACCAGCCGTCCGATTGGGTCCCAATATGCTCAGCTTATCAGACCCTAGCTTGATCAGTAAAGTTCTCACCACCAGAAATCCACTGAAAAAGGTAGGATAGTGTATTGTATTTACCTTGAAACTGATCCTTCGATGCTGATGAGAGTGTGTCCGAAGACCGCAATGGTGACCGTCAGTGACGCTGTGGTTGATGGTCAGCGTGTGCCCAATCTTTTCAGTACGACGGATGAAGATTGGCATGGAGCTAAGACGAAGCCAATAAAACCATTGTTCTCTATGACCAAAGTCCAAGATTTTGAACCCAATGTTAATTCAGCCCTCAACATCTTCATAGACAAGATAGAAGAGAGGTTTGTCGCGCCGGCAAAATCCTGCGACATTGCAGATTACTTACTATATTGTATGGTATCCAAAATTCGATGCAAACAGTGCGAAAGGTCCATTCGCTAATAGAGCAATCAGTTGCTTGGGATGCAATGAGCTGGGTGACTTTTGGCAAATCTTTCGGCCTCCTTGAAGCTGGAAATGATGATAGGAAAATCATCCAGACTGCCGAAAAGGGACTCGACTACTTTGCTCCGGTAACTTTCTTGGTGCTTCATATTATACTAACGCCTCACTAAGCACAGTGCATAGGTATCTCAGGTACCAGAACTCGATAGATTTATGGATAAAAATCCAATCCATCGGATAGGGCCCCCAGCCTTTGCCTGGGCACTGCGCTTCAGTGTGGATGCGTACGCTGAAAGATTGGAACAAAAGAAGTCAAGAGACGCTCCAGAGAATTATCTGGATAGATTCATCGAAGCGAAGGCTAAGAACCCAGAAGTTATTGATGACAATGTGGTTCTGACCTATTTGCTCAACAACGTCCTTGCTGGTAGTGACACCACAGCAATCACTATGATTGCTGCTGTCTACTATGTTTTGAAGCATCCCAAGGTGCATGGGCAGCTCTGCGAAGAGTTAGAGAAAGCCAAACCATCGCTTCCAGTTAGCTGGAAGGTGTGCAACTCCTTACCATACCTAGATGCGGTAATGCAAGAGACAACGCGTATCCACGGCGCAATCGGAATGATGCTCGAACGCCATGTTCCGCAAGATGGCCTAGTTCTACCTGATGACCGGATTGTGCCAGCAAATGCCTGTGTCGGGTTGAATCCTTGGGTGATCAATAGGAACGTGGAAGTTTTTGGTCCAGACACTGATAAGTTCAAGCCTGAGCGGTGGCTTCAGCAACATGGTGAAATTGAAGAGAATTTCCAAGCACGGAGGAATAAAATGAAAGGCACCCTCTTATCATTCGGAGCCGGACATCGCATGTGCATGGGGAAGTACTTGAGTCAATTGGAAAGCTATAAGACAATTGCGACGCTCTTTGCAAAGTACGATGTAAGTTGAGACAAACGATCTCTCAGAAGATCCTGGACGATCCGAGGTAGAACATTTTGCTGACTTGGTAAAAAATAGATTGCTCTGGCACATCCGGATCAGGAATGGAAAGTAACCAACCATTGGTTCGTTCGAACTAAAGACGTTCCTATTCTGCTGAAGCGAAAGGCTGGATGGGAAACTGAATTATCTTCACAGTCCAATTCTGAGTAATGATGCTGCATCAGTGCAGAAAGGGCGAAAGACACAAAAGACGAAATAAATAACCCACAAATATGAGGTATTGAAGAGGAGAATTGGGACCAGTGAAGTAGAGATGATACCTTAGCTCGAGAACTGTTTTCAGCATTTTAGACTTCCATACCACATCGATATCGTAAAATGGATGCATCAAACCCAGTCTAGCCAGGATAATGGTACTGTGTAGAGTATACAATCGACCTTGAGATGACTTCAGCTTCAAGATTGCTGCCTTTCTGACTGTAGCGGGCCAGAGAAGCTAATTATAGCCTTGAGCTCTATACGCTAAGCAACCAAAGTAAGAGAAAAGCAAGGAACAACCACAATCGCAATGTGCAAAACTCATACGGAGTGTGGACTACTCTGTATCGTAGCTCGACAAGAGGGAGGATCGGAGCCGGAGGCCTAGACACATCGGGCCGAAGTTCTGCCGTTCGCAAGGATCCAAGGTTGCGACGGAAAATAAAGTTGCATTAGACACTCTGGAGACAAGCCTCACATTCTGGCAGTCAGTCCTTATACTGTTGCTCACCTCAACACAGCTTTCCCTCTCAGCAAACTCACACGTGCGTTCACGTGAGAAACTCAATTATGTCAGACTACGGTGGTGATGACGATGGCGCCTTCGAGTAAGTGCAATCCTATACACAGCCCAGCAGATTTTTCTCGTCTTTGTTCAGCATTTGACTGATTCACGATGATCAGCGACGGAGCTGGGGGTGGAGACTATTACAGCGAACCAGAAGAGCCCGAAGCACAAGAGCCCGAAGTGGAGCAAGAGACTGGTGAGATACAAGCAAATGGAGACGGAGGCCAGGATGCTGTGGTAGTTTCTGGTGACCCTAGTGCTGCGGTCGATAGAAAGAGTTCAGCTCTGAAGAAGAAGGAAATACCCAAGGATAAGCGGGCGACCACTCCGTACATGACAAAATATGAGAGGGCGAGGGTATTGGGCACACGCGCTCTGCAGATTAGGTCAGTGTGCTAATTCGAGTTGGAAGCTATGCGCTTGGCTGCATCTAGACTCCGGCTTTGAGGGATGATTCTGACTTTTCCAGTATGAATGCGCCGGTCCTTGTCGACCTTGAGGGCGAGACAGACCCCTTACAGATCGCGATTAAGGAGTTGCGGGAGAAAAAGATTCCGTTGATTGTGAGGAGGTACCTCCCAGACGGCTAGTAAGTGTATCGCCACCTCCTGACATCTGGCTACTGACAGCCTTTTTCCCAGCTATGAGGATTGGACTTGCGAAGAGCTCCTATAGCCGACTGGTGCTGGCTTTAATCTTTGTGATAACCCTCAGTGATCAAGGCTAATGTGCACTTCTATATAGCGTGGCGTTTGGGCGCTTTTTGCCGGTTGATAGAGAAAAGCTCAAATTGATCCTAATCTCAAAGCTGAAAACACTGCAATTACGGGAAGGGTTCTAACGTGCTCGCGGTCCTATCTGCTCCAAGAGATATTTCTGGTCCTCACAGAGACAATAACTCCCTGTATGTCTACAGATTCTGGTGCGTTCCGACAGACTGATGCATTTTTGCAAGGAAATGACGAATTTTGCGGATTAAGATGCTCTCCGGTATATGGGTATAAGATGGTGCTCTTCGCGATTGGACAACACTGTGACTCTTGTTTTGGTGTACCTCATATTGACCTCCTTACGACTACGTGGTTGTAGCCGGTGGTGCTGGATAACTCACCTTGGCTCATCGCTTGGCTAGGAAATTTTTTCTGGCAGTAGCGGGCGTTGAGGCTGGAGACTTACATTAACAATGGCAACTTCTTTGAGATGACCGGATATGCTGCGCAACTTTTTGGACCAGATCTGATAGATTTGTCGTCTCAGTCTTATGCAGCAAAGAACCGGAGCCACACCGTTAGGTTTACAGTACCTGCAGTACCTGTTCGATAAGTTTTGGTGGCGGAATCACATGCGAGGGATGGAGGTTTAGTACCTGATACTGCAAGGTACAGCCTGCCCCTCATACCCCACCATCAACTAACGTCATCAAATTCGTCCATAATATTTGCCGAAGGGCACCGTGGCACACATAATTCATTGGAATCCAAAGCATCTTCAATTGTAGAAGTCACATCCTCATCATGTCTGTTGAGACCACTGCAACAATTGCCTCCTTCGGGGGCAAGCTTCTGAAGCTTAAACACAAAGCATCCACCACCAATTGCGACATGGCGTTCAACCTATTTCTCCCACCTCAAGCGACCACTAGCTCCAGTAGCAAGGTACCTGTCTTATTCTATCTCTCTGGTCTAACGTGTACCGGCGACAATTGCGCGGAGAAGGGCTTCTTTCAGCATGGAGCAAGCCAAAAGGGCATTGCAGTTGTCTACCCTGATACAAGCCCCCGTAGGTGATAAATCTCTTGGCTTCCTGAAGAGCTCCACGAAGGGACTCACGATCACGGGGGAAAATGAGAAGAACCGTTGCTTGGCTCGAACTTTGAAAACAGTCTCCGCTGACGATGTGGTATAGGTGGCTTGCAGATCCAAGGTGAAGATGATTCCTATGACTTTGGCTCCGGTGCTGGCTTTTACGTCGATGCAACGAGAGATCCTTGGTCAAAAGGGTATAAAATGTACAGCTATGTGACTGAAGAGCTCCCGAAGACTCTCTTTGGCGCCTTTCCTCAGCTCGATTCCAGCAGAATGAGCATCACAGGACACAGTATGGGCGGTCATGGCGCTCTGACGTTGGTAGGTTGTCCCCATGGAGGAGTAGCAGCGTCGCTTGATGTGGTCATTGACAAAGACATAGTTTCTCAAGAATCCGGGGAAATACAAGTCTTGTTCTGCCTTTGCGCCGATTGCGAATCCGATAAATTGTCCCTGGGGCCAGAAGGCCTTCAAGGGGTATTTTGGAGATGACCAACAACAGAAATGGAAAGAACATGATGCAGCCGAGCTTGTAAAGCAATGGAAAGGTCCACTTGATCTCTTGATTGATGTGGTAAGTGTGCCTTATATCCGGTTTTTGCTAAGCTAATTTGTGTTGAGGGTACGGGGGACAATTTCTACAAACAGGGCCAACTCTTGCCAGAGAACTTCGTCAAAGCTGCAAAAGAAGCAGGAGTTGATAAAGACGTGAAACTGAGAATGCAGCCAGACTATGACCACAGCTATTATTTTATGGCGACATTTGCCGACGACCACATCGCTCATGCCGCCAAACATTTATTGTCGTAGTAGGTCCTGGTGCTGGTCCTCGGACTTCGACTTCGAACTCACTGGTACAGAAGCGAACAGAAACTGTAGGAAGGCATTCTGGTGGAGCGGAGGATTGTGGGACTCAGGGCAGGACGGCAAGCAATGGTGCAATGCTGGAAGGATTGCACGGGACATGAGAACGGGCAAGGATGCACAACATTCCACGCTCTCATGCCCTTTCCGAGCCTTTGAGCCGCGACCTCAACCCCATCCCGACTTCAAAACAAGTCATGAAATTTTTCCAGTTGTCGGCATCCAACGCAAATAAGTTTGATATGAAGAGGAAATGAGTGCTGAAGGAATTTGATGATGATCAACCTTCCAATCAAAGGGTGACGCCATGTGGCTTGAGCGTTGCATCCTTCACGCGTTTCCCTTAGCAATCCTAGTCGTTTTCGTGGCTTTCCCCACGCGTAACCCAAGCTCTAGCTCCCCAGCTCCCCGGATCTGCAAAATTGAACCTGCATGACTCTCTCGAATTTTGGGTGTGTAGTGCTTTTTCTTCACGCCGCCGCAAGCCACAGCTGCTTCTGACCTGATTCGATCCCCTCGCAGCTTTTCCCGTGTCCGATTTTTCCATCCAGCAGCGGCACGTTGCTGCGGGGGCCCCTGGTACGTGTACCTGAATCTGCAATCCGTGACGTAGGCAGCCCAGGGAGCTCCGTCATTTCCCCTCCAGATCGTGAGCCGTAATGTCCGCCTGATGAGGGCATTTTGGTGTGAGCTGAGGCCATATAATCTCACAGGGCCCGCGTGGTTCCCCTCACCTTCTTTACGCCCGTCTAATAACCCGGTTGGTACCTCCCCCAGACCTTAAAGGCCTTCTCTACAGCCGCTCCTCGAACACTCTCGCAGGCATCTAGACGCGTCGTTTCAGTCAAAATGTTTGTTTTCTCATTGATTGCAGGCGTCTTCGCGTCTACCGCGCTTGCGCAAAGTCCTGATCCCAATGCCAATTATACTCTCGGCACCAATGGATCTAGTTCGCCATTTACGCCCTACACCATCAAAGCTCAAAACATCACGGCAACTCTGATCCCTTATGGCGCCCGCCTAACATCGTTGCTGGTGCCAGACAATGCAGGTAAACTGCAGGACGTGGTTGTTGGCTACGATGACCCTCATCAATACCTCATCGACTCCGAGACCAATCATACCTTCTTTGGGGCGATCGTGGGTCGGTATGCCAACCGAATCAAGAATGGCACTTTCACGATTGACGGCGCAACTTATCAAATTCCGGAGAATGAAAACAAGGGCCATGATACCCTTCATGGCGGTACAATTGGTTACGATCAACGCAATTGGACTGTCGTCTCCCACTCTGACGATAGCGTAACCTTTGGCTTCCTTGACAATGCCCTTGAAGGGTTCCCAGGTTCGGTCTATACTGAGGCAACCTTCACAGTAACCTCAGCACGGACAGGTGCTTATGGGCAGCTCCAGCCTCGTTTGACCACTCGTACCGTCTCGACCGCACTCAATGAGGATACTCCTATCATGCTTGCAAACCACATCTATTGGAACGTGAACGCTTTCAAGGCCCCCACTATCCTCAATGACACATTGTGGATGCCATACGCTGACCGCTTCATTGATATTGATAACATCGAGGTTCCTACCGGAAATCTCTCGACCGTCGAATCCTACCCACCGTTGGATTTCACCGCTCCGAAGACCATCGGCCGGGACATTTATGATTCCCATCTGGCTGGCTTCAACTCTACTGGATATGACAATGCATTCATCCTCGACCGACCTCGCTACACCGGCGAAGAGTCATCCAACTTCCCAGTCATCTCTTACTGGTCTACTACAACAGGTATCAAGATGGACGTCTCAACCAACCAGCAGGGTCTTCAGGTGTACAGCTGCATTGGACAGAATGGTACTATACCCGTGAAGCAGAGCCAGCAGCAGCGCAACCAGGGAGATGCGGGTGCGGCGTCGCACGTCAACAAGTTTGGTTGCATTGTGTTCGAGACGCAAGACTGGATTGACGGCATCAATAATCCTGAATGGGGTCGCAGTGCTTGGCAGATCTACGGGCCGTCAACAGGACCCGCCGTGAACTATGCCACTTATGATTTCTCGACGGTATAAAGGTCAGGCTTGCTTACTTGGGATATGCTGCAAGTTATCTCCTTATTTTTCTAGTGAATTATCCTTCACATTTGTAAATAAGATGAAGGAATGAAATAATCATAATTGTCGAATCTAAAAGAAGGTTTCGTGTGTCGCCGAGCTTTCCGGTTTGGTTGTGCCACGGATGCTGATGAACTTTCTTGTAACCTATGTGTAATTGTTACGGCAGACTCTATGAAGTTGGTATGCGGCTGGCTCGAAGCCAGGGGGGCCACACTCAGAAAGTTGCTGTGCTGGAACGCCTGCAGAGCAATCAATCCTGTCACCCTCTATCCACACCTAGGCTCGAGTTCGGAGACTTGCAATGTGATCGGAGGAAGCGCGCGCGAACCTCTCTGAAGCGGTCCCAATGCGGTTCTGATCTTGAACGGGCGCCAAGAAGGGAGCCAGCTGCCTACCGTACGGGAGGAACAAATGGGCGTGCGGAGTGTCGGCAGGCCTAGGCCAAGTTCGGTACCTCGCGTAGCCGCCGAGCTGAAATGCGCACTCTCGATTCGTCCGCTGATCAATCGTCTTCTTGCAGCCATCCTGGTTAGTCGTTACTCCGCGTCCAGTCAATGGCGACGGACCTACTTGTGTCACTCGCAGCCTGCAAGGTGCTGCCGCACACTGCATTCGGGACCCTTGATAGGTCCTCAGCTCTTGCTGGGTGTAAGACGAGCGCCCGCTCTGATAATGCCCTCAATTCCCGGCGGCACCGGTTTGCGCTGTTCGCTCTGACTTGAAGATTTCCCATCTTTCGAGTCTGTCAAGGTCCAACAGACCAGCCTGGATTGCTTCCTGGTCGTGTCGTGAACGTCGTCCGGCCCTTGACATCTTACCAGCTCCTCCTTCGGCCGTGGGCATCACCACCAGCTGCTAGTATTAGTACGCCCAGAAGACAGAGACTCGCAAGATGCATTTCTATCTCGCCCGGAGATGGCATCTATCGAGAGTCCTTCCTGCTCTTTTCGTCGTTGAATTGGGCCTTGTCGTCGCAACGCTCGCCCTATTTGGCATCGCCAACCCAGACACCTACCGTACAGCGCTGTGGCAAGATGGCTCCGACAATGGTTTCAACAGCGATCCAAGTGCGGCTCAATATGCTGCATACAACTACCAATCTTACAAGACACCTCTGCCATGGTCCCAGTTGTAAGTATCCGGGCATATAATGGGAATTCAGTCGCAAAGAGACGAAACTGATTCGATGAGTGGAACAGCACGACCAGTTTCAACGTAGTCATCTCGATTCTTACCATGTTCATTCTCCTTGCCAAATGCGTGCTCTACCTCCTGCATATATTCTACCCGATCTTGTCCGTCCTTATTCACAGCGTCCTCGTCATTCTTTGGGCCTATAGTGCACATGCCCAGGCTGGACCAGACACCAGCGATCCAGCCCATCTGCAACCAGGAGCACCATGGTATATCACAAAAAGCTGCAGCGTGGCACACAATCCAAATAATGTCCACTACTGTGAGCAGGGAAAGGCAAGCTTTGCAGTCACTATTGTCATGGCGTAAGTACTCGAATACGTAGTCTCAAGATCGGGCAATGCTAATTTCGACTCATCAGCTGTATCCTATTCTTCCATATCCCGATTGCAATCTGGTCGGCATTCCCAACAGGAGAACAAAAACTTGCACGAAAGACGCAACTTGAAGAGGGCACTGGTGAAGGAAAGAATTTCTCTCCAGAGTCCGACATGTCGGTAGAGCAGCAGTGGGAGATGCTGAGGCAGATACCGCGAACGCCGCGGACTCCTGGGACAACTGGTGGGCTGAAGAGCCCGATCACCCCAAGGACACAGGCGTTCAACACACTGGGTGGACCAACAACGCCCAGCGGACCCAGCAGGACACTCCCGTTGAGGGACAAGTACTACACATGAGGAAATTCGAGAAGGTAGAAAGTGGGCTTCGTGCTATGTGTTGCCTTTTGCCTGGGCGTTGAAATGGGGCTATGAACGATACCTCTCTCTCCATCACTGGAATTAATGTAAATATGCCATGAAAACGTATTTCATAATGTGCATGATTTGTGAGCGGCTCTACAGATACGCTAGCTTAAATTAAACGCTCAAGAATAGGAAGAGGCCCAAGACAGACTGGGGTCGGCGCCTGCGGATATGAAGGCAGGCAACTGAGGCCGCAAGGAGGTGGAGGATGCGGTGGGCGCGAGGGCCGAAGCTCATTTGACAAGTGACTGTCAACCAAGGGATCCAGACCAGTCACCATCACTAGAAACGCAGCCGACTGCAGCAGCAGCAGCCAGAGTGAGAAATAATTTACGATCATCCATTGCTCCAGCCACTATAAGATCCAGTCTTTGACTGCTCTTGCCAGGCCATCTGGCATAAGCACTTTCCATTCCATCAAAACGGCGCAATCAACCTCTCGGACTTCTGCCACTTCCACTGCAGGCCCCTCTACTGCACCTTCGACAGGCCCGTCGTCCCCACTTTCCATTGCGCAGCAGCTTACGACTGCAAGCGCGATACTTTGGGATCCACGCTACACTGCACGCCGTCCTCCTCCCCCGACTCTCAAGCCTACTCACGTCGGTACTCTATCGTTAAACGATCGTAGTGACTCAACCATCAGCGTTCGGGATCTAGGCGACGGCCAGCAGATCGTAGAAATGGACAACAAACGGCACCCGAGCTCGTTCCAGCAGTTGGAGAAACTTGGAGAAGGCACCTATGCAACGGTATGTCTGCCCATTACACATCAGCAGCCACGGTGAAGGAGCATGCGTGGTACAGACTCTGGGGCAAGACTAACGCTGACACTACCTCTAGGTATTCAAAGGACGGAATCGTCAGACCGGCGAATATGTCGCTCTCAAGGAGATACACCTAGACTCAGAGGAGGGCACGCCTTCAACCGCCATTCGCGAGATCTCTCTTATGAAGGAGCTCAAGCACGAAAACATTGTTTCACTTCACGACGTCATACACACAGAGAATAAGCTGATGCTTGTCTTTGAATTCATGGATAGAGACCTGAAGAAGTATATGGACGCGAGAGGAGACCGTGGACAACTTGACACTCTGACCATCAAGTCATTCATGCATCAGCTTCTGCGAGGGATTGCCTTCTGTCACGACAACCGAGTCCTGCATCGAGACCTGAAGCCGCAAAACCTGCTCATTAACGTCAAGGGTCAGCTCAAGCTTGGGGATTTCGGCCTTGCACGAGCATTCGGCATACCTGTGAATACCTTCTCAAATGAAGTAGTGACCCTCTGGTACCGCGCTCCGGATGTGCTCCTTGGCAGCCGCACCTACAATACCAGCATCGATATCTGGTCCGCAGGGTGCATCATGGCAGAGATGTACACCGGCCGTCCCCTCTTCCCTGGCACAACAAACGAAGACCAATTGCAGAAAATCTTCCGACTCATGGGAACGCCTTCGGAACGGTCTTGGCCGGGCATCGCATCGTTCCCCGAATACCGGCCCAATTTCCACGTCTACGCCACACAGGACCTTCGGCTCATCCTGCCACAAATCGACCAAGTCGGATTACAGCTGCTACAGCAGATGCTCCAACTGCGCCCGGAGATGCGGATCACGGCCAACGCAGCCCTCCAACATCCGTGGTTCAATGACTTGCACCAACTCAGACAGGCGCAGCAGGCACAGCAGATGGCGCAACATCAGCAACAAATGGGGGGTGGAACGTATCCGTCGGGACAGTTGGCTCAAGGTGCTTATTGAATCTGAGCTAAGCAAACCCGTTGCCGCTCTACGTATAATACAATATGCATCTTTACTCTTCTGGACATGACTATTGCTCTCATTGCTCCGCCCAATAATCCCATTTCGCGAGAGTTGCTGACATCGGTTGATTTTGCTGCTGCGCCTAGGTCGTGGGAGCCTTACGTATGACGACTACCAGAGACGCTTGACGTTCCTGGAGAATTGGATGCCGGCGCGTAGGTTGACTTACGGCGCAGGGGAGGAAGACACCGGGAGCGGGGAGACTGTTTTCGAGCCCTCCTTTGCTGGGGACGCAGTCATTGTCACTAGTGGTCCTTCTGGTGCTTCTGGTACTTCTAGTACTTCTGGTCCTTCTGATACGTCTGGTCCTTCTGGTACTTCTGGTACTATTGATCCCCAACTTACACTTGTGGATCGCACCCTTCGCCACCCTCAAGGCCGATAGCAGCTGAAAACAAAAAAAAAAGGCGTTGGCTTCGGCGAGATTTATGTCAGTTCACACACTATGGCCACTGCATGGTAATTGTCACATTGCCTGCTCGGAATCATAGCCTTGGGCAAACCGGGCGATCATGGCGTTCAGCATTCTGCAGGTGATAGTTGGATTACTCTCAAGGTTCTTTCGCTTTACCCTTATTTTCTGAGAGGCTCATCGGTAACTCCTCGATTTACGGGGGGCACTGATGACCTTCTCAGCCCACATTTGCATGTGACGGCTCATCAGTTCGGGGGGTAGAACGTCCTTTGGGTCTTTTTGCTTGCATTCATAATGCTACTGTAGTCGCGTCAACTTCTTTTTATGGCGGTCCTGTCTCGTATGCAGTAATGATCAACATTTGGACTTCTTCTCGATCTCGTATCTACCTTTCGGCCACTAACGGCCTTTTCCGAATTCCCATGTTCATGAACTCTACCTTGACCGGTGGTTCCACTATTCGCAATGCTCCCCTCACCCCACCAGTCACGCCAGTTTCGGCAAACCTTCCGCTTCTTAGCATTTAAGGCAGATTTACGTTACTATCACAGTCCCATTACGCTGTGGGGCACAACAGCACCACGGGAACATCCGCGCTTGTCGATGTAATTCCCCATCGTCCTTCCGTATCTGATCTTTTCCGGCCTTTGGGTTCTCAAGAGACGGCAAGTTTACCGGACGGAAATGAATGCCTGGCAAGCCTTTCGGTATAATAGAGATGACGGTCTCAAGTGAATTTTCCAAATATTGTGTTGCGTTGTTGTTGGAGAGGCCCTCTTGTGTTCCTTTTGTATTGATTCTCAAAGCCTACTGCTCTCCTTTGTGCCATTCCGTTTGGAATATCATAACGGCCTTCAACACCTAGCCACCATGTCTATAGACACAGATGTCCTCATTGCGGGGGCAGGCATGTCGGGTCTCGGTTTTGCCGTCCAGCTCGTCCGGAAGTTTGGTACACAGAGCTTTGAGCTCATAGAAAAGGCGGACGACGTTGGAGGCACTTGGAATATTAATTCCTATCCAGGCTGCGGATGTGATGTAAGTTTTCTTCATGTCCGAGTTTCTCATGATCTTCTGATAAACATTGAAATCATTAGGTCCCGTCGCATTTTTATTCCTATTCCTTTGCTCTTAACCCACACTGGTAAGCTTTCCAACACTCCCCCCGCGGCTTAGCAAGTGCAAATGTCTAATTGTTTCTGTAGGAGCAGAAAATACTCAATGCAATCTGAAATTCAAGCTTATTTTCGCTCCGTCGCTGATAGGTACAACATCATTCCACACATTCGTTTCCACTCTACGGTTGAGACAGCAACATGGGAGGAAGAAAGTTCGACGTGGTTGATTTCAATCAAAGATACTAGAACTGGAGCTATGCAGCAACGACGCTCAAGAGTCTTCATTTCGGCGGTAGGAGCACTGTCGGTACCCAAAGAGTGCGAGATACCCGGTGCCGAGGACTTCAAAGGTCATATCTTCCATTCCTCAAGATGGGACCATAGTTTCAAATGGGCAGATAAAGACGTCGTCGTCCTTGGTATGTAGTAGCACCTCTTTCCATAACCCTCCCAACCTAACATTCCCCCCCAACACTCCATTTGAGATCCGATCAGAAAGAAGCATAAGCTCATCTCCATCCTTCATTCAAGGCAACGGCTGCAGCGCCACTCAATTCGTCCCCATCCTCACCACCGGCCCCAGCCCAGTCCACCACCTCACCCAATTCGCCCGCCAAGCCCACTTCCTCGCCGCCCGCATCGACTTCGCCTACTCCTCCTCCTTCAAGTCTCTCATGCGCTATATGCCTCTAGCCATGCGCCTCTACCGCGCAAAGCTATACGCCGACATGGAGCGAGACTTCGCCGGCTTCGACATCACGACCGGCGCGTCCATTCGTGAAGGGCTGAAGCAGGAGAACCGGGCCTACGTGGAGCAGATGGCGCCGGAGCGGTACGTTGAGGCGCTGGTGCCGCGCACGACGATTGGGTGCAAGCGGAAGGTGCTGGATACGGGGTACCTTGCGTGTCTACACAGCAAGAATATGAAGCTGGTGGCGGACGACCCGGTGGTGGGGATTGAGGAGGAGGGTGTAGTGACGGAGGCAGGGAGGAAGGTGAAGGCGGATGCGATTGTGTTGGCGACGGGTTTTGCAACGCATCAGATGTTGTTCCCAATGGAGATACGGGGGAGGGAGGGCGTGAGTTTGAATGACCATGTGCGTACCCTCCCTTCCACAATTCTCTGCCTACAGAATGTCAGTACGATGCTGACAGCGTATCCAGTGGGAAAAAGAATCTGCAGGTGCCCCGTCAGCCTACTTCGGCACCTGCGTCCCCTCCTTTCCCAACTTCTTTATCCTCATGGGACCGAACACCGTCACCGGCCACCTCAGTGTCATCTATACTGTTGAATGCCAGATCAATTTCGCCCTTCGCCTCATCGCTCCTATCTTGCGCTCGTCCCGTCCATCACTACTATCCTCCCTCCTCCCCTCGTCCTCCACTGTTGCAGTCACCGCTCAAGCTGCCCGCTACGACTCCGATTGGCTACAGTCGCGTCTGACGAAGCTCGTATGGTCTTCGGGCTGCAGGACTTGGGCACTGCATCCTGAGACAGGCCAAAACATTATGATGTATCCGGACCCGCAGTACATGTTTTGGCTGAGGAGTTTATGGGTGAGGTGGGGGGACTTCGAGTATGGAGCGGTGGGGAAGGAAAAAAAGGTTCAAAGAGGGCAAGACATGATGAAGAAGGTCGGAATGGTTGGAGGATTGACGGCCGTCGCTGCGGCTGTAGCTATGATGCTCGCCGAAGGAAATGCGACGCTTAGAACGGTCGTCAGTGACATTGCGGCGAAAACAAGCGTAGTCGCATCTAGTCTCGGCATACAGGCGATGGATCTTCTAAGGACCTCGTAGAGGCGATCATTTTTCTGTGGTGGCTCCAGAGGCGAAGACGACGTTACCAAACATAGACCCATGATATGACCAGCGATTTCACCTTTCGTTGAAAGAGCCTTAAATTTTGACTTGGTCAAGGATATGGAATATTTGAAGGGCTCGTCATCGCACTCGGAGAGGCTTGTTTTTCCCTATCGTCCGTACGCTTTAAGAGACGCAGGGATCTGGCAAGGTAAGTACGGTGATTCAGGCGAGATCGAGTACCTTAAACAAATTTCAATTCGAGTAGTATTCCAAATATTTAGGTGGTAACGAGCTCGCTGCCAAGCTGATAGCCAAGAATCATGTGCGTCTTCTCAACACTCAATAGAACACCCAGACAGGTCAGACGTCTGTTTCGTGCGACTCCCACTTACACCTTTCACAAAGACAATGACCTCCTAACGCCCCAGCAGCCCATTCCTAGTTATGATCAGCAAAATCATCTCTGGAATATTGTTCCAGCGAGAACACTCACCCGTCTGTCATGAACCGGCAAATCGACATCACAATAATGCCCCAAAATCTCTTCCCCCTTCCGAATCCCCGCCTCCACGGGACCTCTCTCCTCCACCTCCCCATCCTCCTCGCTCCCCCCCTCCGCCACCTTATTCTTATCCTTCCCCCTCCTCCTCCTCGTCCATCTCTTTCTCTCCCCTCGCACCACAAACCGCACGCTCCCACCCCACTCCCACCCCACATTCGGATCGCAGCTATGATTCGCCAAACACCACGACGGATGCACGGCGCCGACCTCCGGCCCCCTCGCCACGCTGCCCCGCCCCCGCGCACCCGTTAGTCGCGCCGACGCCGTCCCGCGGAACTTGGCGTACAGCGTGTTGAAGACCCAGACGTCGTAGCGGGCGGCGTGGGCGAAGGGGTCGATGTCGAGCTGCGAGAGCATGTGCAGCGGGAGGAGGATGTTGGCGGCGAAGGTGAAGGGGAGGGTGCGGGGGTGGTGATGGAAGGGGTCGGAGGACGAGGAGGGCGGCGAGGGAGAGGATGAGGATGGGGAGGGGGCAGTAGTGGTGGTGGTGGTGGAAGCTGAGTCGGGAGGAAGAGGATGGTTGGTGAAGTCGCCCCAGATGTATTTGACTTCGGGGAGGTCGAGGGGGTGGACGTCTTGCGTTTCCGCCATGGCGAGGGTGCGGAGCAGGAGCAGAGTGTAGAGGGCTGAGGCGGCTTCGGTGGGGGCTACGTCTTTGGCGATGGATTCGACGGAGCGGTTGCAGAGGGCGGCGTGGTAGGTGGCTTGGGCGAGGTCGTGGCATTGCTGGCTGCAGAAGATGGCGGTGTCGCATTCAGCACAGGAGACGGTGTTGGTAGCAGTTATTGAGTTGAGTTCGGGGAGGTCGGAGCTACAAGCGTCACAAAGAGTGTCGTTGAGGCGGTTGTTGGCTGTCAAAACTGACGTCTCATCCAAAATGATTTCTCCCGGAGCGAGATCCTCTGAAGCGAAGACACCGAGTTGTTTGATCGTAGAGGTATTCTCAGAAGCGCTTAAGTTACCATGAATAGTAAGTATTACGAAGCCACAAGAGGAATAATAAGTACAAGCAGATAAATGGCGCCAAAATCTTGTAAGTCCTCTCGGAAGGCTGGTAGGCTCACCTTTGATCTGAATTGTTGTGGTCCGGGGACAATACTGGCAGCTCAGTTACACGTACTTCCAGTTTGGGGGCTACTTTATGCATTTCAAGGTTCATTGTTTGGAGCGAAGCTTCGGATAGGCGATCAGGTTCATAGTCGTTCCATGGATAGAGTTCTCGGCGGACATAGCTTTGTTCTGGCCATTCAGACGTGGGAAGTGATTCGAAATCAACAGTACCATCCTTCTCCTTGAGATGACAGCAAGCCTTTTGTTGCATGAGGACGGCGAGTTCCTCTAGCTTGGACGAATCAACGTTTGGGACATCTTTTAGAGTCTGCAGTCCTCTCGAACATAGGTCCATGGCGCTGCGGAGACATCCGCAGTCGATGAGTGCCTGAACGAGCAGTCGATATCTGTATGTAGCATTAGCCCTTGAGTCGACGCACCCTACCGGACTGATTAGGGTTGATCGGAGATAAGACTTCATTTTACATACCACTGACAATTGGGGGAGGATGAAATGACTATCCCCGGTGAAGCTGTACATGGCGCCTCCAAGTCAGTAGTCAAAAAAATATAAGAGCTTACGCTATCT
This sequence comes from Viridothelium virens, assembly GCA_010094025.1. NCBI lineage: Eukaryota > Fungi > Ascomycota > Dothideomycetes > Trypetheliales > Trypetheliaceae > Viridothelium > Viridothelium virens. Next base: position 236,480 of record ML991799.1, read on the forward strand.
CGCGCCAGGGGCCGCTGGCAAGTGCCATAATTCTATCATTGGAGATACCCTTCGGCTGCTCTGATCCCTTGTCCTGAAGTGTGAGTCCTGCAACGGCATCGGCCAGGTCGTCACCGGGAGACTTCAGAAAATTCTGTGCGGCTTCGAAAGCCTGTTCATGATATTCTCCAGAATCTTCAAGTACCTCGTCTATTAAAAGTAGAGCCTTGTAGGCATAGCCAGCAGCGAGATCGGGATATCTCAGACTTTTGAGCCTCTGCGACAGCGCTAGATGGACAGCTACACTGTAAGGCTCATTTATCAGATTCGTCTGTAAGATACTTAGATTGGCAAGAGTCATGGTAGAAGCTAAAGTCCGATTTGAGATTTGACTGCTTGATAGAGGCTTTGGAGGAGGTTGTGTGCTGGTGTTTTTTTTTTTTTTTTTTCTTTTTATGCAAGAGTCATGTATTACATTACGGAACGCTCTGGTGCGCTCATCCCGCAAGCTAGATCAGTACCAAAAGTGGAGATGATCAAAGAACTTTTGGCTTGGTCCGCGATAAAAGCGTGAGTCACGCCATTTGCACTGGGACTTTTGATCACACTTTTGCTCGTAAGAATTGCAACTTCTATGAGAAATTCAATTTGTATTCAAAGATACTTTGAAACATGACCTTTTCTATAAGCGGCCTTCTGGACGGCCTTGCACGCCTATCTATGCCCATTTGGGCAAGGGCAGAAAGACGCCCAGCATTCCTGCACGTAAGATCATCCAAATTGTTCATCATGTTGAGTGTCAGTATAGCTACTTTCACGGTATGTCTGATTTTGTCTTGGAGATACAATCGCTAAGGAGTCCTGGTTGATGCCCACGTCAGGACATATTTTTATACGCTGTCATTGTTCCTGTGATACCTTTTGCCCTAGAAACGCGAGCTGGTGTAGCACCGGAAAGGGGTGAGTCGCTCGCAGGAACCCGATGATTATTGCCCATTGCTGATTGTATGCCATTTTAGTTCAATACTGGGTTAGTTTGCTTGTTGCTATCTATGGGGCGGCATTGCTTGCGGCGGCTCGTAAGTGTTTCTGCTGCTCCAAGCTATACCTATACTGAATCTTCCAGCATTCTGCGGTTGGTTTGCCGACCACACCACAACTCGCCGAGCACCACTGTTGCTGGGTCTCCTTGCTCTCGCTGGAGCAACGGTGATGCTTTGCGTGGGTTCCAGCGTAGGTGTCATAATTGCAGGTCGAATCTTGCAAGGTGTGTCCGCCGCTGTCGTATGGGTTGTTGGGCTTGCATTGCTAGTGGATACTGTTGGCGAAAAAGAGATTGGACAAGCGATGGGATACATGGGCTTAGCTATGAGCTTAGGAATTCTTGTTGGACCGCTGCTTGGTGGCGTTGTTTTCGCAGCGTGCGTTCACTCAACTCGGCCGATATGATATATCCTGCTAACAAGACGTAGCGCAGGCTACTACGCGGTCTTCGCGATGACATTCGGACTGATTGGACTGGACATCGTCCTGCGACTCGTTTTGATCGAAAAGAAGGTTGCGCGAAAATGGACTGACATGGATGAGATACCTACCAATGACATCCCTTCAGTCTCAGATGCGGGTGATGTGGAATTAAGACTTCAACAGATGGACTCGCGGTCCAAAAGGGCCGATACAGCGGCACACGACGGCCAGAGCGAAGGAGTACAGGCCGAAGATCATAGTAAATCGACAAGCCTTCGACACCGTCTGCCACCAGTCATCACGTTGCTCAGCTCGCGCCGCCTCCTTGCTGGCCTCTGGGGTTGTCTGGTCCTCGCCGGTCTGTTAACTTCTTTTGACGCAACCTTACCGCTGTTTGTTCGCAACACGTTTGGATGGTCCTCGACTGGTGCCGGTCTTATTTTCCTTGCCCTCGTTATACCGACTCTCGTATCTCCATTGATTGGAAAATTGAGCGATCGTCATGGTCCAAGATGGTTTGTGACTGCAGGTTTCGTGATCAATACACCGTTTCTAGTGCTTCTGAGATATGTGACGCATGATAGCCTGAGCCAAAAGGTCTTGCTATGTGCGTTGTTGTTTTTTGTTGGGTTAAGTACTACGTTGGTGTTTGCCCCAATTAGTGCGGAGATCACACACGTCGTAGAAGCCAAGGAAAAGAAAAGCCCGGGGCTCTACGGGACAAATGGGGCAATGGCACAGGCGTATGGGCTTTTTAACATGGCCTGGGCGGGCGGTACTCTTGTCGGGCCAGTTTGGGCTGGTATGGTAAAGGAAAGGGCTGGATGGGGCACAATGGCCTGGTCTCTTGCGCTCCTGAGCTTCGTAACTGCATTCCCTACTGCTGTCTGGACTGGAGGCTTGATAACCAGACCCGTGCGCCGAAGCATGGCACAGCAACAGAATTCGGCCCCTCTCAATGCTGAGTGCTAGTAGTGAGCAAAATAAGGATCGCTCACCACACTCATCGCCTGATATGGGATTTGCAGTATGCGGAGCGGCCTGAAGGGAGCGAGCAAATCACATCGCCAATGATTATGTCGCAGCCAAAACTCACCTTGAAACGTTCGTGGGTCCATGGAAGTCCAGGCTTGATCATGTACGATTTTGCGCAGTCCGAACCTTTAGCTAGAACGATCCTCGCAATCTGCACAAAGATTGCTGCTATTGGCTCCTAACGACACTGCATTGGTAGCGAAGAGTAGTGAACCTAAAAAGGCGTAACGCAAGCAGCAGTCATACGGATGGCCATGTCTCGACGTTGGCCTCGTGGTAGTTAAGTAGAGACCGGTCTAGACCGTTGTTCATTTCTGTCAGGCGGTTCGGTCCGTTGTTGGTAAACGAGGCTTGACCGGATAAACGGTGGATAGAGGAGGGTATTATTCCGTACGGCTGCATGATCATTATTTCGTCTGGTCCATACGATGGCAATCTGTTTGCGACTCAAAGGTTCGGAGAAATAGGTTGAAGTGCGATTTCCGTAATTAGAATGACTATCCTGGTGGTCAAACAGCGGAAAATAGGAAGGGACAAAAGGGCGCTCGAGCTTGAGGCAAACAGGACAGAGGCGTAATATGGATTGTTACACGACAAACTCTGAGAGTATATTGGGAAATGGCTGTGTGATGGAGCGTTTGCTGCGGTAAGTACGGAATTGGAGTACAGCGCAGAGTTAGTCCTTGCAGGGCTTGGGCATTTCCTTCAAGAATACAGGGTCGACATTTCCTGGAGGTAATGTTGATTTAAGGAGATTACGCGTTACTGACGAAGCATCCTTTTATCATGGCTACAAGTGCATTGAACACAAGAAGCCAAGCTCTTGGAAGTGCTGGATGGAGAAGGCAACCTCCTCGCATTAAAAGGTTGCCTAAGCCACGAGTCGGCCTTCGGGGCTTGGCCGGAGTACGGAGTAACCACGGCGTAACCACGGTGTAACCGGTGCAGGCAAGAGGCCTCCAGGCCTCGTAGGCGACTGCGTGTTCCCTTCGGCGTTTTCAATTGACTCACGACTTAGCGCCGACCAATTGGATGCCTCAGGAGGCTGAGCTGCATCTAAGCATCACGTGAGCTGGCCTCTAACAAAGGTCGCAGTGTGGCGGTTGGCGATCCTTAGATGAATCTCGATTCTCGAACGTTTCGTAGGCAAGGTGGGCCAAGCTTGCCCAAGAATACCTACCTAACCTTACGCAAGGATGGGCAAGGATGCGCTCTTGCCTTCCAGCCCTGTCATCCTCCTCCCTCGACATGTTTTGGGCCCATGCCGCCTTCCGTGGCATCGCCGATGGCCAGGCTTCAACTTTATGATCGTGATTTAACAACCGCGACCGCCGCGCTACTCCATTCATCCGCCAACTATTCACCTACACTCGAGATCAACGTCTCCCGATGCTGTCACACACTGTTATAAACTCCCAATCCACCCCAACCGAGAACTCTACGGCCAGTCAGACGTGCTATTTCTCCCTCAGAGTCCAGACAAACTCTCATTTCTCGGACGAGACACCTTGCTCGTCGCCAACGTCAGCCGAGTTTTCAGCGTCTGGCACGCTGTCTGATCCGAACAACCCTTTACTCGCCCTTCGTGGAAATTCTCTCGACATGGCCTCTCCCACCCGCGGCAGTATACTCCAGCTCCAGACAGCTGCGGCCCACCCCTCGCGTCCTCGACCTCAACCACTTCAGGATATGCTTGTCACGAGTGACGATTCCAGTGACTCTTCCTCCTCTTCTTCGATAAGTTCCAGCTCCACTCCGGCTATTCAAACAGTCCGATGCTCAAGATGTCACCGAACGACGAGCGTCGACAATTCAATGCCGCAAAAGAGCGGGATGCTCCAGTACGGAGTGAACCAGTGGTACTGCACGCGATGCGCTACCATCGTTGGCTACGGACGCTGAAAGAGAAAATTCACACGCCATCATTTTCAATCCATCCGTTCCAGGAAAACGCCGTCTGGTCTCAACCACGCAGAACTACACTGCACCCTCACACGCGCCCTCCTGCGGACATGTCAGAAGCCTGCCTAAAACCGTATACATAGGATGTAGAATGGCTTTTGATATCACGGTGAGCTTGTTGCTCTTACGACAAGTGTACATTTGCACGCGAGGTTTACACGACGTTTTGGACGTATACATGCGCTTGGGGAGAGTTTCAGCATCTGATTTTCCCAGCGTTGAAGCCAAGTCTTAGCATTGCAGCAGATGCTTGAGGGGCAATGAAGGCCCTCGGCTCTTGAGGAATGGAGGGTGAAGGTCCCATTAGTGGACGTGACGAGACTGAGAGGCGGATACTTGTGTTCGATGCATTTTTCCTTCAAACTTGTGATACCCCTACTTTGATAGCAACAATGAAATTGATGAAGTCAAATGATCAAATTATAGGCACATTATTATTTTAGGACATGTGCTCGTTACCAAGCGTCAGCAATTTGGCGGCAAAACAATGACCTGACATGCTGAAAACAGGTATTCCGCACTGCCCTTCCATCCCTCATCGATCGGGCTGTAACTCCACATCATCGGTCGATTTCCCGATCTCCCGCTAGAGACTCGGCCAGCTACACCTGCAGGCCCCACTAACTACCTGAGCCACAACTGCCAAAAGCCGGCATGCGAGACCAACAATAATCGTTGATACGTAAGGTGAGAAACGTACAACAAGCGACCTGTCAAAAGCTGCGACGTCTCGAGTAGGCATATTGTTTACCTGGGGCTAGCTCATCAGCAATGCATTGACTTCCCATAGTCGAGCAAAAGGATTCAGTACGGAGTGCTCCGTAAGGACAGTACAAAATTCTCTTACCGAAGAAAGGTATCACGCGCCTCTCTATCATTTTAACTCTGACTCCAATAGTATCCATCAGCTTCACAAGCCATAGCGCATCGTCTGGAAGTTACCGATAACGAATTTTAGGCATGGATTTGTTAGTACGCGACCTTATGCGGTAAGGGGTCGTGTAAGAGCACGAGGGACGCAAATCTGACATTGCGCGACATCGGATTTTGAACATCGACACATCGCATTCTTCAGGCGTGGAGCCAACCAAGGGGAGCGCGGGGCCCCCGCTGTTTGCGCTACTCTAAAAATTTCTCGTTCGCTTTCGGTGCTTTCCTTGCTTTGTGGAAAACCCGAGATCTTGGAACGAGCGGGTCATCGGATTTTGTGTGCTATCGATACCGGTCTTCTCCACTTACTCGGTATACATGCTCTGCATCGCCACCCAGCGCGCGGAGTTGGTTCCGGGTCGGCAACGTATTTTTTGATCTCAGTTGATTCTTCCGATGCGCATTTCAAGTCGCTGCACGCACTGCTTGGTAGGTCTCGTTTTTCTCACGGTGGGACATCCTTCCGTAAACGATCGCCATGCGACAACATCGCGGCATACGTCCCGGACAATTGTGCGGCTCGACAAGAACACCTTTGAACTCGCTCAGGTCACGATCCTAAGATCTAGAGGTTTCGCCGAGTCTGACTCTATGCGAGCGCACAGGCTATTCTCTTGAGATGTCTTACGGCCTCAGAGTTGGAGTCGTTGGGTAGAGTAGCCCAAAAGTTTGGTGTCCTTATGATGGTTGATCCTCATCTCCAACGACGACTTGGAACAGCAATGCTGTGTGTCGTAATCTGGCAAAGAATCCTGTGCATACTCTGATGTCAAGCTAAAGTTACGCCCTCACACCTCGCGTCCGCAGGGTGCCGCACTTGAGCTTATGTTAATTATGAATAAGGCCTTCACGATGGGTTGCTAAGCAACAAGCACAATCATCGCACGATCAGGCGGTACTCATCTTCGATGGCTTCATTTATCGCATATCTATCATCTACACTCGGCTGAAACCGTTGCTGCGGCTACCGTGTAGCCAGCTTTGAGCGACGTCTTTGATCTCTTGATCGCCAACTGCACAAGGGCATAGTGAGCAGTCGCAAGAGGTGGTGTTCGCGCCACATCAGCAATGTTCCAATCATTGTGTGGCGCGCAAACCTTATCCCTGTAGAACTCTTTGTATAGTAATGATATTCATTGGTAGATCACGATCTCAACTTCTGCACGGAAGCCATGGAAAATTCTCCGGTTGAGCGCCTAGGCTAGAAATGGTGAAGAACTACAATAAGGTCAGTCGACTTAACCTCCATTGCAATTGCCATCAGGCTATCGGTTAAAGCAATTTACTCCCCTTTCCATTGTGCAATTGCTGCTGGTTTACTCCGTACGCACAATTGCGTAATCGGGTTGAACTGATAATGCGAACGAGAAGAGATCATCTTATCGTGGAGCCCCGGGTGTTTCGAGCCGCCGATATGCCTCCAATGGCTAGCTTATTGTGAAACTCCTTCCATGGGAGTGCTGTCTTTCTCAAAATGCCTCCAAATTTCTGTATGAGGGACCACTGTGCCTGCCACTCTCCCATCAGCTTAGGAACTTCGTTCCGTGCTCCCTATCCATATGTGAAAACTGGCCTTGCACTTGAAGCGGACATTCCAATCCTCCTCGATCCGATCCATTGGATTTGGCCTCCGAAGCGATTGATAGCGGAGATTGGCTCTGTTAGGTATCATTGGTCCGCATCAAACTCGGAGGCTTTCAAGTCGGTGGTAGAGTATGGTCAGACCGCCACCAGACTAATTGTAGAGTAGCGTGCGCCTCCTGTAAGTTCAATTAATTCGTGGCTACAGTACTCCAATACTTTCCTCATCAAAGACTTTCTTATACGCCTTATTGATATGCTCTGTATTGTCTGTAGAAACTGTCTCACGTCACTACTGACCCAGCAAGATGCATCTCGGGGCATCGCGCATCAACGCACGAGCAAGGCCCTTCAGAAGTCTCAGGAGCAAGGCTGTATCATATGCCGCGATTTGTATGTATATATTGAGCCGACCAAAACCAAATTTCTAGAACGGATCATGCCACCTACTCCATTCACATTCTGCACTCGTGCTTCACCTAGACATTTGGAGTCAGGAGCCGACCTTCCGGACTCACGATGCTGGTTATTCTTCAAGCACAATATCCCCAACGGGAGAGTGATTCGTGTTGACTTAGATCCCAATCAAGCATCTTATGGTGAGTCAAAAGACGTCTGCCTATATTTGCACCTTGCCTAGTGATTTGGAAGGTGCAAACTTTGGTTGGCAAGCACTCTGTAGCTTCGAGGCCAGATAAGTGCTGGATGTGACTGATATGAAGTCGCAGATAAGCCCAGACCCTACAATGACTGTACACCGAGCAACACAGGCTCAGCTTTATGTACCTCACTTGCTCAGAAATGGCTAGAAACTTGTCTGTGCAACCACGATATATGTAGAAACGACGACCGGGTCGATCGGAGACCGACGCGTTTACTGGACCTTGAGCCTCCAGGTCACGTCACGCAGCCTGAAATGACTATAAGCCTTACAGCCTCGCCGCCGGCTGCACCATACATGACGCTCAGTCATTGCTGGGGTGCTTTAAAGACAATCAAGCTTCTGAAGAACAATGTAAGAGATTTCTGCTCCGGCTTGCCCGTAGACGGCCTGCCTGCCACGTACAAAGATGCCATTCATATCACAAAGGCTCTTGGGGTGCGTTATCTATGGATTGATTCGTTGTGTATAATCCAAGATTCCGAAGAGGATTGGCTCCATGAAGCCGCTGCAATGAGTACCGTGTACTCTTTTTCTTACTGCAATATCGCCGCCCTTGATGCCGCTGATAGCCATGGTGGCTGCTTTTTCGAGCGAGATCCATCACGAGTTGATATCCAAAACTTGGAGGTTCAACATCCACAGGGTCAAGGATCGCGGGAATATGAAGTTTCGACACACACTGACTGGGTTGGTACCTTGGAACAAAGTCCTCTCTATCATCGGGCGTGGGTTCTGCAAGAGCGTATTCTGCCTCCTCGAACCTTGTTGTATGGCAAGCACCAAATCCTATGGGAGTGTCGAAGCCATGCTGCTTGCGAAACGTTCCCCAGTGGTGTCCCAGAGGAAATCAAACCATACGCTGTCTTTCATTCAAAGCAAATGCTTACAAAACCTGACTTAGCTTCACCGCGGGAAAAGTTCTGGGACGACGTCGTTGAGCGATACAGCTGTGGTAATCTAACTCATCTTAGTGATAAATTAGTGGCAATATCGGGGATTGCATCCGTCTACGGCCCAGCAGACGATTACTTGGCAGGCGTTTGGCGGAAAACGCTCCTCCCGGATCTATTATGGCACGTTCCCGAGCTCAAACAATTTAACGGGCAGCCTTCAGTTCGACCGGCGGACTACCGGGCTCCATCGTGGTCTTGGGCTTCGGTGGAAGGTGAGATCTCTTACATGCACCGCCATACCAAACAAATAATAGCACGAGTTCTTGATGCTCAGACTACATCTCTCCTGCCGCCCACCGCGTCCGGAAAGCTTACTGCTGAAGACCGTGCCAAATCTAAGTTCTCCAAAGTCACTGCTGGATACATACAGATCAGCGGTCTATTTGGCGAAGCATGCCTGATCAAGAAGAAAGAAAATAAGCAGCTTTTCTTTATCATGAGTAAAATCAGCCCTCAAAGCCGAAACGCAGACCCGAGCCAGGTCGAACACTTGAAACAAAAACTGAATGATGCATCGATATGGCTTGACGAGTATCACCACGCGCGACCTCCGCCTCGGGTGCTATACTGGATACTCGTTAGCACGGAAAAAGGCTTGGTACTTTGTAGATCACATCAGGGCTCGTATCAACGACTAGGTATGTTCGTCGTTAAGGAGCTCGACGCTGTGCAGTTCGAGAACATTCCTCACGCTACAATCGAAGTCGTCTGATTCCAGAATATCCAATGGGAAGTGCTAGAGCTTTCAAGAGCAATCACGGTGGCTCCTCAGTGCATGATCAGGATATGTCAACCAACGCCGAACTGGTCCAACGCTTATTGAAGCAGGAAAGCTTGAGCACCGTGATCTGCAGATTCATTGTCAAACGAGGCGATATGGCTAGCTTGCATACGATGTGTGTGAACGCTCTGCAGGACAGCAGTTCGGTGTTAAAGAGTTGGGCCCTCCTAGCTTCGTCACAAGAGACGATACCTTGACGTGAGGAAAGAGCATATGACTCCCGACGAGGTATGCACCAGCAGTGCAATGCCGGAAGCCACTATTCTCGATGACACTTTCATGCGCAATACTGCTTTCATGTCCGAGATCATGATCGAGGAGCTCCAGGATCTGGCAGAAAACGGGATAAGATCTGAACTCATTACCTCCATCAAAGATGCTGGCGTCAAGGATCACCTAAATGTAAAACTAGGAGACCTGAGCGCTTTGTTGGATCCGGTTCTAGAAGAGAGAACCGATGCTGCTATAAAGGCGGAGGTTGGGTAAAAGAAGTGCCGCCTAGAAGTACTGTGGCATATCGTAGATTCTGTAGGTCAGAGTAAGAGCAACAACGGGTAGGTATTGCTATGGACTATTGTATTGGCATGAATGGATGGCGTAGGCAGCTCTTAGAGCCAGGGTTGAAAGCCTACGACGTAGTCCTACGAGATGATTATTGGAAGCTCGAAGCCAGGCGCTTCCGATCTTTGCTAAACAGGAATTGTATGCTCTCGGATCAATGATTCCTCTCCACCACGCCCCTCGCAAATCCCGCAAAATCCGTATCTCCAACCTTCTCCCACAGATTCGGCTGCGTAAAAACTGCCAGTGTATTCCGCGCCACCCTCCCGCCATGGCTCACCGTCTTCGGCCCCCGCACGAAATGCGGCACAGCCTTGAACCTGCCCTTCGTGATGACCTCGAGTGCCTCGCCCGTCTGGAAAGCCAGGCAGTCCCTGGGGATGTTCACCTTAACGACATCGCCCTCGCGCGAGTGGATGTAAAGGCCCGCCTCAGGATCAGGGGACGAGGTTAGTTCGGGGAGCGTCGCGAGATGGCCATTGGCGTCGTATTTGGGATCGAAGTGGCCGTACGGAGGATTCGGCGTGGGTTGCGAGATGGGGCGGTTCGTGCTTTCGTCGATGAACATGGCGGAGGTGAGGCCGGTTAGACAGCCGTGATCCTTGTGCGTGGCGCACCAGTCGTCGTCTTCGCTGGGGGCGTGTGCCTCGTTGCCCAGTTCTTCGTAAGCGTCTTCTTCCTCGTCGAAGTCGCCTTCTTCTTCGTCCTCGTCGTAGCCCTCGTCCTCGCCCTCTTCGCCGGCGCCTGTAGCAGCGCCAACGTTGATGCCTGCGGAAGTGGGAGGGCTGCGATTGACGGGGAAGTAGTGCAGAAGCCGGGCTTTGCTGGAGACGCTGGACTCGACGAGGTGTTCGAGAAAGCCGGCCCTGTAGTCAGGTATCTTCTCCTGAGCATATTTGTCACAAGCGCGGGCGACTAGGACGGCAACCTCGATAATCAGAGTGCACAGCTCTTGGAAGGTATCCTTGAAGCCAGGGAGGAGATCCTCAGATGGCCACACATTGGGTGCAGTGTATTCTGGGAATGACGGATATTGGGAGGCTATGTTTCTTTGGGTATCTTGGTCTTCAAATTCAGGAGCACAATTGACATAATAGGAGCCTTTGAGGGTATCGTAGCGACCCGATTTGAGCGTCTCTTTACCACAGGACCAGCCTACGAGCCACTTGGCTTCAGGGACCTCGAGTTTTTCTGCTAGATAATCAATCATAATAAACCGAGTGTGATTGAGTCTACGTCCCTACCAAGATCTTCTGGGGGCAAATTAGCAAGATATGAAGCATATGACAGCAACTTTCGTCGCAGAGCAGGGAATTCAGGTGGGACATCTCGCACGACGAGTATTCCTAGAGACGAGGGTCCAAAGGCTTCTTCAAGAACAGAAAATGGAACAGAGTCTGGTCTGATATGAACGGAAGCGCCAGTTATGGTGTTGATTAAGAATTACCTGCTTCAAGCTCAGCAAGGCTGACTGTCACAGCAGATTGCTGTTTCGCTGCAAGAGTGCTAGCCATGTCCTCGAGGCGATCATTTACAAGTTCTCTCACGGAGGAAAGACCTACAGAGATTGACCTCAAGCCGAGCAAAGTTTTACCAGAGTATCACGCCAACGCATCAAGGCACGCGCCTAAGCAGCAAGGGTTCCAATCGTGCCCTTACCCACGAGTGCCACGACTCTTATTCACTGGATGTCCCATCCTGACCGCATTTTCATTCACCGCTTCCAACTGCCGGCAAAATTATCTCATCACTCGATAAACCGAAATGATATCTTCTCTCACGGCAACCACGATGAAATCGCTTCGGTCCACGTCAGATCATGCCAAAAGTGCTTCTTTTCGGCGCCGGAGCTGTAGGCTCCGTCTACGCCTACCTCTTCAGTAAGGCTGGCGCCGCCGTCACTGCCGTCTGCCGCTCCAACTACTCTGCTGCAAAAGCGAATGGCTTCACGATAAGATCCTCGCTATTCGGCAACGTCCAGTGCTCCCCTTCGATCGTACGCTCTGTGAACGACGCAAATGGGCCATTCGATTACGTTATCCTTTGCAGCAAAGCCTTTCCTGGCTCGAAACCCTCGACCGCAGAAATCATTAAGCCAGCTGTAGGCCCCAAAACCGCGATCGCGCTTCTGCAAAATGGGATCGGAATTGAGGAAGAGTATCGAGAGGCATTTCCAGAGAATCCAATCATTAGCTGTGTGGTATATTGTCCTGCAACAGAGGTCGAATCTGGTGTTATTGAGCACGGGGAAGTTGAGCGACTGGAAGTCGGTACCTTCCCTCACGATGCATCGGCGGAGCACAAGCAGGCGGCACATGACTTTGTCGCATTGCTGAGAAGGGCCGGTGGGACAGCAGAGTTCCACGAAGACGTGCAGGTCCAGCGGTGGAGTAAGCTGCTTGTCAACGCGAGCTGGAACCCCATCTGTGCGCTCTCCCGCTCATCAGATGTGAAGTTCATGATGGCCGCTCAGTCAAATGTCTCATGGGTAAGGCTGGTCATGCTGGAGATTATGGCGGTAGCGCAGGCGTATGGGTACAGCAGCATCAACGAAGAATTGTTGGATTGGCAGCTCGGTAGGGCCAAGGCGAGAATGAACGGTCCGGGAATTGAGCCGAGTATGTTAGCGGATGTGAAAAAGGGAAGACGGATTGAGGTTGAGGCTATAGTCGGAAATACCGTGAGGCTAGCAGAGAGAAAGGGAGTCCAAGTAACTCTGCTCGAATCTCTTTACGCGTTAGGGAAAGGATTGGATGAGAGCATCGCAAGAAGCACAGCGGGAAACTGAGTTACGACGCAGCTGTAATGTGACGATGCCAAACACGATTTAGACGACTTAGATTTTTGTCATTGATTTGACAGTAGAAAACGAGTTATCGAGGCGAACCGCAGTGGAGTGTCACATCACAATGCATGAACGCGATTGTGACTTCTTTCTAGCTCTTACTGCAGCCTGCTTGCGTCGTACGTCCGCCTCTTCTCTATCCGTTCTCTCCTTTGCGGCTAAGTCCAGCTGTGCATAGGTTGCATCCCTTTCGTTGTATATCTCACGCGCCACGTCCAATGCTTCCTTAAACTCCAGATATCCATCATTTGGTTTCGGGGGTATATCTCTTTTTCTTCCCCATCTCAAATTCACTAGAGCCTTTCTCAACGTTTTGACTCTCAGGCCCCTTTCCCCCGGCTTTTCCGCTTCGGGTGGTCCTCCCTTCTTAAACATCACAATAGCAGGAGAGCAAATAACTTGAATGACTGGCTCATCCTCCGCATGTTCTGCGCGATACGCCTCATCTAAGTTATTATCCATGTTCTCTGTATCGCCATTCCAGATGAAGTCGACATCCCAAGACTGCATGACATCCCGCTCGAAGACGGTGTTCTTGAACATAGCTTGGAAGTGAAAAATTGTGTCCGCGGAAAGTCGAATGATCAAAGATGACATCGCGGCTGATTTGACAATCATACGGAGGTCCAGTAAGAGTTTTCTAAGCTCAGCCCTTCTCAAAGATCCTGGCTCGGACGGTGACCGCTGTGTGGATTGTGCTTCTGCGAAGATTCCATTATCTACTGATTGACGTTCAAGGAGTTCCAGTCCGACCGTTCCTGGGTTAAGGAGCAGCAGAGGGTAGATGAGAGTGAAGAGCTGAAGGGTGATGTTGTCGACTTGGGACCAGTACCGTGGAGGGTGATGTAAAACCCCACTCCACTGCTGGCTTTTGAGGGCTTCTTTAATGTAGCGCGCGCGAATTCCAGTGCGTTCGAAGCCTGGGTGAGTTAGTAAATGACATGGGGAGATTCAGTCTAGCTTGAGCAACCCTCACCATCTTTTCCCGCACAGCCCGTCTCCAGCTGCTCAAGTTGTTCCTTTTGCTCTTCATCAGCACCGAAGAGAAGTTCTGCAAAGACGTGCTCTTCAAGTGCTTTTCCAATGACTCCGTACATTACTGCTTCCCTAGCATCTTTGTCTTTGAATAACTTCTCCCACCCATCGATTCCACTTGGGCCACCACTAGCATGACAGGTAATGTAATATTTCAGCTCTGTGGGTGTATTTCGCTCGAGAAACTCCAGAGGCCTCTCATCAACATATGGTCTCCAATTGAGTGTTGTCAATTCACGGAAGTCGTACCAACTCAAGATGAAAGATTTGATAAGATCGTGCAGCTCATTGAAATGCTGAGACATAGCCTCTGGTTTAGGATCTATGTGGAGAAAGCGAACAATCCCCGATTGGTCTTTAACCGCCAAGATCTGTCTGTTTCTTGCGTCCTCCATCGGATCCCACTTCGATGTGACTATCTTGCGGGTTCTTCCTCGCGCTTCATGATTTGAGCCTGGTTCTGGTTGCTCCTGCTGGGCAGACTCGATCTCAATGACTTTCTTTCCGCGCCTGGGCTCTTTAACTGAATACTTGATTATGCTTTCTCGTCGAACATTTGATGGGACTGTGTCGATTTTGCGCTTTCCCAGGTCCTCTGACGTTCCGAAATCTTCTTCGTCTTCAGCTTCACTGTCAGTGTCTCCCTCACTTTTGTCTTCCGATTCATCATTTTCTGTCGTAAATCTCACTTTTTTCAACGAGACAGAGTTGTTGTCACTGAACTCATCTGCCGATAGGGGGCGTTTCAGGCGAATTGACCCTCCGCTGCTCTTCTTTTCAGTACGCTCGATAATTTCCGGACCACGCTTGAGCAACGATAAGGGAACTTCAATCGACTTCATTGTTCTCATTGCAGAGACAAAAATGGAGACACGAGCGTGCTTATCAGAGATGCGACGAGATTTTAATCTGTCATCGATCGGTCAAGAACGATTGCCTGGCAAACACACGCCGAAGAAGGGACTGCAGTAAAGCGCCAAACTCACGTAGCCCACATAAAGGATAAGAACCTTGCGAGTTTGTCAAATCATAGCTGCATGCAGAAAATGGCTTTGAAGAACAAAGGGGTAAAGGAATGCGCTGTTTCTGGACCAATGCCGCTTTACGTATGGATCGCATTCCAACCAGCTAGTACACCTAGATTCGTAAATTCAATTGCGTACGTGAGTAATTGAGTGTTTCAAACATCCTTAGTGAGGGTTTCGACGCCTCCAGATGTTGAAACTATGAAAGGTCCTAATACCATCTTCTGCGCTCTTGCATCAAATAAAGTACCTTTCACACGGTGAAGGGGGGCCATTGCCACCTGAGTCAAGGCTGAGACGTAATGCAACAAAAGTAGTAGGGACCTAATAACGTCTCATTGAAAAATGTCGCGGGTTGATATTCTGCCGTTAGAGCAGCCTAGAATTTCTCAGTTAAGTATTCGCCTTTAGGATATTCCTGTTCACGCTTCTAGGAGGCTGTGATCAACTCCGAATTGTTATGATAAAGATTCCAGATGCTATCGATGGGTCGATGTCCGAGAGCCTAGATCCACAGCCATGCGTACATGCGATTAATCCAAAAGATGAAGTGCTAGATCATCAGTAGACTCGAGATCCCCAAGTACCTCCGTAAATCAAGGAGCTACAAGATGTTGTAGATCCTAGCTACTGTGATGCTCCGTTCAGCGACGGTCGGAGGAGGCGTCACAGAAAAAAAATCACGAAGCTTTGGGAGTGATCATCGCAGGTCTCAATGACGGTATTTCCGGGTATATATCCTCTGACAATCTCGTGTGCTTCTTTCTGAGCCGCTGTGCTAGTCTGCTATTGAGTCTGCTGGATCTTGTCAGACTGCACCATATTCTGTTGACAGGCTCGAGAAACTGTGCTCTCGAGCGAATTCAGTTCCAGATATGTGGAAGTCACATTCTCCTTATGATTCACTGTCTTCAGGCTTTCCTGGGACTATGTAGCTTCCAATGCTACAGCTTCATCACATACCAAGTTACACCTCTCAGAGCGCCGAACCGACAACGATCCTTCGTCGTGTTAATCAGAATCTGGCCCAGATTATGCATCCAATTTCAACGTAAGAGCTTTCCTCTTGAAAATCATGTCGCCCAGAACCCACAGACGGAATTCGCTCACCCCCAATTACGATCGCCCACTGTCCTCTTTTCCCCCCTCTCCCTGCCGTCCGCCCTCTTATCCTTCCCCTTCTTCCTCATGCCCTCCTCCCACAACTCCCTCAGGCTCATCTGGCTCCCCATCTCCTGCGCTCTGAACCGGATCTCTTTCGACGTCGTCTCCCGCCTCTTCGTATGCACATCGCTCATCCCCGGCAACGGAACCTTACTCTTCAGATCCTGATACCCGACCGAGCCCGTGTGGACCTCGAAGCCGCCATACCTTTCCTGCCGCGAGATGATCGTGGAATGGTTCATGAGCGAGATGTCCGCCGTCAGGTGGAAGCGCTTGGCGGGTCGCGGAGGGCGCGGCCAGGGGCTGAAGGGAAAGGAGGAGGTGGGTGGAGGGGTTTGAGCGGGGTCGCGGGCTGGAGGGGCGGATGGGCTGATGGGCGTGTATGCAGAGGTGTCAGAGGTGTCGAATTCGGCTTCGTGGGATTCGGATGGTGGGTTGGAGTCACTTGAGGATGGTCCGTCAGAGATGGGTTCTGCGGTTTCGTTTTGAGCTTGACCTGGGATGAGTTCGGAAGTGAATTGGTGGTCGGAGACGCCGTCGGGTTCGAGGGTGAATTTGATAGGGGATTCTCGGATTAGACGAGAGGCCGAGTCGGGATGTGAGAACATGGCTAGGATGGTGTGCGGTGCTGGCTTGAGGTGGTCGTACTACTCCATATAGATGTCAATGATGGTGAGTATTTCAAGAGAGAACTTTTGATTTAGTACCCTCTTCGTCTTGAACATCGTGACTTCTCCGAAGCGCTGCAACACACGCAATATCTCACGACTCTCTTGAAGATCCGATGGTCGTGGCCATATCTTTATATGCACCGCCCTCGAAGCTATTTCCGATGCTGCATTTGCCGTCTGGCGCAATACTGAAGCCATCGAAGACCACAGCAGGCCTAGAGAGCTGCAGCCATAGTCAGAGCAAGTAAGTGGGTGTGTGAAGCTCAAGCAGTCTCATCTCGACAATAATTTTGATGTCACGTGCATGATGTTGACTTGCAGACCGTGAGTTTGCGTCTGCAACCTTAGACTAACACGCCAAAATCACAAGGAAGATCTTAGTATGCCGGTTCACAAAGCTCTAGCATAAATCCCGATGCACCGTATAATAGAGATGATGGAAGTGAATCTTCGAATATTCTAAATCTAGCAATACTAACCAGCCTAAGTTAAGGAAGATAGCTATGCATCGCCAGACCGACTACAAACTGAATGTTTCTGCCAAATCTGCATTGTTCGTCCATAATTCCCAGAGAATCGTCTTTCTGCTCTCTAGTGAGCGTTGCCAATGTAAGCCAATTTCGCCGCTATTTCTATCCCAGTCGCAAGCAAATAAAATAGGGTATCATCCGCTACCCTGACCAGAACCGCCTTTTAACAGTGACGCCGCTATCCAAAGCTAAAACGCCGAAGAGAGAGCCTATGATCTCCTCATATTATTCGCGTTCATATTCAGTCGAGACCTACTCTTCCTCATCCTCACGTCTTTAGTCACACCGGGCCTTCCTCTTAAGACCTCGTTACTCCTTCTGTAAGGTAGATTGTGCCGTCTTGCAGCCGATTCATGTGTGTTCAGACCCATTGAGACGACATCATCATCATCTTCCGGCGGTGTATTAGAGCGCTCACTGTGGGACGAAGTAGGTCTGCAAAGAGAACATTGGTCTCCGCTATCTACCATTCGTTGAACCAGTGAGGAAATCTCCCGCAGGTGGGAGGTCTCTGTTTGAAGACGGATACTGTCCTGACGCTGTGCACGCTTCACAGATGGTTGTCGTGATGAAGACTGTGGTACTTGCAGACTCGAAACTCGAGAAGCGACGTTACTTTCCTCCTGAGCAATGCTTGAACGTTGGCTTTCGTAGCCAGAATCTGCGCGTACCGTCCTTGGCCGGATTGAATGTTCACCAAATTGGCGTGAGAGGTCCGATATCGAGTATTGTAGAGGTTGCGCGAAGGAAGTGCGGGTTGGAGAGACGCATCGTGAGGGATGAGGGGAAACATGTGTCGATGTGTCGTG
This sequence comes from Viridothelium virens, assembly GCA_010094025.1. Taxonomy (NCBI): domain Eukaryota; kingdom Fungi; phylum Ascomycota; class Dothideomycetes; order Trypetheliales; family Trypetheliaceae; genus Viridothelium; species Viridothelium virens. Next base: position 254,472 of record ML991799.1, read on the forward strand.
TGGAGGATAGGAATGCTCGTGCGAAGCAGATGAAGACTGCCCAGGCGCGGCCTCGAAAGAAAAGTTCTCGAACATGGTAGGCACTAAAAGCGTGACGGTAGAGACTGAGGTGGCAACTTGGTCTCAAGAAGAGCTAACGATGAGAGAGAAGTTGCTGTATTGACCATAGCTGCAGGTGCGGCCATGCAACAGATGTAGCTGTGTCAGCTATCTGTCCATATCGAATAGGCGCCGATTGAACGGTTGGTGTGTTGCTTGAGAGAAGGGGAAGTCGGAGCAGGCGTCTGCAAGGCGGCAGGCCAAGCTCATAAACGTCAGGTCCAGCCTGAGCTGGAGGTATGGCGAAGCAATCCCTGGATGGAATCCGCTCCGTGGATTGGGTCGATTGGGAGTGACGCTAGAAACTTCGCTCCCGTTCTAGCGGCAGGCCAGATGACGTTTCTGTGCTGCCAACCAGGAAAAGGATGAGCGCGACCGTCTCACGTCACGCAGGGACTTGCAAAACTATCACCCTTTTGCTGGATAATACCAGCTATATTGTCGATCTCTTACTCTGTTGACATGCCATCGGAATATAGCAACAGGGGCTTAGCATCAATCGAGACCAATTTTAGGCAGGAGCCATAACAGCATCCGGAGGACGCTCGGTTTCAATATCATTGACTTTGCTTTTTTGGTGGCTTATAGATAATGTGGCACCGACCCTATTCCTCTCCGGGCAGTCTGTTCTAGGCCCGTCATTTAAGCCTCGGATCATTCTCGTCCTTGCAACAGATAGATTTCTGTGAACCAAACTGCTGGATGGCTCTCTCGGCAATTAACCACGTGGAGCATAACGAAATTTCGCTCCAGCATTCGCCCTCGCCATTCCGCGAAGTTCCTGGCTCATGCCAGGAGAAGGCAGCCCTGCACCCGCCCATGCATTTCGCTAGTTGGGCAGGAAATTTGCAAAGAACCTTTCAGTAGTATCTGGCGTCTTAAGAGAACTTGAGGCCTGAGAACCTCGATCTCCTAAGCGAGTATCTTTTGCAGGTCCTAGCTGCAACTTAATATTGCTTCGCAGAGAGGCGCGTCGCACTTCCCCGCAAATAAGAGACGTATCCTGCACCTGAGACCGTTGTGGCTTGCTCCCAATATTGCATGTCACGAGGCACAGAGGGAACAGAGTGCCATGAAGCTGTACCCGCCATGCTGGTGCTCGTGGCCACTCCGTCGGACACGCACTGCGTCAGCCTAAGTCAAATGTAGATGTTGTATGCGGCGTGAACAGTGTTCCTTTGCAATCAAATGCAAGCCTCACGCGTACTTGTCATGCTTTCCTTTCACCTTGACATCCAGCATGGCTTCGTGGTAATTTCCATCTCTGCGGGCGCGCTTTAGCCTCTTAACCTCCTCATCGTCGAGCTTTCTCCCGACCGCCTCTTCTAATTCTTTCCTACTGATCTTCGCCTTGGCCTTCTCCTCCTTTGCCACTTTCAGCTTAGGCTTGAATCTTGCCTGCATCCGTATCCTGAATGTCGTCGTAAATCCAATAGCGTCAGCGTCACCTCTAATTTCCGGGCTAGCTTTGTCTTCGTCCACGGTAAGAAATGCATCACGCGCCGTCTGAAGCGCAAAGAAACCCGGTCCCTCAGGACATGGAATAACGCTGAATGAGTCTTCACTACTCACTGCCTCCCGCGTGGCAGACAAGATCCCGAACTTGTCGCATCCCAGGTATTTTCCATGGTGTCCTTTGAAGGTGAAGCTCTCTGACCCAGCGACCCGGTTCGCGATCCACACCTGCCGTACGTCGTGCGGCTCAGACGTTGCCAGATCGCGCTCGATGATATTTTCGATGGCGCTGGCGAAGACTTTGCCATTCGGATCGCATGCAATGCACGTCGGAGGCTCAGTAGGCAGCACGATGATGACAGGTCCTGCGATGTCGCCAACAACATCCGCCGTTACCCACGAATCGTCATCCTCTGCTGGCTGATCCGCGGCGGCTGTCGCGGTGGTCTGTAGCTCCTTCGGATTGGGCGCTTCGCTTTCGGCGGAATCGTTCTCAATGCGCTTGCGTTTTTTGGGCTTTTTGTCACCTTTGAAAGCTAGCGGTTTGACCATAGCCGATATGAGCTGAGGAAGGCTGGGCTGGACCTCAAGCGGTGACTTTGTAGGGGCTCTGAAAGATGGAGCTTCCCTGTCGAGCGGATGCAGTTGAGCTTCGGAGGACCAGTCTAGACCAGCGGTCAAGCCCGGCAGAATCGGGGCGCGAAAGAGTGCAGCCAACTGCCTCCTGTCTCACACCGGCACGACTGGCACGACTGGATTTTATCCTTCGCCGCCTCACCTAGGCCTTAAGTTGCTATTGTCTCTGCTTGTAATTACCTGATTCAGCTATCATCGTTTCAGCCATATACGAAAGGAAGTGCTCCGGCACGCCTCTGCAAGGGGCTCTTTTTTGCTAAGATACCTAGCAATGATGGAGATCGACACTGGAGGTGGAATCGATCATGAGAATTATATCTAGCTTATACTCTGCGTCTTGCTTGAATGATCAGAGCTGTGCGGGAAGTATACGCGATCCACTGATAACTTCACAATTCGTTACGGCGCTACATTTGCAGCTTCCATGACTTTATTCTCATATTTGGAGAACAGTGAAGGTCTTGAGCCTGCCATTTGCCGAGGTCGCTACTCAGTAGTGACTACCTACAGGGTACGAAATAAGAATGTCTCCAAGTGTCAAGCGTTGTGGTTTCCTCCGGGGGTCTGCATTAGACGTTTCCCAACCTCTCTCATCACGTCGTCTTCCAATAACTTATCGCCTTCCATACCATAGTTTTTTGCTCTCTCACTTCCGCTTCTTGGGCCCAGCTTCCCCGAATCCCATTACTTCGCGCAGGCGTTTGCGCCCAAGGGAATGTTGGGGTAGGCATGCTTGCGAAGTGGGATGCCATTACTTCTTCGGCGCGTTTTCTGATTGCCCAACCATTCTACGAAATGGGAAATTCTTGACCCTGCAATTTGCGTTTCCGAAACGTCTCCGTCCGAGCCGGATTGTCTGGGAAGCATTCGTCCCACTTACCCCCTGTCCTTGCAAAGCCTTGAGATTCGATAAAGGCACTGAGAGTACATCTTCCAAGGCTGTCTGCACCACATTTCTGTAAAGGTACCACTCTATCGTTTACAATAACTCTTACTAGCTCCATTGGATGAAGCGACTGTACTAAAAGGACACAAATCCATCATACGAACTGCATCTTGTTCACTCAGTTTTGCGCCCATTAGATTCGTATCCAAACGTTGCTGTATAGGGGGAATAAACACGTTGAAGTAAGCATCTCGAGCCTTTATATCGTATTTCGAGGTCCCTTGTTCAAATGCTGTACATAGGCCGTGATGAAGAGTATTGTGGTCGCCCGAGATCACATCCTTGGGATAGGGATAGCTAGGATCTGGGGATCCATGAAAAGCAAGGCGAGCTTGATGAAAGCCAAGAGCGAACTGATCAGCACTTTCTACTACGCGAGGCGAGTGAGTAGAGCGAATAAAAGGCGTATAGTTAGCAGTCAAAGGGCGGTAACGTTCGAAGAAATTTCTCCCAGATCTAGCCATCTCTTGTTTTCCCCAAGGTACAAGCGTATTAGCTTCCAGATTGTAGCTATAGTCTGCTAGGAATTGGTATTTGCCCATCAAGCTTTTTCCAGGTACCGAGTTATGAATTTTATTAAGGGTTTGGCGGAGTCTGTGTTCTTGATGGGCTATCGGGTGTCGCTCACCATGTCTGGATAGTATCTGAATACACGTTATGCTGCATTGATCAGGTATAGAGTTAGGAATATCTGTAGGCGGACTGCTATACGGCGAATATTGCCCCCAGAGCTTGGAAATTCGACTAGAGCGATAATGGGGTGAGTATTCGATCCAAGCGTGGGGCTTTAGATAATGTCGGGGTGTATTGAACCCAGTCGTTCTTTACAACTCTTCAGCTGAAACGGTCAAGTGGAATGAATGACTAGAGCTTACTGTAGACACAATAATCCGAACGTGAAAAAGAACACTGCTAGTGACATGACTGAGAGGCAGTGGAGGCGCTTTAGCCCTCAGTCGATTTGTGAATGATCTGTTACGAGAGGGCTGTAGGATGGTTACAGCGACAATTTATGTCTTGCAGCGACTGCATAGGTGGCAGCGGAAAGACGCGATAACTAGGCGAGCTCTTCGCATACTGATGATAGACCTTGGAGGCCTGATATTGCCAGTCGATATACCTGGAGTTGAAAAAAAACATCATCGAGAGTCGGAGGTTCCTCGCCGCTGATATTCATTTACCTATGGGCTTGCTTAGCGTTGGAAACCACAATATACTGCAGAGAGGTGGAAAGTCGAGGCATGAATATGAAGTTCAGCGTCCCGCCGTCCCCTTCGACCGTCCAATACTTTAAACTTGGGACTACCACTGACCCTCGAGCCTGAGGCATGCGTGAGTCTTTCCTCACGATTTAGTCTTGCTAATAAGGAATACCGGTGCATACACCACCGGTGTGCATCTGATGGCCAGCGCGACTGTTCAGGAGTACTTTGAACCGTGCTCATTCAAAGCCGAAAGTTGTGACGGTACTTCTCCGTATACCGGACTACAAGAATATCTCGTAGCCGCTCCAAAAAATCTTTCGTTCCTTGTAAATAAGAATCTTGGGGCGCCCAAAAGACATTCTACGCTGGCCACCGTATGCGTCTTGGGGGTCATGGGGGTGTAGTAGAGAACACCATTACAGCAGAGCGTGTATGTTTTGGCAGTACGGAGGAGGTACCAGAAGTTAAATCAGGCACTTTACCGTCATGGCTTGGCGGGCGTATCGGGGTCTCCGCTTTGATGAGTCTTGTGGCTGGTGGGGACTGGTGGACGTGTACCTAGCATCTAGGGAGATCTGTCATCGTGCCATGGGTGTCCAAGCGCACCCATGTACCTAAGGTAATATTTTCCGTATCGTACGTGGTGACACAGCATCATGAGGGCCGACGGATGTATCGACTATAGCTCTGTGTAGAACTTGTATTGGAGGATGTAGCTTCGCTCAGCAGATTCTCCACCAAAGTGTCTAGTGAGACACCAATAAGACTGCATACAACTCAGGTTTCGGGCTGCAGATACCACAGAAATTTTTTTGAAAATGAGAGACCTAGATTTGGGTTCAGGTTCGACAGTCCGATAAAGCTCCCTCTGGAAGCTCTTCGGATGCACAGTGCCGTCTCCTCCATCAGCTGCGCAATGTCAACTTCTCTAAGTAGCTTGTCATACCTAGTATCGCCGTGAAACATCACAAGGACAATACCTTATCAATTCTTTCTGCTTCCATAATTTAGCCGCGCGACTTATCTCAACGTATAAGGGACGGTAGCTATTCAATACATCGTTTCCGTACAACATTGCAACAGATATTTTGTACACAAATTGATCCAACCAAGCTCACATCACAGTTCGATTTTCTCCACCTCCACAAAATCTCCCTCGACCTCCTCCCTAGCCTCCTCGTCCTGCTGCCCCTTCGTTAAAACCTCTATCTCCTCCCTCAAAACCGCCCACTCCGCCTCCTGCCTAGTCATCTCCTCACTCCCCCAATTCATCCCTGCAAAGACCTCGCGGTTTCGTCCCTGGCAGGCCCTCTCCAAAGCCAAGCTCGCAAAGTGCGCCCCGACCACGGGCCGATTGAAGAAGTGCGGACCCGGCCAGCCACCGTCTCCTTCCGTCTCATACAGATCAGTGAAGGGCCGATCCGTGCTCGTCTCGTTGAGCCACTTGGCGATCTTGGCCGTGATGAGCGCGCGGACGGAGGGAGACGCGACGGCTGCGGCTTCGAACTCCCAGTCGGATTTGGTGTAGAGGTGGCGGGAGTCGAGGGGGAGTCCATATGTTTGATGAACTGCCCAGTACCAGGAGGACTGGCGCGTGTAGATGTGGCTTGGGATAAAGTTGGAGGTGATTGAAGGCCGGGAGTGGGGGAGCTTGGGGGAAGGAGGATAGGAGCGGAGTGGAGCTTGGATGGAGTGGTCCGGGTCATCGTGAGGATGGCGGGAAGCGGCGGAAGTGTTGCTGAAGTCGGTGCTGGGATGAAAGCAGAGGATGGCGTCGGCGTAGAGGCTGTAGAGAGTCGTCCAGCTGCCGTACCAGTCGTAGGCGAGTTTTGCATGGCTGCCATCTCGACTCATGCCAAATTTCTCCCACTTCTTGATGTAGACTTCAGAGATGTTGCGATAATATTTGGCGTCTTTGTCGTTGCCAATGACTTCGGAGAGTTCACTCATAGCTTTGATGCCAATGATACCCTTCAGAGCGAGATTCGTCTGAAGTGCAAGCCAGCCGGCAAAATCGTCGGTGGAGAGCTGGTTTTCTGGCTCGAGTGTATACTCAATGAGATATTCGGTCCATTGCTTCCAAACCTCGTAGCTGCGCCCAACCCATCTCTGAGCCTGACGGAGACCTTTGGAATCTGCTGTTCCTCCCCAAGAGTCATCAAGTCCGTGGACCTCGCCATCATCCTCAACGGCAAGGGCAAACGGATTTTGTGACAATTGCTGTTCTGTAATAGAATTGCGACCTAGCGAAGACCAGATGGACGGCGCGTTTTGGCCTGCGCCATAGTCAAGTGAATTGACAAGTGCAAGTCCCATAATGAGAATGTCACCGCATTCCTCGACCGGCATATATTCATCGTTTCCATCAGCATGTCCTGTCAAGTTAGGGAAATGAGTGCCCAAATCATGCATGGCTGATTTGCGGGGATACTGTCCGCTCAGCATATGCTCGATGAGAGGCTCAAGTAGGTATGCAAGCCACCTAGGATTAGTATATAGGAAGAATGGGAAAGCAGGGAAAATGACATCGATCGTTTGAGAATTGCCGTTGGAAGAAATTTCCTTCAAGAAAAGTAGCGGACTGTCAGGAGTGCCGACAAATGATGTACCTCCTATCGACTGTCGTGCGGACAGAAATATGATGTCGCGGTAGTTTTCGCCACCTGATTGATACGCATCATGGCCAACCTGATCGGTGTAGTTCTGAGCCAATTTATTGGCGTGCTTGAAGTCATGATAATGCCACGAAAGCATAGCTTCATCTGAAGAGAACCATGACTGCCAAAGCGGACGCATATACGTCAATCCACGAGCAGAAGCATATTGGGCGATAGGTTCCTGAATGTGGGCTATCGTGAATAAGACACTGTCTCTTTTGCGCTGATCCACTGCCTCAGAATCTTGGTCTGAGGAGGATAGTCGAAAGGACTTTGAGAACGCAAAGACTGGGGGCTCTTCCCTTTGACTCACACCCCAGAAATACCTGGTAGGACCATCCGATAGCGTACCAGATCTTGCAAACTTCCTTCGGACCATCTGGGAGGAGTCCACGTCGTGGTGAACATCCTGGATAATGATTAGCGCACTTCCCCTCAACGGCACGACACATGCTGAATCCTTACAGAAGGGGCAGTAACATGGAGCGCACCCCATTCCGAACGGTCGTTGACTTCAGTGAATAGCTGTTGGTCTCTTTTCTTGATAACCCATGTCTTCAGCTCCTTATCTTCGTTGTCGGTGTTTTTCTTCAAATCCCACTCAAGTGCTGGCTCTCGATTCCCGCTGACCCACTGCCCATTGACGTCAATATAGACATTGACATCGAAACTACCCTCGACATATACGGTAACATAGGCGGCGGGGAGAGATTGGCGTAGGGTAGAACTAGGAGTGATTGGCGAGAGGAAGGACAGGATGAGTTCTAAATCGGAACCATGATTCGGATTTGGAATATGGTAGGTGAGATTTGTAGTAGAGGCATCGAAGTTGGCGCCAAGATACGACGGCTCTTCAATTGTATATCTACATATTCATAAGCCGACCAGGAGGCATAGCATCGCTGCACCAGCACTTACCCATCGTCATCTTCCAATGAGTCGTGTGCACGTCCAAGTAGAGGATACAATGTAGCTGACTCGCCGACCGAAGCAAGGATGGAAAAGCCAATCTACATCGAAAGCCAAATTAGCTTGACCATCCGAAGCCAGTCAAGCTCGGGAGTCACCACGGTCCGACGGAATGAAGGGATTAGCTGGCAACTTACCTCTTCTCCTGTCCAAAAGATAGGCCATTTACTCCATGGCGCATCTCTGGCATTTGAAAGATGCGTGTTCAGATATGGGTTGCGAACAATGAGTGGAAGAGTGGGAGGTGTCAGAACGGAAGCTCCAGCTAAGCTCGCCGTGAGCACCGAAACTGCGACGGCTGCGAAAGTTCGTCTTTGCCGCATTTTAGAGTTTGGTACAAAAGTGAAGGACACTAGTGGGTCAATTCAAGGTCATTGGCAAGAACAGGACTGAAGCTTCAGATAAATATACACAGCCAGGCTGAGATGGGATGAAGGAAGCGCTGGTGGTGTTGGTCCGGTGATGACGGGATCCAGCCCAGCCACCATTGAGCTGGGACTGTGGGGAAACGCGACGGCGATCCCGGACTCCTGCAAGGTCCCGCTGCAACCCAGTGCAAAGGCTAACATCTCCGCGCTGCTAGAATGTACTCCGTACTTACTTCTATCCCCTATCAATGGGAAAAGAGACGCGAATAGTGATGGCACCTGCCTCCGACACCATCTGTTGTCCCCTCCTCTCCCAGCCACACTGCCATCGAATTTCTGACTAGCTTTGCTCAGACCCATGATCGCATCTTGCTCCATTGTTCTTTGCCTTCTCATCTGAACCTGTGGCCTTCCTTCTCAACGCATTCGCTACGACGCCTTTCAATCCCCTTGCGGCTAAAAGCCTGCTCTTCTGACTCCTGTCAAGCGATGAGTCTGAACTCTCCATGTTCTCAATCGTTCCTACGGCACAGGGCCGCTCAGGGGGTGTGATCGCTACTCCGTATCGGCCGAGGGCATCTTCCGTAGTAGATCTCATTAATGACAGATCCGCACTGTGTAAGGTCCCTGGCTTCCGTGGTACGAGCGAATGTTCGCGAAGGAGATCTTGCGAAGATGTTGGCAGGAGACGCGTCCGTGGTGGGAAGGAGAGACGGCGACAAAAATTATCTGTTCCGTTGAACATGGTCTGCGTATTTGTCCCCTGATGATTCGCTATCTCTAACGGTGAAGCCATTTCTGGTTCAGACTGTGCACTGATAGAGGTCGGGGTATGAATCGCGGATGGCAGATCAGATGAAGTAGCGGTACTGTAACGACTGGCAGATCCCTCAATCGATGAACCTGCGGATTGATTTCTAGGCGTCTCGTCCTGCTCTGCAAGGCCAGCGAGCGCCTCAAGTTGCTCTGTAAGCGCAGATCAGTCGACTTTGGAGCTTTGAAGAATGAAACAGTCGCCTGCCTTACCCAGATTCATAAAATGATATCTAAAGTTCACGAATGGAGAATCTTTTGGATCTAAAAGCGCGTACTCATAGTAACGTTGCTTTTCCGGTTTCTTCAAATATCCATAAGAGCGAATGCTGATCATTGGTCAGTGCTCTACCGCCCCAATGTTGGATCTGAGGCTTACTCTACGAGACTTGGAGCTTTGGTCTCATCGCTTCCACGACAGAAATCGCCAGGTTCGAAGTCTTTCGTCACCCTCCTTCGAGCATTTGCTCTATGCACTTTGATCTCCAACAGACCCTGTCGTTGATCTGTATTATTCTTCCATGCCTCCGAGAATGCCAAGGCCTTCTTCTCTATAATGATATGTCCTCTTTCATTCTCGCCTCCATTGAAAAGTCCAAACGAGACCTTTCCTTTGTATCCGTCCTCTGGTCCAGTCCCCCAACTGACGAAGTGTATGCCGTTCACGAAGAGCTTGAAGAGGAAATAGCTATTTTCCGGCTGCGGCGGCAGGATAGAATATTTGACGTGCAGAGGAGATCCATGGTAAGTTGGCGCATAAACATCGAAGATAGGACCTTTGATGTCCAAGGAACCATCCTTGAACTCTGGGGTACCATGAGTATCATAATCGTTACAAAGAGCAACACGTATGCTCCGAAAGGTAGGCATTTTAATAGTCGGAGGTTGTCATGAAGTGAATGAATCGAATGATGGGGCGACTGTGCTGTTCAGAGATGTTTCTATCTTGCATGGCGCGTCTTCACCATAGCGTGCGCTCCTGTCAATACGGGATGACGTTGCCGATGCGTAAAGGTCCAAAACAAAAAGAACCGCGTCTACGAAGTCGGACGTCTGGCCAAACCATGTGTTGGAGGGAAAAAATGTTTGGAACTCCCCACACTGCTTCCGGAACAAGTTGCGCTCAGATGGTGCGCACCTGGGATAACACACAGTCGTCCCCAAAGTCCATTATTCCGTTTGAGAACGACACTGGTAAGCATTGTGGATCCTTGTTTTTTTTTTCTTACCATCGTTCAAAGACGTTCCGAGGAATTTTGATCGGCTCAAGTTGATGAGTAGATTTGATGCGTATTTTGGCTCATCAAATAACACTAGACACCTGATGGAAGCGTATATGAGGAGGATCCATGTCTACGCCGCTCACTCAAGCACACAGCTTATACCTCCAGATACCTTCCGATCTCACTGAGACTGTCGTTCTCTGTTGATAGCAGCAGACTGTTCGACACGAGCGTAGCGCAACTCTCAGACTATACATGTTCTAACATCGATGACGATATAGCGATTGATGTGCCAGCAAACTGCTCAACTAGAAGATTTGTGAAGTCGATCGAAGGCGATACTAACTAGCCGCATCTCTGGCCACTTTTAGATTAAGTCTACCACCAATAGGCAGATGTCACGTTAATATATATATACTTAAGGTATGTTATTCTATCTTTAGCAAGTTTCCCTCGGTCATCTGCTCTTCTGCTCGAGTATAGCGAATCCCATCAGAAAGAGAGGTTGGGGATATCCCGAATTGGTATTGGTGGTTCGCAGGCAGCACGCAAACGAGATTGACTCAATTGTGTGATGAATTCATCTAGAACATTTCATATGTGAACTCCGCTCTGAATACTGGGCCACGCGGAAATGCGGTGCCATGAAGTAGGACCAAATTTAGGACTGTGAACCTCCTGGTAAAATGAAAAATATAGCACCACTATCTCGAGCCATTGCCATGGGTCCTCTTCACCTCTGCCCAGAAGACTTCCACAATCAACAGCTCCCGTCGAGATAGCACACCAACTGCTGCTCATACGTGCTGCTCGTCCCCGCATCCGAACAGTCATACGACACCGAATACCGGTACTCGCAATGTCCGGAGGCGTCGCCGGTGTTGCTGTGCAGCTGCGCGAACCACTCCCCAGATGGCGGCCAGGGCCCATCGACCCGGATGCAGTTGCCGCCCTGGCCCAGCGTGGTGTCGCCGCAGAGGTTGTAGCCGCAGAAGTCGATGCCGTTGGGGTCGGCGGTGCCGTTGACGGTCTGGTATTGTGGGGGTAGCGTGGCGTCGTTGCAGACGCCCGTCTCGCTCGAGTCAGTCGTGATCCAAGCGCCGACCTTGAAAGTGTCGTCGCCGCCAGGACCGGACTCCGAGAAGCCTTTATGTGAGGGGAAGATTAAGATAGGGCTACAGAAGTAGATACCTGAGAATTGCAGGAATAGAGGACTCACTGGTGAAGTTGCCAAGATAGAAGGTCAGCGACTGAGCCATGGCTGGCTGCAGGGCGAGAAGCGCAGATGCGAAGGAGAGGTAGAGCTGCATAGTGAAAGTAAGACTGGTAGATAAGCGTCAAACGAGTGTTTTTGAGGATTGCTTAGGAAAGTATGATGATGAAGAGAATGTTTAGCCTTTTTTGTCGCTTCAACGGTTGATGCTGTCTTTATACACGCATTTGACCGGATGATCTGGATCTGCGTAACATTGGCGCAGATCGCCGTTATGCAGGTGAACGCACGTTTGTCCTTTTCTAAATAAAGTCCTCTCCTGAAAATGCTATCATTGCTTTTTGGGGGCCGGGGTCTTCCCATTGGGGCGGCAGGATTTAGTGATGATAATAAGCCCGTTACCGTCGAGGGCTGAAAATCCTCGCAAGCAAATAAAGACTTGATTAAATAGGCGTATGGTAGCTGAAATCAACCAGCGAAGGTGGGTTACATTCCATGAAAGCCAGCTTTGCCATTCGCGTGAATTTTAAAGAATTGACACTTTAAGGTTCCTGTCCATGTCTCCGTGGGCAAAAGGCAGTCGGATGAATTCGTCACTGGAACTTTGCTCAAGGATGTTGGATAAATGCATCTCGCGCAAAAAGTCGCCACAGAGATTGGGGAAGCCGTCCGTCAAATGGAATTGTCGAGTTTGAAGGAAGAGCATAAGAGAGGATCGCGCGAAGTAACGGCACAGGCACGGATCAAGGAGATATGTTTCACGGTAGGTAGCGTTTTGGGCTTCGAAAGCGAGCGAGCCTTCCCCCTTTACGCCACTTACGGTGAGATAATCTCGCACTCTGGTGGTTCTCTCACGTCCTGTCATCGTACTCCAGACGTAGAATGTGCGTATTCTGTGTCTGCTCGTCAACGCCTCCGTTCTCGGTAGGATACGAGGGCTGACGGGCTCCAGCCCCATAGTGTGCTGGTGGCTGTCAGCAAATGCCACCGTGAAGGTGCTCGACCGGAAATGAAAGATCCTGGCGCGCCCCTTCTAGCAAATCCTCCTCTATCGATAAGCGAATCTAAACCATTATCAATCTTGCCTAACCACTTACGCCACATTACCAAGGGCATTACGGGGGAGTCAAGAATTCACGAGCCATCCCATTCTGCTGATATGTCCCTTCCAATGGTTTCGAGGCGCTTCATTCTAGCGTTTCGAAACATTGCCTTGTAATTGAGGGCTTGAAAGTATCACACATAGGAGAAGAGATACAAGGCGGAATCGACAGAGGAGCGACCTATAGAATATGAAAGTCCTATTTCTACTCTGCACGAGCTGGAATTCTCCCCAACAAAATGTCGACCCCCTATGGTCCATGAGTTCTGAGATTTGCAGGCTAGCTCTGGTCGGACACCAGCTCAGTCCCAAGGCGACGACAATCATGAAAATTAATACCACTGGATAATTATGATGGCAGAGGCTCACAACCAACGAGACCAATCCTCCCAGTTTCGGCACCTTTTGCCCATCAAAATTACTTGATGACTGCATCAATCAGTGCCCCCTTTCCAGCCTTCACTTCGTCCACGGCTTTCTTGAGGATCCCGTCCAACGCCTCCCATGTCTCTACCTTCCACGCCTCTAGATTCCCATTCGCCGCACTCTTCGCAATTCCGCAATAATCCGGCCCATCGTTTTTCAAATCGATTCCGAGTCCATCATCTGTCATCGCTGCGGCCATTCCACCCGGGTGCACATCGTTGATGCACCCTCTTGTTGCCTTCCAGCCTCCATTATTGATGATGATAGTCAAGAAAGGGATCCGGAATCGATGCTGAGCCCAGTAAACCGCGCTTGGAACACCAAAGACGAAACTACCGTCGCCGATGACCTCGCATACGAATCTGGAGTTGTATGTGGGGGCATTCTCTCGACGTTGGATGCCACGATGATGGTTAGTATCGTAAATGTCTGTTGCTAGCTTGATACCAACGGCAGCACCACCCGCCCAGCCAAGGCCAGATCCACCCTTGCTGAAAGAACATCCTGGAATGTTGAGCTGAAGCTGCTCCATGAGGGGCACCTGGTTCGTGACGGAGTCACTGACAAATATGGCATCGTCGGGGAGCAAACGCCTGAGCGAAGCGAAAAGATAGTCCTTGGTGAGCAAGCCATCCTCGCTAGGCTTGGCCCGTTCCGCTAGTAATTCCAGACCCTTCGCATGGGCTTCCTCAAGCTCCTGCCTTTGCAAACGAAAGTTAAGTTGTTGCGATGCAAGCCAAGGGGAGATAGAAATACAGTGGCGCAGCTGTTCGAGTGCCACACTTGCCTCGGCATTGTAGGAGCCCGCCGCAAATATGTCAAAGAGCATCATTCTGTCCTTGCGTGGGTCGATATCGATGTGATAAATTTTTGCAGAGTCTGACGGCTTGACTTTGGTGGGAATCCATGGCACGTCTGCATCGATGACCATGATCACATCTGCACTTTTGATGGCTGCTGCAGCGCCTGTAGCGCGGAAGAGAGTCGCAGGGTGACTTGCTGGGAATGAAACCGTGCGCGCTTCAAAGTCGAAGACTCTCAGAGTCCCTACGAGATCTGCCAGGTCTTTCAGGGCCTTCACAGCTTCATGGGATCGCCCGAGGTAGCCAGTGACGACGAGTGGACGAACAGCGAAGAGCAAAGCGTTTCCGATCTCTTCAACAGCATCAGAGGGAAGTCCGCCAAGTTTACAAGTGGGGATCGGTCGAGTCTTTTGCACTTCAGGCTCCACCCGAGCTGATGCAGCTAGGGCCTCCCTCGTCGCTGTTAGGTAGGTTGGCCCCGGGTTGCCCGTAGAAGCCATAAGCATGGCACGATTGACCATCATGCGGACGTGTTCACCAGACTTGATCTCGTTGGAATACCGACTATACGGACCAACGATCGATTGAGGATTGGGGCAGTCCTGATACCAATGAACGTGCTCGGATCGAGAACCGGGTAGCTCTCCGTACAACGTAAAGGGGGCCAAACCGGCAAAGATCAGGACAGGTGCTTTACCGCTAGAGGCATTGTGCAAGCCCTGTCCCAGAGCTGCAGTACCGACGTCGACGTGAACAAGTACGCATTGTGGCTTTCGAGTTATTCGTCCGTACGCATCCGCCGCAGAAAGAGCGACAAACTGGTGCTTCCGTCAGTTTTATCTACTTGAGAAAGCTTGCGGTGGGGTACCTCATGCAAGAAGATCACCATTCGAGGATATGTTTTGTCCTCATGTTGTCTCCGGGTGTAAGCCTCGATGATGCTTGGATGATCAGAACCCAGCACGGCAAAGAGATAATCTACACCAGCCTGCGAATTTCAAGCATTAGTCAAGCAGACCCCCAACCCGTCAAAGGACCATAGAGTCCAAGAGCCGGATCAATGGTGGTGCAATAGAGCGGGAACTAAAAGTGACGGGACGGATATGCTCCCAATGAGGCGGCTCAAGCCAGTTGCGTACCGCAAGAAGGGGGGGGGGAAGTCAAAGGGTCTAACCTACATCCGCCAATGCCTGCAGGAATAAATCCGCTACAGTGAAAGACTTATCATTCGTAGTTGTCCCGTTCAGCGTCCCATTCGAAGACATTGTTCCACTGAAGTGGCTGATGTCGCTGCTGAATGCAAGCGAGCTGTCAAACATAGGTTTGAAGGATGACACGTATGGTTTCACCGTTTGCTACCGCACATTCGGTGCTAGTGTTCCCCTCATCTCCTCCGATGCGCGTGTCTCGCCAGTTCAGTAGACTGCTGCAGGCGTGTTCTCATGCCGATTACTGCTGCCGTGAAGCAGGTTCCGACACGGTGACCAAGTCCCTTCACTCACCTGCATGTTGCTTCAGCACTTCTGATAGGCATCGACATTACTGGCGCACTGGCGCATTCGCAATCCTCTGCGTTATTGTCATGCAAGATGCGTGATCGTGCGTTGACTGACGGTATGTAAGTCATACTCTAATTTCGCACGTAAGGCGATGAACACCCTGGCAAAGCTAAGCTGCAAACGGAAAGAATTAAGCTAAGCAATCTATCTCACCGGTCCACCAGCAGATCCTTTAGGCCACAGTCATATAAGGTTTGAGAGAATTTGCTAGACCCTCCTTTGCTCATAGGGAAACGAATTAGCATACTCCGCGCCATACTCTACGTGACCTCTTGATCCGCATTTCTTTTGCGACATTTCATTCCATTCTGAAACAGGTGCAAGCCAATAAGGCATGGTGTTTCTAGAATATTAGTTGGAGGACCCATAGACCTGTGGAGACTAAACATTGGCCAACTTGGTGTTTGGCTGTTCGATACTCTGGCAGCCACGAATCCTGACATCCCATGGCAGCCCACAGTCTTACGGCAATATCTCCCGCAGGTTGTATTTAGAAGTTTTCACAAAAGCTCTTGTTCAACATTTGCCAAATATTTCAACGTCTGCACTTCAGATATCGACAAATAGGGAACCGAAGCCTAGATTGGCTACATTGAACCCCTGCCCTGGACAATTCCCCTACTCTAGGTAATGTCTTCCTGGCAACACCTAGTTTATCCCTGGCCGAGGCGAACGGTTCTATGTGTCCTCTCTTCGCATGCGCCTCTTCTCTTGATAAGGCCACAGCTACATCAATTCTCGGCACTATGTCTTCATTCACAGCGGCTACAGTACCTTCCCGGGCAACGCATGCTCACGAGGTTATGTTGAAAAAGTTCAAACGAGTCGGCTCATCCCACGGAGCCTTTTTCAATCTGCCTCAAATCGGCAGCAGGTCCTGACCGCGCTGACCCAAATGACCCCTCTTCTCTCTTATCCCAGTCCTTACCAGAAGGAGACTCTCGCTGCATACCTCATTCCTTCGCTCGAGCTCGATGTCGAGACATACTTAGCAACATCAAATACGCCACGAAACTAGGGTAGTAGTAGGAACGACTACTGAATGAGACAGTACTTCCTGATACTGATTGTCCTGCATCTCTGCAGCTGCGGACTGTAACATGATGACAATACTGGCTGACATGAAACAACCGAGAACACACTAGACGAAGTTGGTGGAATCCATTGGTCTTGAAGTGATAGTGTCCAAACGGAAATTACTCTTCCGAAGAGGCTTAGATCCATGATGTGATCCCGATGAGTAGTCTCGCGTACGATATTCAGGTCTCAGAAATAGTGATGACGAAGCGAAACCCTATATCCTATCCTTATTTAGTCGTTACTTTCGAAAGATTCAGCTCGAAGCAGAGCCTGAGCATTTACAGAACCGGGCGTATGTCTAGCCACCCTGGGAATGGCTGAAGTCGCTTTACAGTCCCGACAAGAATCTTAGAGAATAAAAACGACACACGCCTGGGTAAAGAAAGGGTCGCTCATGAAGTCGGTTCCTTGGTGATGTCTTTATTCCCAAAGAAGTCCAATCAATTCCGTGAAGCACTATGACAGAATTCAGGACCCATGCTTCAGACTTCTGCCTAAAGACAGGTCTAGAAGGCAACGTAGTCTAGTGTCTCTGCACCAAAGCAGTCAAAATGAAATTTGTTGTCTTTAAAGCTGGAGAGTAGATAGGTCTGTACGTGTGGCGGCCCGGATACGGGAGGCTTCAACCTTTTTCTCGCGATTAAGAAATTTGGAATTATCATATTTCGCCACATATACATGTATGAAAAAGTGCAGTCGATGATAGTCCATAATCTGCGTGTTGACTTGATATCATGCAAGAGTCCTCGCAGTGCTAACTTACCTAAGGAGACATTGGAGAGATTACCAATACGGAAGAAAAGCCATCGGACACTCATTGAATGTTTCATTATTATACGAGTAAGATACTAATACGAACCCTTCCCACATACTTCGAGCTGCATCCGAGCTGCATCCGGTCCTGCAGAGTAAATCATCCGATGGATTCACCCAGGTAGAGACACAGATCTCAACTACATAGGTGTCTCAATGAGATGGAACCATCTCGAGCAGATTCTACATAGCTTTCCCTTCGTGCCTTCACATCCCTCATCTGATTACTTTCTGTCTGCCTACGCAGCATTCTATGGCATCTTGTCAGCTTGCTTCATTCATACTCAGTCCTTAACATATGAATCACACGTGGACCTACCAAAACCATTGTTTTGAGGTTAGGGTGGTCTTCGATTATCCATTAAACCTTACCTGGGCTGTCCACTGCCTGGTCTGAGTGACATGAACATTTACCAGGACTTCCTCAGAGTTCAAAGCTCTCGCAGTCTGAGAAGGGGTTCTTGTAGTACACGCGGCGACGTTTCCCGGACTATATCCGTACCAATTATTAGCAAACAAGAGAAATACAAATTGTGGCGAACTAGCGTGATCAAAGACTGACGGGTGGTTCTCTGCTTTTCCGGGGACATTGCATGGTCTGGGTGCTGGTCTGGCATTGTTGTCCGACGGGGAGCGAGTCCACGACCTTGGGAAGAATTGTATAAAGCGCTCTTTCAAGGAGGGCAGATTAGTACACAGAAGGCCAACGGTAGCTTCCATTTGTGACCAGACGAATGCCGGAAGAGAGTCCCATGTGGTATCGGAGAGCTCCGTGCTCTCGACGAGCGCCTGCATCCTAAAGGCGGAAGTGAAGCAGATAAACAGGCCAAGTCCAAAGACCACGATGAGCCCGACTTTTTTCGCGCGACTCATTTGGAGGTGCTTAACGCCCGGTATGGGCATGAAGACGATAAGCAGATCAGTGAGTGTGTTGTACGCGGCCCAGCTCCAACGAAAGACGCTGTTGTTAATGCAGTGACCTTTAGCATGTTTGTCCCAGTTTTTGGAGATGGGTTCGCACTGGAAGACAGTGGCCAGGAGAAAACTTAAGGTACCTAGGATCACGACGGCAATGGTGACCCGACAGACTTTTCGAAAACCACTGTTCGTAAAGATGCGATCGTATAGGAGGAGAAATGCAAGCTTGTTGAAGCAGATCGTAATCTTGTAGAGGACTTGGTATAGGAAGAAATACTGGCTAACATTAGCCCATGTACTCTGAACAGAAGGGTTCTATTCCTACCTTCAACGCGTTCTGCAAGTTTCCATGGACCCGCTTGATGTCGCGCTCATGTACCCCGAAGCCGTTAGCGATGGCCATGCAGCCAATTAAGCCGGTTACAAGAAGCGAGGTCGGCTTGATGTTAGCTGGATGAGCTGCAGCAAAATGTACAGGATAAAACTTACCATGGATCCAATCACCATGCAGTCTTCAAAACCGAGCCATCCTCGAACCTTCATGACGTGGTGAAGACGGCAGGCAGCGATGGCAATCGTGGGGAAAAACGTCGCCACGGCGGATATGACAAAGGTATTCGCTCGGTCCTGGACGTGAGGCATCGGTAACTGCTAAGATGAGTGCCACGTCTCCAAGGCTTTGTTAGTAACTCGGGACGACGTATCAGAAGTGAGCCATCTACGAACAAGGAAAGGTACAGAGAAACGAGTGGCACCGTCCGAAAAGGGGGGGGGCGGAGTAGCTTAGCTTTGTCGAGAAGCTATCCTCTTAAGAAGCAGAATGAGAGCGTGAAGTAGTTGCAGTCGAATAGCTAACTCTGCGTCGGGCAGGTAGCGATCTTCGAATGTTGTAGAAGAACGGAGGGACCCACAAGTTCATGCATGTCGTAAAGAATTAAACTCAAGGCGTTGCGTCATGCTCAGTGCTTTGCAGACGCGCCACTCACTCACTTCACTTCAGAAGACGCAGCTCTTCGAGGGGTACATATTCAGTATGCTGTCTGCTTGCTAATCGAGACCGGCATAAAAGTCGCCACAGCGTACCGCTTATCATTTTAGTCACAAGTACAGCGTGTAGAGTGAGTCCAAGAGATTAACAGAGTGACCAGAGTGATCATCATGGTCAAAGTGACTAAAATCATAAAGGTGATCAAAGTGATAGAACACGGAGAGCGATTGAGAGCACAATACCCATCTTGATTGGTTCTGTGCTCCATTATTTCATTCATCCAATTGGTCGGTCCCCACAGGTGGTGTCACATAGTGAGCGATCATCTGTACGGAAGATGCCAATTTAGGCGTCTGTGAGCGATGAAAACAGTATCATGGGCGAAACGAATCGGAAGTCTTCCTGCTGTGTCAAAGTTGTCCAACGGCTTTGCACAGCGGTTGAGTTCGCTCAATGTAGGACGTATTCTCTAGCTGCATCGCGCGTCCTTAATTCCCAAGGCTGATGCTCAACGATAATTGGATATGAGCTGTATGTGTTCTACGAAATCGGAGGCATGCAGTCCTCGTTTCGAACCCAGTTGTTTTCTCTACGTAGCGAACCTGTTTAAGGGTTTTACACATCGTTGTCGAGCTGTCAGCGGTCGTCGGGGATGGGGCTGATACCGAAATGAATATTTAGCCCTGTCCGCATTGATTTGAATATAATTGCTGTCCAAGCAATACGGCATATCACCGTGATGCAGATGGTGAATGGAAGTCGTAGTGACTCTCGCTTGTCTAGCGCGTCCTGGCCCCTTAAGCGGCCACAGCTAAGGTGCGCACTGACCATCAACGGATGCTTTAGTGTCACAGAAGCGCGAGCACCCGCAAAGCTTGCCGCGGCTTATCGCAGCGCACCTACCTAGATTAATATAGGTACCTTACTTAAGGGTGTAAGGTACTCCATGATTTTGCACGGCTTCCAATGTGCCAACTCACCCCGGTCAATATCGAACCCTTCAAAAGCTGGAAACAAACGATCTCATTGACTTCGGCCACTGCGAGCACAAGCAAACAGATTGATCACCATTCATTTTCTCCATCAGCTTGCTGGGCCACGCCTTTATCCAGACCGTGCGCTACGCATCCCCGCCCGATGGTTGTAAGCTATCTCGAAACGTTCCAGCAGAATCAGTACGTACCTAGAATGATGCGCATCCGAGAATCTGGGCGGGTCCTCCTCTCCACTCCATGCACAAGCTACATCCGGCCCTGACCTGGCATCCTTGCCATTGTCAGCATCTTCCTAGCCGTTCACCGTACCAGTAGCATGCAGTACTTAAGCGGCCTCATAATCTACTGCACGCCTTACAAGCAGCCTCTCGCGCGAGTTTGGCCGGTGAAGGAGGCGGCATTCTCGCCTTGGGTGACGATCCCTTTGTCGTCATGTCTTGGTAGACGCTAATTCTGTCCGGTACTATCGGACAGTTACGACTACTACCGTACTACGTTGTCTACTAGGGGATGAAGCTCGTCTGACAGATGATCCGCTGACAGCTCACAGTCCAAGTAATGTTCCGCAGAATTACACCTGTCGCCTTCTTGTATTTCTACCATCATGATCGCTCGGTATTTGCTACTTGGCTTGGTTCTTCGTCGCATTCCCTTACTTGGCATTTTCACTTACCTCCTTGTTTTTGACACCTTACTCAGTGCTCACTTCGATCGCAGTCAATATTTGATCTTGACGAGAACCCTTCCTGTTCCCCAGGATCATGTCAAGCAAGGATACTGCTGAAGCCAGGGTGACGCCTATTCCAGAAATCCAAGCGTTGCCACCCGGAGCGGAAATACTCGAAGAGCAGACTGCTCCGCCTGGCACCATCGACCCAAAAGTCGAGCAAAGAATTCTGAGGACGCTTGACTTTCGTGTCGTCCCGATTTTGTGGTTTCTGTTCCTTGTATCCTTCATCGATCGCGGCAATATTGCCAATGCCAAAATACAAGGCATGGAAGAAGAGCTGCACCTCGTCAAAAATGACTATAACAATGCATACTGGGTCTTCACACTGAGCTATGTTGTTTTTGGTGTTCCTGCCAATCTGTTGTTTCAGAAGTTTGGCCCCAAATCACTCAGTGTAATGATGTTCTGTTGGGGCTTGACAGTCCTTGGCCAGGGCCTGACCAAAACTTATGCTGGACTGGTTGTTTGCAGGTTCCTCGAAGGTATCTGTGAGGCTGGGTTCGTTCCTGGATGTGCCTCCTTGATTGGGTCGTATTACAAAAGAGATGAGTTTCTTCGGCGATATGTTGTCTTCTATAGCGCAGCAAACGTTGCTGGTGCTTTCAATGGAGTATGTTGTCGAAAGACTTTGGTCTTGGGAGACGCGCTCACTTTGACCAGCTGCTTGCCAATTTGCTCGCAAAGATGGACGGGGATGGGGGTTACGCTGGTTGGCGTTGGTATGACTAGCTCAGAAAAAAGACAGAATCGAATTGATACTTACAAAATGTTAGGATCTTCATCATCGAATCCTTGGTCACCATGCTCGTCTCCATTGGAAGCTTTTTTGTGCTCGTTGAATTTCCAGAGAAAACCAAGATCTTCACAACGGAAGAAAAGGGCGTATTGCTTGCTCGCCTTCGGCAGGACGGAGGGGAGTCCCCAAGAGACCGGAAAAAAGAGATATTCCTCTGTCTCAGGGACTGGAAGATTTGGGCAGCGTATGTTCGCATTTTGCGCATCCCACGTGTGAAGTAGGATAACGATTAATTATTGAACAGGACCATTGTCTATTTTGCCGCCGAAGAAAATGCATCTTCCGTCGTTGCATTTCAACCGACTGTATTAAAGGGACTGGGCTACACCTCGGCAGCCGCTCAGGTTCATACCATCCCAGTCTATTGTGTTGCGTGTGTTGTTTCGATCCTCTGCTGCTTCGCCAGCGAATATCTTGGGAAGCGCTACTGGTTTGGCATGCTTGGTGTGCTTCTCGAAATCATCGGACTCTCTATTGAGCTTGGCCAACCGCACGCGGCTGGGGCCCGATATGCAGGCATGTTCTTTCTCGTCTCCGGATATTCTATAATCATGCCAATCACCGTCGTATGGTTAGCAGTCAACGTGGGCAAGGGCTACAAGCGGACCGTCGCGTTGGGTATGGTGATTGCGGTGGGAAACTGCGGCGCTTTCATATCATCCAACGTTTTCGTAACGTCTCAGACACCCAAGTTCCACACTGGGTTTAGCGTTGGCTTGGGTATGGCAGGGATATCTGCTCTCTTCCTGACTATTTTGGCCATCGGAATGTACTATGGCAATTGCCAGAAGTCAGAAAAGCGCGCGACGCTTCCCGCCAACCCGGATGAGTGGCAACAAAAGGAAGTCCTCGGGGACAAGCATCCTGACTTCAGATTTGCGTTGTAAAGCCGTCCGGAAAAGGCAGGACGAGTCTGACTTCCTGGTCTCAGGTATAGCGCGTTTTTTTTGGCTGCTGGAACAGCTAACATCATTGGAAACATTCATGGATTGAATTGCATTGGTTGAAACTATTACCTTGAGGTCATAAGGAAATTGATAACGAGGACCTCTCTGATGATTATACCCAGTTCAGTAGCAATACAATTTGGAAATCAATGATATTGAATCTGATGACTCTTCACAAGACAACATCTAGCGATTCCGCTGAAGAATGTGGTGGATTTAACTGGGGGCTACCCCGAATGCATTTTTCCAATTCAGGTATTCATCAAGTGAGTTTGATTCTGCCGCGTCTTCCTAGAGGCGGATCGGATTATTATTGATCCGACGCAATCCGCGCTTATAACTCCCTGGAGGTCAAGGTCAAGATCCCTCCTTCATCATCGCCGCTCTGAACACACGCGTCAAGCAACATGGCTTGGCGGAATCAAGGCATCACTGGCTCGAACAACATTCCTCTGGGCACTCGTCGCAGATTTGGAGGTGGTGACAGTCAACCTTCGACTCCTGCTGACAGTGGTTACAATCCTTCAGAACCTTCTGCCGGCTTCTCTGATTTGAACGGCAAGCGAGGAAGAAGTCCCGTGGCAGGTATATGCACGCTTCATAAATCTCCGAAAAATCTGTTTCTAGTCTCCTAACTCTCTTTAAGTCGAGACCAACGAAGATGCCATCAAGCGGCGTAAGAAGCGAAACCGATGGGGCGACGCGTCCGAAAACAAGGCGGCTGGCTTGATGGGACTACCCACCGCTATCACGGGCAATATGACCTCGGAGCAGCTTGAAGCCTATACCATACATTTGCGCATCGAGGAGATCAGCCAAAAGCTCCGCATCAATGATGTGGTACCCGCAGACGGCGATCGGTAAGTTTCCTAGCAACATCTTTTGCACCACCAGGGCTAACTGCAGATAGTTCTCCGTCGCCCCCGCCTCAATACGACAACTTCGGCCGTCGCACAAATACTCGTGAAACTCGCTACCGCAAGCGTCTAGAAGATGAACGCCATAAGCTGGTTGAGAAGGCGATTAAGGTCATCCCCAACTATCACCCACCTTCTGACTACAGGCGCCCGACGAAAACGCAAGAGAAGGTTTATGTTCCAGTCAATGACTATCCGGAGATTAACTTTAGTATGACTTCTAACCCTCAATTTCTAACCCAGATTCATCCCCTGCCTTGTCTACTGTGTCTGGTTTAAGATACAGTAACCTCCCACCTCACCCCCTACCCTGATCCTGCTTCTCTAATGAAATAGGTTGCTAACATACAGCTTCTTTTTCTACTAATAGTCGGACTTCTAATTGGACCTCGTGGCAATACTCTCAAGAAGATGGAAACTGAATCGCTGGCAAAGATTGCTATCCGTGGAAAGGGCTCGGTCAAAGAAGGCAAGGGAAGATCCGACGCGGCTCACACCAGCAATCAAGAAGAAGATCTGCACTGTCTCATCATGGCAGACACAGAAGAGAAAGTCAACAAGGCCAAGAAACTGATCCATCAAGTGATTGAAACGGCAAGTGTCTCTGCGCATCACCTTGAGAGCTCCGTCGCTAATAGTCTCGCAGGCAGCTTCAATCCCAGAAGGCCAAAATGAACTCAAGCGAAACCAGCTCCGTGAACTCGCCGCCCTCAATGGCACGCTTCGCGATGACGAAAACCAAGCTTGCCAGAACTGTGGCGAGATTGGCCATCGTAAGTACGATTGTCCACAGCAGAAGAACTACACGGCAAGTATCATTTGTCGCGTCTGTGGTAATGCCGGACATATGGCGCGTGATTGTCCCGAGCGTCAACGCGGTCAAGATTGGCGTCAGAACCCCACGCCTGTCGGTGGACGTCCACGCCTCGAGGGCGGTGATGCTGCTGAACGCGAGTATGCGTCACTCATGCAGGAAATCTCAGGTGGTGGGCCAATCGGTGATAACACTGGTGCTGCGCGCATTGAAGGTGGACCGGGTGGTTACGACGACGCCGGCGCCAACGGATATGGAGCACAGCAGGATAATAGCCATCTCAAGCCTTGGCAACGCGGGCCTACTGGCGCAGCCGCCCCTTGGCATCGCAATCGCGAACAAAACCAGAATGCTGGAGGACCCCCTCCCTGGGCCCGCGGCGGTGGCGGTGCTCCAGGAGCTGGCTCTGGCGGCGACAATAATTATGGTGGTGCTTCTGCTCCTGCGCCCTGGGCGCAACAAGGCTCTGCTCCTTGGCAGCAACCTCCACCGCCTGCCGGTGGACAGTCTAACTATGGATCGTACGCAGGATATGGTGCGCCGGGATACGGCGATCAAGGCGGTCGGTATCAAGCTCCAGGTATGGGTGCTCCTCCTGGCCTTGGTGCGCCTCCAGGTATGAACATGTATGGTGGTTATGGGCAAGGACAAGCTGGAAGCCCGCCTCCCCCTCCTCCGGGTGGAGCGCCTCCTCCACCTGCGAGCGGGCCCCCGCCTCCCCCTCCAGGCGATGCACCCCCACCTCCGGTATGTCTCTCACCATGCAGCTGATTGTATAAGAATGTTTGTTGACTGAGATTGTGATTGATACAGCCTCCGAGCGATCAGCCTCCTCCGCCACCCCCTGGCGCGTAGAGAGGACGGTGCAGAGCGGCGCAAAGGCATCCACCAGGACGTGGGCTCCTGTTGTTAATCTATCATCCACGTCCACAGAGTCGACTAACGTAAAGGTCTCGAGAATGCTAATGTGGATTCAGATGGTTACCTGGCACAGCACTGGCTCAAAAACTTACTTGCGAGCCTACCCCCCCTGTTTCTTCGGCGCTTAGTCCGCCTATTCACATTTGTTTTGCTTTACTTTTCAACTACATTCACTTCAACTTTGTACTTTTAACACAGATGCAGCATGTGAGTCGAGCCGGCGGCAAGTAAAATGCCAGACGATATAGCAAATGAAGAATTGCGGAGATCATGTCACTCATCATTCTCTTGCCCTCAGAAGGATGTTGCACTCTGCTGGCTTCTTTTATCTCTTCTCCCCTACTAATGTAGCCAACATCCTGCGCGTCCCTGATTCTACCCTATGAACCGGTGAATTATAGCCTACCGTACTTAGTCTAACAGCCTTTGCCAACAAAGCGCAGAGTATAGCGTTTTCATGGGAAGACGACACATAACACGTACTCACTTCTGCGCATCCTCCTTCATCCCCTTCTGAACCCAATGTCGGCCCTTCGCGGCTTGCTCCGCCATCTTGACCGGATCCTTCAGCAACTCTCTTGTCTTGTTTGGCTCTGGCACATTCATGCCTCTCTGGAACGCCTATGACACTCAATGTCAGCCTCATGACAGCGTACACCCAAGTCCCCATCTCTTCCTTTCTTCCCCTTGGGCATTCTCATCGCCTAGGTAAGTGAAGTGGGAAGCTCTCCTAATTACTTACAGCTCTTTGCCCCAATCGCTCCTCCCACGCCTTCAAGGCGGGGAACTCCCCGATGTCTACCCCCGCCCACGTCGCTAGCCCAACCCACCCCCATGCTGTGATATCGGCGATGGTGCACTTGTCCCCCACGAGAAACTGCCGCCCGCCGTCGCTGGAGAGCTGTGTCTCCATGACGCGATAGAGCCGCCGGGTCTCGTTCTGGTAACGGGCCTGGCCATAGGCGTGGTCCGAGAGGGGCTCGGGGGCGTAGCGCGTGAAGTGGTTCGCTTGGCCTTGCATGGGCCCGAGGCCTATATATAATCCAATTATTAGATGTTGAGGGGGGGTTCTTACGAGAGAAGAGAGGGGTAGGCGTCACAGTCAAACGAGGAAAAACCCGTCGAGGAAAAACCCGTCGAGGGAACAATAACGAGGGTGTTAGTGGTGACACACCTGCGTTCTGGAAGAATACCCAGCTGACCATGTCGTGCCACTCTCGTGTCCCGACGGGAAAACTAATCTTGTGCTCGGCATCGTAGTGCGTCGTCAAGTACAGCAGAATGCTGCCGCTCTCCCACAGATGCATTGGTGCTTGCTCCGCTGTGGCAGAGAATGGGGGGCGGTTGTCACTTAGAGCTGGAATGCGGCCGTTGGGATTCACGGCGAGGAACCAGTCGGACTTCTGCTCGGTTTTGGTCATGTCGATTTTGATGGTTTTGTAAGGGAGACTGGTGGTAGGGAAGAGGCATCAAGTAAGCACGAGCGGCGGAATATAGGTTGGAAACTGGAGATGAAATAAAGTATGTGCATCAGGGTGTAAGATAAGAAATGTCGATGCCATCAACATGGCCGGGCTTTTGGCCTCCACAGGATTTGGGATTCCCTCAGTAAAATTTATTCAAGGTTAAATAAAACGCTCAGTAGAGTATCGATGTAGAATCGATATTTCCTTATACGATTTTTTGACTTTGTACGGCCCGGGGATTCAAAGGAAAGCCTAGATACTCACCCGAGCTCCTCAAGAGCGATAGAGATTTTGATGCCATTGGGAGTTTGCGACGTGTAGAGGACAAGGTTAGGCTCTGTGGAAGCCATAATCTTAGTTTGAAGAGTCTAATGACAAGGAGTTAGAAGATTGGAAGATCGCGGAATCAGCGGACGAGATGATTGCCAGATCTGGGCTCAGAACGCCAAACAATGCAGATAGTTATGATAACTTTGAAACTCCGTACTTCGGACACGGAGAAAATCCACGCTGTTTCTGAAAGCGATGTTTACTGATGCGTTACTAATGAAGCCCTAGCGCAGCGGGGAAGATAAATCCTTCACGATAATGGGACATCCTACACGCTCGGCAAGTTCCGACTAAAACTGCGCAGCATTTCCCCTATCATGGAAAGAGAGTGCAAAACGGATGCAATGGTCGACGAGGAGAGAGGCTCGGTGACAGTGTAATATTAATTCAACAGTCTAAGAAGCCAGCGGTACTTTCAGAAACGTGAGTTGCATTATGTCTACATACATGTTCTGCATGTTAGATAAAACTAAGTGCAACGCTGCGTGGCGGGTCGACACGCAAGAGTAATGGAGTGGAAGAGTGACGCGTGCGATAGTAAGCTTGGGATGGGAAAGTAGTATTAGACCAAAGAGCTAAGGACTGGCGCAGAAAGCCAAATGAAGACCAGGCAGAGATTGTTGACAATTTGTAGCCATGCCGGTCGCTAGCGTGGACGAGAGCTGCGCGATGGGATGCGAGTGATGACGAGAGAAATGATCGAGTGTAAGTGGGATGTTTCCGGTAAGAGAGGCTTGTCGTGGGGTTGGGTGTCAAGACTGGGTGTTCAAGAAATAAAGACGCTGGAATGCAAAGCCCTGGTCGAAGGCTCCCGTCATACGTCGTGAATCTCATTACTATTCGGGGTTTCGAAAAGAAGGGTCGAAGTCCAGTAATTCTCGAAGTGTGGAAATAGGTTGAAGGATGAAGCACTTTTGGGGATCGCAAGCCAAGGCGAAGCGTCTGAGCGAGACGAAGGCGATGGCGTGCAAGTGAAGGCATTCTACCTATTCGGTAGTGATAGAGAAGGAGAAGGGGTTGCCCGAAGATTGGATTTGTGCCGGCTAGACACGATCTCCGTCCGGTGCTTGGCTCCTGCGCATCTTCTCCGCTTCCAGATTCTCGTACAACAGATATAGCGCCTTTTCGTTGGCGATTGCGCTACCGGTGATTGTGAACATTCTTTCCCCAGTGTCGTCGTGAGGTGCCTTGGCGATGGAGATCCGAGCGCCAGAGCTTTTCCTAATTTCGCTGATTTTGCTACCTCCACGGCCAATAATACAGCCAACCATATCTGAGGGAATGCTGATATTTTGGGTTTGGATCTCCTCGCCATCCTCGGTGGTCGTGGGCATTGGTGGGCGATCGCTACGATCAACAGCCGGGGGCCGTCTATTATATGATGGTCCATCGGTAAAGTCTGTCCCATTGCCTGTACGGCTGAAGGATCCGCCACGCATACCACCTACTCCGTTGTTCAAGGGGGCACCGCCTGGCTGTACCCGAATCGCAGGATTGTACAGGACGGTACCATAGCCACGAGCTTCATCGTCAATCAAGCATTTGCCTATTTCCCAGACGGCCTTTTCAATGCCATCAGGGCTACCTTGAACCTCAACAATGCGTTCGGTGGATTGAGGAAGCATCTCCTTTTGCGCAACCATCCTTACGCCAGCACTGTCTTGGATCTGCTTAATCTTCAGACCTTGGCGACCGATGATGGTGCCCATTTGATTGTGAGAGATGAGGAGGCGGACAGCTGTAAATTATTTGTCAGTAATGAGGTCGAAGTTTTAGAACCCATGTTTCTTCGATAATAATTTAAGATACAAATCGTATGATCAAAGGCCTTTTATTTAGTAGAAGGTATGATAAATTGAAGCGCAGGATCAACGAATGGAGAAAAAGACTTACGATGTGTGTTTGGGTTAACAGCACCACCCATGCCCATCTGGGGTGCTCCCTTCAGTAGCGCATCCGCAACAATGCCATAGGCCTTTGCCATGGCCTCCAGCGAGCCAGTGACCGAAAGCACACGATCGTGGACGCCTTGAACGACCTTACTGACGCCAGCTCTAACTCCAGTCTTTTCGCGAAGGTCTGCAACATTCTGACCTGCCTTGCCGATAATGACGCCAGCTTCCTTGGAGGAGACAATGGCGCGCAGGGTCAAATTGGCCTGCGCATACTCTTCCTCGGTCCGCTGGGGAGCATCACCATCTTGAATATGAGTGTTATTCAGAGAGGAGGCAAGCTCATTTACGTCCTGCGAGATAGACGCTTCTTCGGCAGACATCTTCGACGATACAGTATCTGAACTTCTGAACTAGATCTCGTCGTGCTCGTGGGTCAGGGAATATGTGAAGGCGATGGCGAAATTCGAGTATGGAGATACTCAGGTACCGAGCTCAAGAATCGAGGAGCTCTGAGGAGGAGGCAAGAGTAAAGTCGCAGGCTACAAAGCTGTTGAGCAATAATTTAGCTGCTTGATACGGGTACGACATGAGCTTGATTCGCACCTGCTTGATGTTGAGGAGCTCTGCGGAAGGAGCAGTTGGCAGTGGCGACGAGGGCAGCGGAGTCAGGGAAGTTGCACGCGAGGTGGGGCGGAGGATGAGAGAGAGAGTCGGCGGTGAAAGGTTTGAGGGGAGTGCGAGCGGAAGGATGGGGAGAGAGGAGGATTTTGAAGGAGGTTCGAGAGGAAGAGAGTGACTTGGAAGGTGAGCGTGATGGGTGGGTGGAAAGAGATTGGAGAAAGAGGTGGAGGCGTGAGTGGGTGTGGGTGGGTGGGTGGGTGTGGGTGTGGGCAGAGAATAATGGCAGATGGAAATGCTTAGGTGCTTAGGTGCTTAGGTGCTTAGTTGCTTCCATGGGTGCTTAGTCCACGCTCGGGTGGGTGAGGGCGGCTGCGGGCCGGCTGCCGTTGTCACACTCGACCCGTCACTGCCCTTTCTTCCTTTCGTCTTCTCCTCTTACCGTACTTGGCCCTGTCATCCCAGTATTAATCCGCGGCTATGGACGCGTCCTCCTCGTCTCCTGCTTCGACATGCTACTTTAGACCAATAGCATGCCTGCTGCTACCGCGTCTTGGCTACGGACTTGATCGAAACGAACCTAGGTACAGCTTGGAAGGCAACGACTCCAACTTAGAACCTGACATAAACCAGTCCAGCGAATGCTGTTTTGTTAAGGAAGATAAGTAACGGACATTGCTCGTAACTTTTCTATTTTCCCGCTTCAAAAACGACCTTCTGAGCTTTCATTTTGTCAAATATGTCATACCCTTCTACTGCTTCCGACAATGGCATGATCTTGTCGGACATGAACCTGCAAGGAATCAGGCTTTAACAACATCAGGCCATGATTATCGGCAATGCACTTACCCAAGCAGATGCTGCTTTTTCTCCAGCATCTTCAATGCTTGCGGGAATATCGATCGGACCGGGCAGCGACCCATCTGGACTCGAAGGTTCTTACCGTATGCTTGGTTCCCCGTCCACGGAATCTGCAGTAAAATTTTTGCATCAGTCTCATGTTCTGATTTGTCAGATGTGCCGCTGAACTCCCAAGGCTCAGCTCTGCGAGAGACTTTCAAACTCCAAGGTGTCTCAGGCTCACCTCTCCATTGTGCACACCAACGCTACTGATAACACCCCAAGGCCTTAGCAGCTCAAAGCCCATCTTTAACGCCGGACTCAGACCGACAACTTCAATCACCACATCTGCACCTCTTCCATCAGTAAGTTCTTTTACCTAATAGTCAAGTGTAGTTAGCACAAATCATCTTCCAAGGACCATTGATAGTTCACCCTCTTATCCAACCCCTCCCGATCCTTTTGAAAATTCCATGGCTCTGCTCCTAAGCTCTTTGCCAATTCCAACCTGCTCTCCACACTATCCACGGCCAGTAAGTGCTTCGGCTTATAATCCTCGGCATTGATGCACGCACACAACCCCACCGGTCCACACCCAATGAGCACCACCGTCAAGTCCCGAATCTGCTCTGGCGCAAAATTGCTGAATGCATTACTCGCCGCAAAATATCCCGTCGGGAAGATATCTGCCATCAGCACCAACACGTTCTCCTTAATCTCCGGCGGGGCCTTCATCACCGTCGCATCCGCCAGTGGTACCCTCACATACTCGGCCTGCGCTCCATCCAATGCTGCGGTCCCGAACAACAGGCACTTCTCGCACCGCGAACTGTGTCCGTCGCGGCAGTAGAAGCACTCTCCACACGATGTCGTGAATGGCGACACGATGCGGTCGCCCTTCGCAACGCTCTTGACTGCGGATCCGGCCTCGACTACGCTGCCGGTGAACTCGTGGCCCATGATGAAGCCGGTTGGGGAGGGCTGGTGGCCGCGGAAGACGTGCAGCTCTGAGCCGCAGAGCGCTGTATATTCGACCTTGACGAGGATGTCCGTTGGGTCACGGATGGTGGGCACCGGGCGATCTTCGAGAGCGACGACGTGAGGAGATTTGAAGACGACGGCTTTCATGGTGTTCGACATCTTCGGGACAGGCTTTTTAGAAGTTGGTGACGCGCTTGCGAAGAAGGAAGTGTTTGATAGGCTTTCGTAGAAGAAATAGACGCTATCTTTCTTAGTTGCCCACTGGTGGACTTCACCTGGAGTCAACCTGGATGGGAGGGAAGCCTACTTCTCGAAACTGCGAGAGAGTACACACTCGGCCTTGGACAAAAGCACGTTGAAGTCATCGCAGCCATGGCGCTGGGTATATGTAGCTGCGAATCTCTGGGACCGCGGCACCCATGTCCGAGGTTTGCAAGGACTGCGGGGTCAGGGATCAAGGTAAGGTAAGGTGCTATGCTTAGTAGGAAAGATACATACCTTACTCTACGTAAGTATGCGGGGCACTCGACTTTAACTTCCTGCCTTACGACCTTGGGAAGTGACCCTCATTGGCTACTGGCCTGCCATTAATTGGAGATGTTGACAAAGTCTCAGACTAAACGGAACGTTTGCGGCGCAGCTTTGCTGCACAGTCTGCCCAAACAACAAAAGCAATTTGCATTTGACCACAAGTTATTCGGCTCAACCCAGGTCAATAAATACAATAACTGCAAAGCCACCCAGCAGCGCAAGCAGCGCAGAAGCCTGGCTCAGACAGCGCCCCATTGAAAGCCTAATATTTGGTGAAGATGCCTGGGTTTTCCCGCTGGACCGCATTCTATATTGCTTGTTGAGAGAAGAGTAATGTTCAAATCAGGCTATCTGGAGACATTCTTTGATGCTGAAATGGAGGCGAGCGGTCCAAGGATATGGGGTTTTGATACGCTGGCGGCTAATTTAGAGCGGGAAGCAGAACGGATTGCGTTTCGCGCATTCAGGAGCCTGTTGTTCATATTCTACCAATGCTCGAGGATGTATTGCCATTGACTTCAGAAATCCCGGCATGCTAGCAATCGAGGGAGTCTTACCAAATATTCTCGAGTTGACTTCTTGAGCTCGGAAATAAGAAAACCAGCCAGAGGCGGGAAAGGTAGGGTAATCTCGTGAACTCGCTTGATACTGACAGGCCGAGGTTCTGTTGGTATATGTATATGTATAGCGCTTGGATGAATCCACAAATTTGCTGAGATAAAGAGTGGACGCTCGCACTCTATCCTTCACGAGCTGACACGGGCTTGGGCTGACGACGAATGAGGCTGAATGTCGCAGATGTCTCATCTTGAGAAATATACCGCTCTACCAGTAAGACTTGTTTGAATAAGCGTGTTTCCCAGGCGTAAACGGCATACGGGGTATCCTATTGGCACATCCCTCTCTTAGAACTGTACCTCTTTGCAACATCGATTCCGCATATCCACAAATTTTTTCCCAGATACTGTACCGCTCTTCGGAGTGATCCGGTCGTCACAAGGATGTCCTTTGTCATGCTGAGTCGGAGATCCACAGCTGCAATCTGCATTGCATCCGTATTGAGTCACCAGATGCCGGCCCTTCCGATCGGATCTCTGGGACCCATAGCCAAGCAGTGCGTGTGAGAGAGAGAAGAATCAGCAAGTTGCAAGGGTATAGCTGCATCCGTGGTGCCATCTTGCTCCATGTCTTCGGAAACAGGGCCAGAAGAAGTAGGATCGCCTGTATGAGAATACCATCCGTGGCTTTTATTAAGGCCAGCGCGCGGAAGAACTGCTGCTCTCGTTACAGCGCATGAGCGGAAGACTGCTATGAAGGGAAAAGGCAGTTCTTGTATTTTTTCTGCTGAACCTCATCAATATTCTTCGCTCATATCGGAGTGATGGTGTAGTCCGTCGTAGACTGCAGTGCACGGACGAGTTACTGAGACATCGATAAGTCTAGCGCCAGTGCGGCGTGGGTCCGGAGAAGGACCCCCCCCCCCCCCTCTTTTTTCAATCGCGGAGGTGTAAAAACTCCGCATTTTGACAAAATGGCCGAAAACTTTTTTCAGAATCTCGAGACAAAATTGATATCGATTGGTAGCGCGTGGCTCTAAGAGTTGACCTTCGTATTGCCAACATGATCGGTGTTGTGGAGTATGAGCTAGACGGGAAGGGAGACGGATTGGGGGTGGATTTGTATGGAGACGACGGTTTACAGCAAAAATTGGGGGTCTGAGTTTTTGAAACATATTTACACTTATGAAACAAAATGTCTCACTGAGTTCACCTTCGAGTTCTGAGTATAATCGAGAAGGCGGATGGGGAGTTGTGGGGGACGAAAGGTGGACGACAAGAACGAAGAAGTGCCTATGGAAAGCCCCCGGGAACGACATTTTTGTCGAGAATATCTGACTTGAAATCCTACTTGGATAGTGTCAGAGAGATCTCACGGAACATGACCGACATGTCTTCAGCCTAAGATGACACTGATATACCCCGTAGCGTAGAAAGGTTAGCATCGCCTTCGCCGTCTAACCCCAAAAAATATGTATAGCAAGTTGGCCGAACCAAGACTATCAAGAATCTCCTGCTCACTATCTCTATCGAATATTATTAGCCAAAGATTTACGTATGGTATATGTATGCATTGCAGGCCGGCATTCGTTCAATCTCTACCTAAGATCATCCACAGTCGTTCCGCATCTTCTCGCACATCATACTCCTGACCTCTCAACCAGTGATCAAGTCATTCTCTCTGCCCTGCTCAGACACAAATCCACCGTCTCCCAAAACCGCGCTACATTCACCCCCCTTGGAATCCTCACTCCGTCCCTGTCACCCTCGACCTTGCGCGCCACCGTCCTTCCAACTTGGCCCACCCCCTTCTTTCCCCCAGACCCTGTTACGTCCCCAATCGCATCA
Organism: Viridothelium virens; assembly: GCA_010094025.1. Taxonomy (NCBI): domain Eukaryota; kingdom Fungi; phylum Ascomycota; class Dothideomycetes; order Trypetheliales; family Trypetheliaceae; genus Viridothelium; species Viridothelium virens. Next base: position 288,931 of record ML991799.1, read on the forward strand.
TCTCTCACCACATCCACAGACCAACGTTCTCGTTCTCCTGTCTCTCGGCCGTCTCGGAACAGCGCCGGCGCAAAGACAGCAGCGACAGCTAGGGGATCGTGGAGCGGTGGGCCGGTAGTCATGCCGAAGACTTCGGCATAGGTGGTGGCGAAGAAGATGAGGATTTCATGGAAGAGGGGTCGAACGGAAGGACGGGTGATAGATGAGATGGAGGAAGCGGGTATGGAAGGCGGCGCTGTGGTGCCGTGGAGGAGTTTGGCGCGCACAGACTCGGTAGCAAAGACGAGATGAGTAATGTCGAGAGGGATGAGAGTGGTTTTCGCAGCAAGAGCCGGATTGGAGAAGAGGGAATGGGCGGCTTCGGGATCGCACTACAGTGGGTGCTTCGTTAGTCGTGGAATAGACTCAGCAGTAATAGAGGAGACAGGTAGGCCGCGTTGATGCTCAGAGGAGAAGGGGGATGCATACGAAGATGTTGAACTCGGCGTACGGCGTCCAGTTACCAAAACTGTTGCTACCGTAGTTCTTAGTTCCCAATTTCGCCTCGTTAAACCCGCCGCCGACGACACCACCCATGATGCTGAGACCGGCGATGTGTGATACCAGGTCAGGATGCAAGAGGAAGAGTATCGCAACATTGGTGAGAGCTCCTGTGGCGACGAGCCAAGCGGATTGGGGCGGACTGGATCTTAGCGCGCTATACATCGCTTCGATAGCGGATGTATTGATTTGTGCAGGCATAATCGGATTCGGAAGGAGCGTGGTCCCATCAAGGCCGGAGCTGCCTGCAAAACTATGATTAGAAGGGACCTTGGAGGCTGATGGGTAGGCGAGCGAGATACCATGAATTGCAGCCGCATGCGCTGGAGCTCTACAAAAAGGCTTGGAAGCCCCAGAATAGACTGGTATATCTCGACGGCCTATAGCTTCAAGAACAGCGAGTGTGTTGTAAGTCGTATTTTCGAGAGGAGCATTCCCGTGAACGGTGCTAATCCCCAGTAGCTTCAACGATGGGTGCATCGACGCCATCAGAATAGCAAAAGAATCCTAGTGTCGTGGCTCTCAGCTTCCACATTTTGCTCTGACAAGTTCCGGAAGAGACTACATACATCATGTCCTATCACTGGATTAGTATATAGCACAAACGGGGTCTTGAAGGTCCAAACCCGTATCGCAGTCAAGCCATAGATTAGTGGGTCGAAAACCAGCCTTCGAGTAAAACTCCCAAAGGGCGGAAGGATCCTCAGGTATTTCTTGTTTGTCCATGCTAATCAAAGATTCAAACAATTGGTCTGAAGGAACAAATACGGTTGTGTCAAAGAGCGACTGAATTTTTCAGATTGTCCGGAATTTAGAGACTAGAGTGAGATTGTGCTGTTACCATTTTGAAAGTAATTGAAGTATAACCAACGGAACACATGCATGCAAACACCGTCTAGCCCTCTATGCAGACTTTGTTGGCATGATGACTTGCATCGGTCTGTTTGTGTAGGAATTCCGTTTGTAGAGATATCGGCGTCGGGCCGGAAAATATCGTAATCGCGCAAGGAAAGCGCAGGGAAAGTCGTCGATCTTTTGAACCTTCACATTTTCCGGGGGCCACTATTACGATAGTTCAGATGCTGGAAAGGAAAGGACTTCATCAAGGGATTTTGGGTAGCCCTTTCTCTATCCAGTATAACCCAAATAGGTCCTTAGGAGATATCGAGCTATAAGGGGCTGCCTTCCTTGCTTTTTCCAGCCTTGAGCGCTTCCTTTATAATGCAGCGCCAATGATTTGTCCTTAGGCACCAACTCAAGGCTGACAACCTCACCACTCGGTCGCTGACAGACTGAGGTGATGGCATGACCTAATTACAGCTGTACACGTAAGAGAGGGACGACTCTCCGAAACGACGCCTCCGAATGTAATGATAATGTTTTGATGGGGATGAGACTTTAGTCGACCGACAAGGCTGATAACATCTTTGAGCTTCTCTCGAGCGTATCCAGCATGGCCTTGGGATGGCATTTCGTTGACCTCACTGATGAGCAGAAAGCGCAAAGGAGAATTACTCTTGATATCGCGGCGAATGTCGCCCAATACTCAGCTTTAATTCCTCTGTTGTGTCTTCAGATCTATTTTCTCTTTCTAGTATTAGGCAACAGACGCAGCTCCCAACATGGTCGTCTGACTGCTCCCTCTCTCTATCTGTATCCGCCAGCTGGAGATAGACTTCGATGGTCTAGTCGAATACGAAGGGTTATAACGGATCTCGTATGGTGGGCTGGTACCCCAGTTGGAAGGGAATGGGGTACCACGGGTGAATGGCTTCTTGGGGCGATTTGGGGAGCATGGCTTTTGCTACTCTCCACGGTGTATACTGGAAACGGTATGAGCTTCAGTCATTTCAGCCTTGCTGTTGTGTTTCCCTACCGAACTTTCCATCCATTATCTCCTACCACGGACCATTGCTGAGTAGATCAATCTCAAGACTATTTCCACGTCACGAAGCGTTTCGGCATTGTCGCAGCCTCTCAACTACCGCTTCACTACCTCCTGGCACTTAAGAGTCCATACTCGCCGCTGCAGTTGCTCACGCGACTATCCCACGAACAGTTGAACCGCGGTCACCAGGTGCTAGGAAGGACAATCACCGTTTTCTTCTACGCTCATGGGGTCCTCTACCTCAATTTTTTCATCCAAAGCCACTCACTTCTTTCGCACCTCAAAGGTCGTGTAGTTCTCCTTGGGCTACTCGGCCTCATCTCCTTCACCCTCATCGGCACCACCTCTCTCAGCGTCCTCCGCACCCGTTCCTACCGCCTCTTCTACATCACCCACATCACCCTCGCCACGCTCCTCCTCCCCATCCTCTTCTTCCACGTCCACCACATCCGCCTCTACATCTGGGAATCCCTCCTCATCTGCCTCCTCCACTCCCTCTCCCGCTACCTCTCCACCCGCACCCTCCGCGCCCGCATCTCCCTCCTCCCCAGCAGCAGCACTCCCCTCCTCAAAATCGACATCCCGCTCCCCCAACCACACTCAGCCACCTGGCGTCCAGGCGACCACGTCTACCTCAGCCTCCCACCCCAACACGACCTCAACACCCCAGCGCACCTCCTCCACCGTATCCTCGCCAGCACGCGCTCCAACCCCTTCACCATCGCCTCCAACCCGCTTCGCGACGGCACCATCACGCTGATCGCGCGCGTGCGCGACGGCTCCACCAAGCGCCTCGCAGACGTCGCTGATTCGGGCTCTGACCGCGCAGTGAAGGTTCGAGTCGAGGGGCCCTATGGCGCGGTGCGGCATCTGCCTGACCTTAGGCTGTTCGACCGGGTGCTGTTGGTCGCGGGGGGTGTGGGCGGCACGTTTGCGGTGCCGATATTTCGGGGGCTGCGATCTGCGGGGCGGCTGGGCGCTGAGGCAGGGGAGAGTGGGGGGAAGGTGCGGTTGGTGTGGTTTGTGAGGGGGGAGGCGGATGCGGAGTGGGCGGTTCCGAAGGAGGAAGAGGAGAGGGAAGCGTGGAGGCGTGATATGGAGATTGTGGTGACGGGAGGGAGGACTGCTACGGGTGCAATGGTGAACGGGAAACGGGTTGTCGGAGGGAGAAAGCAGGATAATGTTGACTCTGGTGCCGAGGAAGACATTGAGCTCGCGGAACGAGAGGGTTTGTTGGATGAGGATTCGGTCGATGATGACAACGGAGGCGATGCACGGAAAAGTGGCAACATCCAAGCCGCAAGAGGTAGGGAACGTCTCGTAGAGTGTCTTGATGAACTATTTGCGGGAGGGAATGGAGAGGTCATGGCGGTCCTGGTCTGTGGACCACCAGCTATGGGCCGCTCCGTTCGCGCCCAGGTGCGGCAGCGAGCCAGACACGGTATGCAAGTTTTCTTTCATGCAGAAGAGTTTGGATTGTGAGACATTGGTGTTTATTATGTTCGTTCATAACACCCGTTCGGATTGAATTCTACCATGAGCGGTGGAAAGGTAATGGATTGATATGATTTCGAGAATGGGACGCTTATCATCCTAAGCGAATATACCTATCTTCGCAAGATGTATTCCGGTCATCAATGTTTGGAGTTGTATGTCGATCGAGTTCATGAATTTGAAGGATGAATTATAGCTTTACGTACGGCAATGAGATAGAAAGTGGTACAATCTGATGATAGGCATGTTGTTTCTGGAACCTAGACTAGCAACTATCTTGAAAGTCACCAGGGGCACTGCTCACAAAGATGCAGCAGTCTTCACTCTCTTGCCAAATTCCGAGTAGTTTTGGCCTTGCTTAATCAGAGTAGCCTTGCCTGACTCGCGACTGTAGATACAAAATCCGAAATTGGCGGCATTCGGAGGTGTATATACTGTGTACCCAGATTAATTCTCTCCTGCTAGTCCTAACCAATCCAAACTTACAGTGCAGAGATACGGCAAGGTTGCTAGGATCCGGGTTTGAGATTGTATGTAAACCGAGTTTATCAGACATGTACGTGACTTCTTCTTGACCAAACGTTTGCTCGTGGGTCACTTCTGGCGGTCCAGGATTGCTATGATCGGGCCATTTGTATCGAGTCTCCTTCAGTGAGCCTTTGAGGACTTTCATAATGCAGTGGGCATTGGCATGGTCATGTATCGGACTTCCTTTTGAAGGATTCCAGACAAGAATGAGGATATTACTCTTGCCATTGCCTTGATCGACCAGGTTTCGGGTATAGTTGGATGCGCTATCCGCCAAGGCAAATTGCTCCCAATCGGCTTCACATGATTTGTAATTTCTCATGAGCTCCTGGAGCTTTACCTCGTCGACTTCTTCAGAATCAATGCCTGACGTCGGGCCTAGTACGTCCCGGAGATCTGCCAGAAGACGTTGGAAGGGCGCAAGAGTAGGAGGTTGGCCTTGAGCGGCTGTACAGGAATCCTTGCTAGAGCTCATCATGGAAATCTAGGAATGGCAATGGGCTTGAGAACCAAAGGAAAATGAATAGAATTTCAAGTACATGAAGAAGCGATTAATCAAGGACAAAATGGTGAACACGGGAAGATGTGAGCAGTAAAAGTGTGCACTTCCAAGATCGAGCTCCCAACAGAAGCAGGTACACAGAACTCACTTGCCTTTGTTACAGCCATTGCAGCGCATTGCTGGACAGGTGTTGCGATTCGCTATCGCCCTTTCCAAAAAGTGGAGTGTGATGTATTAAACCGCAAACTCGGGTGCAGTTTCCACTTTCCAGTTTCCAGGCTGTTGGAGCCGCACGGCCACATTCCGAAGAGCCCCACGAACCGCAACCCCCACCACTAACCTTGGCGCCACTTTTTCTCATCCTCGTCTTACTTCAACATCAGAAATTTGTGACCCGTCGACCGACTGGAATTTAAACCCAAAACCTCATATCCACTAGCAGGCATCGGACTCACCATGGCGACTACCGTAGACAAGGTACGTGGCACGTATTCTGCGTGAAATAGCACAATGGCTAACTCCGTCAACCCCACCAGATCAAAGAGATTGAATCGGAAATGGCCAGGACACAGAAAAACAAGGCCACCTCGTTCCACCTGGGTCAATTAAAGGCCAAGCTCGCAAAGCTCAAGCGCGAGCTCCTCACCCCCTCGTCGAGCGGTGGCGGGGGTGGGGCTGGATTCGATGTTGCAAGAACTGGAGTTGCTAGCGTTGGCTTCATTGGATTTCCGTCTGTTGGGAAAAGTACCCTGATGAGCAGATTAACCGGGCAACATTCAGAAGCGGCAGCATACGAGTTTACAACCCTGACGACTGTACCTGGTCAAGTCGTCTATAATGGAGCCAAGATACAGATGCTAGATCTTCCGGGAATTATCCAAGGTGCTAAGGATGGTAAAGGTCGAGGAAGACAGGTCATTGCTGTGGCCAAGACATGCCATCTGATTTTCATTGTGCTGGATGTCAACAAGGCACTCACGGATAAACGAGTCATTGAGACTGAATTGGAGGGATTCGGCATCCGCATCAACAAGGAGCCACCGAACATCAAGATCACCAAGAAAGACAAAGGTGGGATAAGCATCACGAGTACGGCGAATCTGACCCATATCGATCACGATGTAAGTTTCACCATGGGTAGCGGCGTCAACGTATACTTATGATCACCCAGGAGATCAAAGCTGTGATGAATGAATATCGTATTGCCTCGGCTGATATTGCGATCCGCTGCGATGCGACCGTCGACGACCTCATTGATGTGATAGAGGCCAAAAATAGAAGCTATATTCCAGTCATATATGCGCTAAACAAGATTGATGCAATTTCCATTGAGGAGCTGGATATTTTGTATCGGATCCCACACGCGTGTCCAATTAGTTCCGAGCATGGCTGGAACGTCGACGAGCTCATGGAACAGATGTGGGATAAGCTTAATTTACGGAGAGTGTATACCAAACCAAAGGGAAAACTACCCGACTACTCGGAGCCAGTTGTCCTGCGAGCTACGGCTTGCACGGTGGAAGATTTTGTAAGCCGCTCTGGAACTATGTTGGTGGCCTCGGCTAACGGTTGTTAGTGCAACGCCATCCATAAGACAATTGTGGAACAGTTTAGGACGGCGATTGTCTATGGAAAGTCTGTCAAGCACCAGCCCCAAAAGGTCGGCCTGTCCCATGAACTGGCCGACGAAGACATTAGTGAGTCGCTCGCTTCTTTCCCGAGAATCCATAAGTTACGTATCTATTGGTCAATTCTGACTCATGAACCAGTCACAATCATAAAACGATAGGTTCCGGAGCGGCAATGGCATTCTTGAGATCAGAGTCGAATCCGTGATTTTAGATCTGTCACGGAAGGAAGCATGGTCACCATGGTGGCACAGTCGAGACTACAGTCTGTCGATGCTCAGCTAGCTCCAGGGACTTCGTCAGCCCATCTTTTGAGATCTCGTTCGCGGAGCTTGCTGGTAGTGCTAGTAGTGCTGGTCTCAAGATCTCAGCGGGTTCATGCATGCGTGCTCGCAGCCTGCCGGCGCTGCCCCAAGAGCTAAGGTGGTGACTTTCGATGTTGTGCCGAACCCTAGGGGATGAAAGACGCTCGTCTCAGAATGGCAAGGAGCACCAGGAACGCTGACAATTTGGGTCGCTCCCGCCCCGGATACGGCGGTGTGGGTCTTGTGGTTTCAGACGGTGCTTTTGAAGGGGGAATTAGGGCATGTCAATCGCAAGAGCACCAAGAGGCTGCACCACTTAACTACCCCCGGCAGATCGACCAATACTGTCAATTGTGATTGTTCATTCAGCGCGTCACGACTCCCTTTTGCTGCTGCGGGTGCCTGCGTAGAGCAAGTGCAAGCGCGCTAGACGATGGAATATTTCGTAGAGTCTCTCACAACGCTGCACGCCGCCAGATCTGGCGGAGGGAGTGGAGGAGTAGTAAAAAGAGGTGGTGGAATTGCCCACCAATTCGGAATTGCATGGCCATGTGCCGGCCTTGATTGGCTCGCGGTCGCAATTTTGGGCCGGGATGAGGCACTTGCGCACTATCGCCGAGCACGGACCAGCACGGCAGGGCCTCACTGGCCTTAACCTCCTAAGCCCTTAACTTTGAGCTGCTCTCATCTGCCCTCCCTTCACTGGTGCGCGCCTCGGTAGATTTGCTATTTTGCTATCATTGGCGCCGCGGATAGCTAAGCGTGAGCTGCCCGACTTTATCCCCGACCACGCAAGGCTTCGTATGGAAACTGAGCGCGGCGATCGTCGTATGTTTCAGGAAGTCGGCCGAATGGGATGCCATGGCTCTGGAGGCGCGTCCATTCCGCTCTTTCGCTCCTCGTCGGCAATCCTGACGGCCCTGGTCGTGCTGGTTGTCCTGGTCGTGCTGGTGGTTACTGGTGGTCAGGTACTGGTGATCCTGTGGTCCTGTGGTCCTGTGTCACCACCGCGTTCCTGGCAGATACTCGTCCTGTGTATTTTGCGCCGTCGCATCGCAGCCAGCGCCGCCACAAGCGAGCCTGGACATCATGGGCACATGGCACCTTTTCTTGAGCAATCGGCGTGGAGAAACGATGATGCAAGTCGCCATTGGCCGGCCCCCGTCGTTTTCTTCCTCCCCCTACGAGGCCTCCATGTCGGTCTGATCAGAGCAAATGGGATTCCTAGGCCGCGTTGCTAGACTCGGCAGAGGCCTTGCTCCTCTCAAAACCGCTAGTCGACGATCGGTCCACTCAACGCAACTCCCGCCTACCGCCGCTCTCACTGCACCAGCCCTGGAGCCGGCCTGCTTCTGGACGCTGGACGTCAGCAGCAAGCCTCGCCGGCCTAGGGCTCTTGGAGCGCGCGAACCTCCAGGCCATCGTCAAACTCGGAGATCCTCAAGAGCCCAGCGCTTGTACCAGTGGCCCTGGCTAGGGATCGGCACCATGGAGCCCTCAGCGACATGGCTTACCTGTATTACTGGGCTCCCCTACGAATCCCTTTACGGCTCCCTCTAGCGGGGCCGTTTTCACCTACCCCAATCCGATAGCCAACTGCTGGGATATACATTCTCGTCCCGCCGGTCGAAAGTACCTAGAGGGTGAAGGAAAAGTCGCTACTTACCGACCCCGTCCGTCCTCCCGTACCGTTATTTGGCATGCGCATCTCTCGGACCTAACAAAAAGCATTCCCTTCTCCACATTTTATTACCTTCTCTTGCAGCATTCTGGATCCGCCATTATATTGCTGTGCCACCTGGATGCTGCGTCACACAAGCTCGCTTCGTTTTGCTTTGCTCTGCACTTGCCCTCCTCTCCCGCGCTCCTGGAACGAGGGGTCCCATGCCTCCTGCATGCATACGACCGTACCCTAGTTTTCTTTAACCCGGATTTCTGACTAGGAATAATTACAGGGCCAAAAGCTCGGCAGCACCCTCTTACATCCGATCAGAGCTACAATAACTACGCTGCGCAAGTCTACCTTCCTCGCATAGCCGTTGAGATAGGCGAGGTTTTGCTGCATCCACTTTCTCTGTTACTATTGATCTGGCATGGAGCACGGCCATCATTGTGGAAATGCTACTGCTTTTCACGACACTCCCCATCAATGGGTAGATAATCACACGTACCCTCATTCGCATCACCAATCACCCGCTCACGAATATGCTGGATTCGCTTTTTCCTCGCCGCAGGTTCCGATGGAACCCACCTTCACCAACGGCATGCCTCCCCCACGGACGACACACCATCAGCTCCAACCGCTTGTCATGCCTCAGTGGCCAAGTATGTTGACAAGCCAGTCGACTTACCAGCAGCCCCTCCTTCCCACGGCCTCAGCTTCAAGTACGCCTCTTTCCGCGAGTACGTCCTTATCTGCCCCAGCATCGGCCCCAGCATCTGTGCCTCCCCCAAATTCGAGAAGACCATCCCAAACTGGCTCGACCCCTCGGAAAACCCTCACGGATGCAGACAGGCGACGCATGTGCTTGTACCACGAGGAGAACCCAACGACCAAGCAGACGGAGATCGGAGGTGAGCTATCTGATTCCCAATCGTGAAACGCAAATATCTGACTCTTTGCTCAGCTTTGTTTGGGGTTGAACGAAGGTGAGCATGCCCTGCAGCTGGTGCGAGAATGCTAGTATTGACTGTTCTTCAGTACTGTCTCCAAAGTCTTGCGCAACAAGGAGAAGTACCTTTTTCAGGATGATGGCGGACGATCGCCCATCAAAAGATCAAAGGGTAAATTTCCTGACATTGAACGAGCATTGTCTAATTGGGCACGAAACCACCAACGACAAGGTCTCCCACTCTCAGATTCTATCATTAGAGAAAAGGCCCGATTTTTCGCGACTACCGTTGGCAATTCTGAGAGTCATCTGAAGCTCAACAGCAACAGTTGGCTGGAAAAATTCAAGCAGAAGAACAATCTTATGGGCGCCCGTTCGAGAAAGAGCTCCTTAGCAGCAGAAGAAGCTGGAGAAGCTTCTAATCCAGCCTCCAATTCTGGAACTCCGAACGGTATCTCACCAGTGTCTGCAAGCGGGCTCGCTTCACCATCCCCCATCTCAATGTCAGCCACGAGAAGCGACGAAGGCATCAAGCCTGAAAGCCCGGATAGCTTCGGAGAATTGACTTCAGCGCACCGACCGTTTCATTCACAAAGCAATAATTCATTATCGAGCGTGTTTACAGATACCGCCCCTTCGTCGTTTTCTGCAGGACCCACCAGCCCAACTTCACCGTTCTTCACCCCAGATTCAATGTTTGCACCAAATCAGTTCATCACCCAGCAGTCCAACGAGACCCAGGCTCAAGTTTCATCGAATAGCAATAATACACAACGACCACGACGCCAGACGTTCCCTACTTTGGGTGTGGAACCGTACGTTTCGCCTCCGACCTCGAGTGAAGCTCTCACGCCGAAATACCTTAATTCGACTGCGTTGGAATCAAGTGCCCTGGAATCTCCAATCTCGGAAATGCCTCCTACGCTCAGCATCGATCACAGCATGCCACCCCCTATGCAGCCACGAGCTGGGAGCAGCGACCGTTCCATGCAACCACCGCCACCACCGCAGCTGTCCACATCGTCTCACCACTCATCTATTGGTGGTACGCCCGGATCGGCAAGCCCAGGCTCTGCTTCCCCTACGCAAGATGATGCGCGAAGGGCCCTGGAGCTAGTCATGGATTTCTTCCAGCATCAGCCGAGTGGATTCGTAGAGCCTCAGGAATTTGTGACCATTGGCAAGTTGATGGAAAAGCTGCGAGTGCATCGCACACCACCGGTGCAGGAACTGCCAGGGGGCTTGCATCGTATACCTGAGCGGGAGTTCATTACAAGACAGGCATGAGAATAATACGCAGGCATGAAAAACAGGCATGCACGAATTGGCCAGGCCATTAAGCTTTAGGCCCCCGACAATGGCATGGAGTCGGTTACGCGGCAACTTGGCCGGGCGCTGTTTGGGGGCACTTTAGCCCGGTACGAAGGTACTCGATACCCGTTCGCCTCGCGGCCGGAGCATTTCGGTAGTTTTGTTTCGCGATTGAGCTTCTTTCTTTTCTTTTCGACGTTGCATGCAATTTCCATCTCTCGGTCAATTTTCCGCCATAACACCCCATCGTTCTTTGCGGGGGTTATCTTAGGGTTGGGAAGGGAATTGGGGGGATCAGAGTCGTCAGGGTTGCTCGGCCTATTAGTTCTCGATCAGGAAGGGAAACCGCGACCCACAGCACAACAACCTTGAACGAAGTCTATCATGGGCATCAACACAGAGAATGCGCGACCCTTTGGAAATGTGCATTTCCAAATTTCAAAACCGCATGCTAATTTTTCCGCATGCCTTGGTCTCACTAGCGATCATAGTTTTTGGCCGTGCCGCTACTTTGAGGCGCTGCAATACCCTTTCTGCAATCACGCGATTCTTATCGTCTCACTTGGTTTTCACATTCGCACATAGGGTGGACATGGGAAAGGGAAAGGATCAGAGACTCGACTACCTACTACTTACCGAATACCCACCTGAACAGGAAAAGACAGTTGTTACCGCTCACGCGGGCCCTTTGCTTTTCACATGATATCCGGCTACGGCGCATGCCACTCCTATTGATTTTTGCCATCTCATCTTCATGTCAGAGCTCTAATTGGCTTCATTCCTCCGATTGAGTAACGTATTACAGACTTACACTTCTTGCGTATCGAGCCGTATGTATTTACGTGAACACACAAAAATCACCAGTAATTCATGTCGCGCACGTCTTTCGGCCAATCGTCCAGCTTATCATCAATCATCTTCCGAGGCATGCAATCTAGGTACCTTGCTTCCAGCGTACTAGTTAGCTGCTACCAATCGCTAGCTACTTTCTAAACCTGCTTGTCTCCTGACCTAAGGAAACCACTACAGCAGCACTTTGTGATTCCCGCCTCACTACTAAGCCTTCTTCACATAGATATGTTTTACCCGGTTTCGCATGCACGACATGATGGCGCCCCCACCGCCAGAGCACCGGAGAAACCTACTACATACATCTTCCTCTTATCTGTTTATCCGGTTTCGCATCGGCGCAATTCCCCTGACGCTAGGTGGCCTCACTATGCAAATTGACGACGACACTGCAGCAGGAATGGGGGGGGGACGCGCTATCATCTCTGACACTTTGACAAACGCGCTCTCTAACAGGGTCTCTATATCGTAATATGTACGCGCCCAGAAGCGGCGACCCTGACTAATCGGTCCCCGCGGGAGCATCCCACGCTGCCATCGCCGTCTCCACCATCACCGCCAGATCCACAGCGGGGCACGTCGGTAACTGTTGCGACAACCCGCTGTGGCTCTTTGCCGCGTGCCCACGAGTCATAATCCCACCTTTACAACACTACTCTTAACCTTATAATCTTCAAATTAAGGTTCAACGAAAAAGGGCTTCCGTACCGTGTGCTGTCGCAATTAGAGGTGGCATGCGGATTGCGGACTGAGAGGGTACGAGGTACCTAGGCAGGTACGCGCAAGCGGCACTGCGTGTACCACGAGCACGAGGGGGCACCAAATGTACCCAGGGCCACGTACAGCTGTACCCAAGACGAGCTGGCAACGTACCACTGGGTACCTAGCGGACATCTAACGCTCCGTGCATGTACCAAATCGACGTAACACTACCATCTGAATGTATCGATGTACCTTGCCTACGGGTACATACCTGACAGCAGCTATGCACACGCCATTTCCCACCTTTAGGATTTCCGATGTGCGCCACCGGTGGCGTCAGGGCGCTTAACTACACCAAACTTTCAAAACAGGTACTCTTCTACATGATTCAAAAACGCCGCTACCGTACACACCAACTCAGAACCTGTCAGCCTTAGTATTGAGGAGAATAATCTATTTACGGAGGGATGTTGGTGACAATACAGGAAAATGACTCCGCGGGGGGCCCCGTCGCGATGTCTGTCTCAGGTCTAAGCGATCGCCGCCACTGTATCAACGAAAGATACCTTAGACCCCCTGAATGAAAGGAGGGGCTCATTCTCAGGAGTTGATGATGGCATTGTGCAGTAGGTGGTAGTGGACGTGTGGGGTAAGGAGAATAGGGGTGCACTTGGGTGTTCAGTGGCGTCTCAGCGGCAACTTGAGATTCATGTTGGTCTTCTGCAAGCGTAAAAGAGACAACGAGGGGAGGATGGTGGGGCGGCTATGTCTACCGAAGATTTACCCACGGATTTGGATAGGGGTGGCAAGAAGGATGAAGGGTAGCAGGGCGACCCTGACGATCACGGAGAATTTTCAAAACAGAAAACGAGAGTAATTGAAAGATCTGCGCTATTTTGTCGATGATGGGGAGGGCATTCAGGTAGGAATGCAGCGAAGAGACAATCTCATGCGCCGTATTTTGAGTTTTTTTTTTTTCTCTTCTCTCGTTTCGAACTCAGTTCAACCCAATCGCTCTGCCATTAACTCTTCCACCCCTTTCTCAGCCATCTCAGGAAAGATGCGCACGACGATCAAATCAATGATGGCGTACAGCAGATGCTTGTTCATGTAGCTGTTCCCAAACACGGCGAGCACCTCCCCGACCTCCGCAATCCACCGGCTGCGCCGATCGTCTCGTCTGGGGTCACCGACGCCACCACCACCACTATCATTAGCATCGTGGCCCTGGTCGTCGCCTGCTTCTCGCCCCCGAGATCCGCGCGTTTCAGGGTTGAAGAGTCGTACGAGGATGAAAGGTGGAATCGCGTCTACGACCGCGGTTGCGCAACGCCGCCGATTAGCCTGAATCTCCGCTGCCGACGGTACCCGGGGAGCCGGGGGCTGAACCGCATTGTTGGGGAAGAGCGCAGTGCGTAAGGCGAGCAGGAGAGTAGGCAAGTTGGTCGGGTTCAAAAGCGTGGCGTAAACGTGGTGGGAGAGAACCCTGTGGGGGATGAACACACGCCGTCAGCAAATCAAACCAAGAAAAAAAATTAATTTAAACTTTTTCCAAAAGTGTAAGAGGTTGAGGCAGAGATATCGGGCAACCAATCCGAAAAGGGAGAGAAAGGAGAGGAAAAAAAGTAAACATGAAAAAATTTCCAATCCCGTGGCAGGTAAGTTATTGCGGTGAGGAGCATGATGGCGGAAAGTGACCGCGTCAATACCGAAACGAGCAAATGCGCGCGCATGTATGTGGTAAGCAATATAGAGGGAATGCAGCGATACCAGACAAGGCATCGGTAGGGCTGGATTTCTGTACCAGTCTAGGCCGTCCAGGTCGTCCAGGTCGCATCTCCGCAGTCCGCAAAGAATCCCTTGAAACGCGCGAGCACGCGATTGGGCGGAACGGGTGGAATTGCAGGTGAAAAGGATCCGAAGGCCAATCAGCAAAATTCGTTTGACGGAAAGGGACACCAGACGGAAGAAAAATCAGGCAACCTTTGCAGTAGCTTGGGCGCCTGGATTCGGGGCCTTGATGGAGGTCGTGGTACCTCCCCTCTTTCTGTGCCGTTTGACTAGAAGACCAGTCCCACGCCTGGTACATGAGGCTTGCGTCTGAGGGTCCGGCAGTTGAAGTCCTCTGCGCCATGGTCGCCGATCGATCCTTCGGGTTTCCAGACGTGCTAGGGCTGAGAAAAAAAAGAAAACCCAACTGGTGACAGCATTGACAGACGTCGGCGGAGAACGGGATGGCGCGAGGCTGGGCCGGGTGCGCTTCGAGGACAGGCGCTTAGGGCTAAGCAAGCTCGAGAGGGAAACTCATGATGAATTGCTTTTTCCTTGTTCCCGTGCTCGGTGCGCGATGCGGTGCGGTGCGGGCGGGCAGTCCCGAGGTACAGGCCAGCCCTTCCAGAGGAAGGAATGCTAGCCTAACGCTGCTGCGGCTGCAAGAAGCCTGTTCTTTTCGTCCCTGGTCTGGCGCAAATCTCTGACCGGGGCGCGTAATCCTCGACCCCTCTCTCTCTTTCTCAGCTTCTGACCTTCGACTAGTTGCGCATCGTGGGGGGATGATGTCGCGAGAGCCTGTCCAGCTTCGGGAATTAGGTTTGATGACCGCAGAAGCCGCGGGCCGTCTGACGACTCGATCTCTCTTTCTGAGATGAGGTGAGATGGAGGATCAATAGCAGGCAACGGCCCGTACAGGGTACGGAAGGGTAGGAAGCGAAACGAGAAGGTGACGATCGTGTTGGTAGTAACCTGGTCGACTGCTAAGGTCGTTCAAAAAAGACGAGAGGAGAAGTCAATCGCAACCAAATTGGCGAGTTTTTTCGCGCGATTACCGACCGACCACTTTGGGTGATTGGCCAAAAGCAAAGAAATGGTGACGGAGGCATACCCAAGTAGGTTAGAGCTGCCGCGGATGCATCGAGACCAGGCCCCGACAGGGAAAGCCCTTGCAGCCCAAGGGAGGGCATGGCGGCATGGACATTAGCAGCATGGAGCAAGCCCAACGCCATGGAAAACGAGGCGCATCATGCAAGACGATGCAAGACGATAAGGACCAAGCGCGCACGGACGGTGAAACATGGCCCCTCCCGAGCGGATTGACGATGATAGGTCGAGTACCCACCCAGCCAGGTCAAGTGACTGACAACTCATGCGGGGGCTGTATCAATCCCGTCTGCCGGAAAGCGCCTGCCACGCGTGCCGACTTCGGCCAGCCAACGAGAATGTGCGGTCCACGATGCGGCCACTGATTGGAACGGTCGAGAATATTGAACATGGGCAGACAGCAATCTTCTGATATCACTCATACAGCAACGAGACGCAACAAGACCACTCACCTGTCCAATGCCCCATCCGTGTCACCCACCCTGCCCGGTCCTGAGACCACTCCGTCGTGCGCGAGGGAGAGAAGGCCCGCGAGCCACGGCATGCGGCCGTCCAATTCGAGGAGGCGGCCGATGCAAGACCAGAACCGCATGCTAATGATCGGTCGCCTCTTCACCGTGCCTCTCTCATCGTTCATCCTTTTCGAGCTTGACCGTTGCCCTGGGCTGGCTGCATATGAGTCGTTAATTGGAGACGCTCTTGATGATGAAGGTGTTGCAGGAGCTATCGTGATCGGAGATCTACTAGGGAGTGATGACGACGTGGCCAATGCTACCAGCAGTGCCCGCAATGCGCTGAGCGTGAGCACCGTGTATTGGACGCCTGTCCAAAATAGAACCGTCAAAGACGCCATTGAAGATCCCCGGCCCTGACTCTTGACCCCTCCGACCTCGCCAGACTTGTCCGCTTCGGTCTCTTCTTCGCGGCTGCCTAGCAGACCAAATTGTTGAAGGCGAGTCGGAGTGTCCGATGATGGCTTGACTTCCAACTCAACTTTCGATACGCTTGTAGTCCGAAATTGCATCAGTTCGATCGTTTTCGTAATCGCCTCCCATATGAACCAGCCTTCACAAAGCTTGCCGCCTACGCCGTTGCCTAGTATCATCTCGGAGAGCACCTCGGTGACTAGGCTCCGTAGACAACTGTTTTCCAGATCATCTGTGGGCAGAATGACAGCTAACGCACCCTGAGCTAGCAGTTGGCGCCATTGCTCCTCATTTTCCCGCTGCTCGACAATAGTGGTAGGGTCATCGATAATGGGTGGCGGGGAGAGCGCCGGGTGCGGATGAAGCTGGTGATACAGTTCACAAGGATCTAAAGCCAGTGGAGGTGGATGGAGAGGACGATGCGCCAGCCGATACGCTACCATCAACTCCATCAGTCATCATGACTCTTGTGACTGCTGCACAGTAGGGTACATGGAAGCGGAGTCACTTACCTGCAATGTGAGCGTCAACGAGCTCGGGAATCTCGTCCAGCATGAGAGCCTCCAGATCGATCTTCCTCAGTCGTTGCTCCAGGGCGCGTGTGCAGTGGGCAATAATTTGTATGACCTCGTCCACGAACGCATGATCCGGGGTAATTTTCCCATACCAAGATTGCACAAACTCTTTGATGATGATCGCAATGAATGCGTATAATTGCAAGTCCGTCTCATTGGAGCTCGTCAAGGGTGGCAGCAACTCTTCGATTGGTCTGGGCGTGTTCCTTCCCTTCTCCCCGCCAGCCAAAGCGTTGCCATGTGATTGATGCCCGCACAAGGTGCGACGGACGAAGCTGGCGGTGGCATCGTCAGATTTGGTCTCTGTCAAATTTTTGTGAGTATCCTTGGGCCGAATCTGGGAGGGGGCCCGAGTTGATTGCGGTGATCGAGCCGCAGTGGCAGCGAAGCCAGAACTGCTTGACGTCGCCTGCGCTTTCGGTCGGGGCTGCAACGGGGTCGAGCTTCGTGGTGGGTTTTGGATCATCTCAATTTGAGTGAGAGCATCATGGATTGCCGAGTGCTCGAAAGTGTGGTGCTTCGGAGAGCTGTTGTGGTTTTCATAGCTCGAAGCTTGAGGATCCAAGGGCTGACGTCGGACCTATCCGCGCTTGGAGGATCTACCTACTGATCTGGACGCGCTCTTTATTGGAGCTGTAAGAACTTCCATGTCACCAAAGAGAGTGAAAAGACAGAAGTTATTGTTATTCGATCTCATCCGGGAAAGCAGTTACTAAGATTTTCCATACAAACTTGTTTTGGCTGTTCTGTTTTCGGAAAACGTATCGACCTACAATCCGTTTAAACTAAAATAATACAGCAAATCCCCTCAGCGAAGAGTACAAACTAGGTATAGTACAACCACGTCCTAGGCCAAATAGACCTTTCCACAAAAAGGAGTCAAGAAGAAAAAAGTCGCATCACCCAAGGCTTGACTGAGGTTAAGAGGTCACAACTCAGATGCAAGGCTACAAAGCTTCCTGTGCGTCAAATCTTCCCCGTAAGCAGGTTTTTTGCCATCTCCCTTCCTGTGAGCACTGCTGTACGCCAAAACGTAGGAAAGTCTAGCGTAGAGAACATAGCATCCGCGAGTCCAAATGGTAACATCGGAGGGATCCACCCTTGAGCCAGCTCCAATGCCCAGCAGCCGCTCTCCGGCATCATGTACTGCTTCACTTCACCTCGTCTGAGATGATGCATATCACCCGGCCGATAAATCTCTGGCTCAAGACTACCTGGGGAGTACGCTCGCTGCTCACCAACTAAGATATGGAAGTAGTCGTCTGCAGTGTGGCGTCCCGTGTGGCCTTCAGTTCCAACCGGAGTTCCGAAGAAGATCAAATATTCGGTGATGGAGGCGTGGAGTATATACATGGCCCCCATTGCGCCACCCGCATTGTTGAAAAACCACTCTGACTTTTGATTGAAATGATTTGGATTCATGGACCGAGCAATTTTCGGATCAGAAGCATAGAGACGGCTCCGGATATCGTCAAGCAACGCGGTCGAGTTGCTGTGGTTGGCGGAAATGGCATCTTTGGCGATCTGGTGGACTTTGACTGGGTCAAAGATGTACCACTGCGACTGAAAGGAATGAGAAGAGCCTAACGAATTGAAGAGATTTCGAATTTCTAATTATACATACCTTGATACGCTCCACTTGTGGCCATATCAAGGCGAATAGGAGGACTATGGCTGAAATAGTAACGAGTGATCTCATTGTTTTCATCATAGGGATGACCTGCGAGACATGGAACTTGGATAAGAATAGAATAACTAGAAGTACAATTGCTTTACTGAACGAAGAAAGAGCGGTGTCACCGTCTAGGAAACAATGCAATTTGGGGGGGTTTTTGTTTTGTTGTTTTTTTTTTTTTTTTGGTGAGGCAGCAGCCGGAGTCCGCTCCGCCCTTCTTCTAGAAATATCGTGTAAGGTGTGGAGCACTTTCCCCTATTTAGCCTCCTCAGTTCCTTCAACTGAGGGCATCCTCACTTCCGACCTCTGATCACGATCGTTGCTGAAGACTGAGTTCCTAGAGGCACTAGCTGTTCGCTTCAGATTCACGTCCAACACAATCGTACTGACGGATTCTTGCGGACGGATTCTCTACTCTACGCTCTAAACATAGCAATGGTGCCGGTGGTTCTAGATGAAGTAGATGGTATTCCACACATCCTCAATATCCACACGTTTGGTCTCTTTGAGAAGAGTCGCTTACTCATACTCCTTGGTCTCAGACTCACTTCGTGCCACTATCCAAAACCTCTACGAACTCATAATACAATCCAATGATCACCACGGTCCCCCAACTCAAAACGCCCAAGCCAACTCTATCCGCTCGCTCGCTCGCAATCTCGCTCATCTGAGCAACCTTGCCGCTCAGCACTCTAATGCCGCTAATCCCTCATCTAAATCATCCATCCCCGCAATCCCTCCCGAGATCATTCAATATGTTGAAGAGGGCAGAAACCCGGATATCTACACCAGGGAATTCGTGGAGATCGTGCAGAAGCATAACCAACTTTTGAAGGGAAGGGCCGACTCTATGGCAAGATTTCAGCATGTTTTGGCACGGGAGATGAAGGGGGCGATGCCAGAACTGGAGGGGAGTGTGAGACAGATTGTCGAGGCGACCGGGGGAAAATTGGATTGATTTAAGGACGGCGATCTAACGCTGACGGCGCCCACCACCTCTGAAGATGTCATCACTGAACTGGATCAAACTTCATAACCGCTGCCACTGGATTGAGTTTTCCGGACGGTTACGACCAGATGACTCACTAAGGAATGCTGAATTCCATTCGTCGAGCGACAACGTCTCCGCATAGAATTTCAATCTAATAGACTCAATCGCCTTGATAGTTGTTTTCACTGACCCGAACGCAGCTTTGAGGATATCCCCCTTCGCCGTCTAGGCTCTCTTTGGTCACTACATGAAATGCTACCGTCGTTGGATGACGCGGCGCAATCTTCAGTTCAGTCGGCCTCGCTTCATTTCACACGTTGCGTATCACTATCACCTTTCTCGGTTCTGATATCTCCTTGTTCAAGCCCCTGCATTCTCTCTTGAATGCAGTTTGGAGGAACACTGTTGCTGGGAACCCGGCTGTCTTCAACAGCTTCGATGACATCGCTGCTGAGCTGGATCTGTCCAATGATCAACTCATTCTGATAGGGATATCTTGACCGGCGTCCATCCCGACCGATACATCTGCGAGGGCACTTCTTCGATATATTGGACTTGAAAGATGCTCTAACAATTGGGGCAAACCTCATCTGGTACGAATCTTCCTGGGGTGCCCCCAACGATATTTTGCGCCAGCCATCGAATCCATCTTGATGGTGTAGGTTGACTACGGTTCCGCTTCATCCTAGTCCAATCTCTGAAACTTGGCTGAGTCTACGGGCCGATTCGTGGTTCGGGTGACAACCAGCTCGCAAACTGTGATATCACCCGCATCAATGGCAAGCACCCCAGTGACTTTCTCACCGAGAGCTTGTTTTGACGCGCCGGTGGAGCTTCCGTCTTCCCCGAACCGAAAACGCTACCGTCTTCAATCCTGATGACAACCACTTCGCCATCTGTGACATCACCTGCGTCAACGACGTTGACCTCAATGACTTCGTTACCGAAAATCCGTTTTGACGCGCAACTGCATGGTGAACTCAAGGCCACAGTCGTGAGGAACAGAATGTGCTTTGCTTGTTGACCAGCAAAAGAACTCCCTTGCTCACCTCGTACGCTGCTACTCTATCGAGCGAGCCCAGCAAGTTTGGCAGTAGACCAAAGTACTTGCTGGGAAATATCATCATGGAAGCCCTGCTTTTCTTGGTGCAAAGATAGGGCTTATTGCAGATTGGAGGAGATTCTCACGGCGAGCTCGTTTCTCATGGTTGTCAAGCTATCAAACTCGGTCCTTTCATGAACATTCTGGAGTGCACCTGTGAATGGAAGCAATCTTGGCATCGTGATGAGGAGTGCGGCGGTCATTGCTCGCTGTTCTTCCCAAAGTTGATTGATATATTCCGTAGATCGTCTATCATCGAATCAATGGCCTTGCAAATATCTCGCGATATCTGTGCGGTCCTCTAAGGAATTCTGTCACTTGAGTATATGTGCCAATACTCTTTGGGAAGTATCTCAAAGTATTGCAACTCTTATAAGCATCAGTCTCAAGGCCCACCCATCGGCCAAGCTGTGATTCTTTCCTCTCAAAATATGCTTTAAGACCATTTCTTTCTTGATCCACCCGCATCTATCGACCTCCCCTTTCCAATCCCGTATTTCTTCTCGCACGCCGGACAGTACCACCGCCGTCCGCTCGGCTCCTCGGTCAAGCCTACGCATTCAAAATGGAACCATTCGATTTCGCACTATTAACGACTCGTATTAGCCTCGTCCCTCACCCTTGCCAGATACCGCAAAAGACCAGGAAGAAGCTCCATGTCTCAAGCGAGAAGATTGACAGACGAAAGAACTTCAGAAAAGGGGTGAATATAGATAGAACGACACCCAAGTACTCACATGAGGATTATCACACGCCACCATCTCCCCAAAGCTCACCCGCTCACACAAACAATACTTCGCCTCATCAGGATCAATCGGTTCCTCCTCTTCCAGCTCTCCCACCTCCCCCATCCCCTCCTCTCCCCCTCCCCCAGCCCCAGGCCCAACCCCAACATTCTCCTTCCCCCCCACCTCACCCAACACCCCCAACCCAAACCCCAATCCCACACCCATCCCCATCCCCATCCCCATCGCCCCACCCCTCCCACCCCTCCTTCCCCCTTTCGGCGCACTCCTCCTCTTCGCCGCACTGACCTTCGCCCCCGCCCCCTCCCCACCCTTCGTCACCGGCCCCGGCGTCGGCCGCTTCCCCCTCCTCCTCCCGCCTCCTCCCACCGCCGCAGAGCCCGTCCCTTGCGCGTCGGTGGCAGCGGCAGAAGAAACCGGGTATGCGGATGTCGAGGGCAGGCTGGCGTTGCTGCTGCGGCGGAGGGTGGAGCGGCGGGAGGGCGGCTGCGGCTCGGCGCTCATGGCTTTGCTGGCGCGGTGGCGGGGGCGAGTGGTGGTTGCGGAGGCGGAGGCGGCGGCGGCGGTAGCGGCGGCGGTAGCGGCGGCGGTAGCGGTGCTGGTAGTGGCGGTAGCAGCGTTTGTATGGGTGGTAGTGGTGGTAGGGGAGCGGGCGGGGCCAATGGCGATGACGGTGCGCGGAGAGGGGGGGGCGTTGGCTATGGTTGGGGTGCGGGGGAGGTGGGCGAGGGAGTCGCGGCGGGGACGGGATTGCGCGGCTGTGGGTGGGACGGCGGGTTTGGCGTCTTTTTTGGAGGAGGCGGTGGTGTCGGTGTCGAGTTTGGGGAGGGAGGTAGAGGCGGGTTTTTTCGGCGAGGCGGCTGGTGGAGCGAGGGGGACTTGGGTGGTCGTGGTTGTGGTTGTGGTCTCTGGTGGCGGATAAGGAGCGATGGGAACAGGCCCGTTGATCTTAATGCGTTTGGTCCCTGTTGATTGCGTCTTGGTGGATGGTGCTGAAGAATCGGTTTGGGTCTCGGGCTTGGTGTCGGCGAGAGGGCTCTCCCTCTTTCGCTTCTTGAGAGGTCTTTCAGGAGCTGGTGCGGTAGTCTCCTCACCATCATCGGCAGTAGCATCAGCCGGCTTTGCAGGGAGAATTGCCCTCACAGCCTTGCCCAAGTCTGGAGCCTTTCCTGCGACATCATCTATCCCTTGGGCTTCCCTAGCTGCCTGTTCTTTAGCTAGTGTTTCTTTCTTCAGTTTCTTCGCCTCATTTAATTTCATACCCCTATTACTTAACGTCATGTCCTGTGCTCCAATCGGAACGAAGCTGATTTCACCAGGCTGCAGGGGCTTACTAGGATCCATTGGTTCTTCGTCTAAGAATATCTCCCCAGTTGCTTCAGAATGCGCTTTCGCCTTGTCATAGTTTTCTTTCCCTCGCCCCAAGTCAGCCAGCTCACGACGAACCATAGTATCGCTCGGAGTCCAGATGGCGTTTTTCTTCATTCTTTTCCGTAGTTTCGCCATCTCGTATTCTGTGAGTCTATTCCATGGCATATACCTACTTCCTGGTCTCGCATCAGTCGGAGGGGGATCAAGTTTTGCAAGGGCGTTGCTGGTGGAGATGCCCGCAACTTGGCTATGCACATTTGTACCCATAACCCCCGGGGGTCGTTGCCTGGCTAGTGCCGCTAGCTTGAGCTTGTGTTTAGGGGGCTTCGGAACTTTGACGCGTCCCGGCTTCCCTCCGCGCTGTGATTGTGTCGGCTCATCGAAACTCCCTGATCTGATATCGTTTGGTGAAGCTGGAGGCTCGGATTCATATTCTGAGGCCGTACTCGGAGGCGGAGAATCTGGATTTGGTGGAGGTAAAACCTCTCCAGGAACTGTCACCTTGCGACTTCTCTTTAGCTGTCCAGCTGATGCGCCAGTACGGGAAGCGCCCAGATGCAATGTAATGCGCGTACGGTCCGCGTCTTGTTTCCTAGCGCGACTTATTTGAGGGGATGGTACTGGAACTGGAGTTGGATCGCGCGATGGTGGCCTTGGAAGCGCCTCAAGCTTTTTCTTAATGCTGACCAAACGGTTACAATGCCGATCAGCAACGTCGTAGATTCTCGAGGCTTCGGCAAAAGTTGCTTCACGAGACCGAATGGCACGATCGAGGGCTTGTGAGATTTGCTTGCGAAGTTCCGGCGGCGATGGGCGGTCGTCTCTGGGGAGGGATGGCAGAGCGCCATATGATTTGGTCAGATCGTGAATTTCGGAGGTTGAGTCTAGATATGTGGCGTCGAGCTTGCCAATTAAGGTGAGAGACCTGAACAGGTCGGAGGGAAAGAACTCGGTGTAGTCGATGAAGTCTGAAACCGTTGCGGCAGCGTCAGGATCCGGTGGAACTTGCTGTGGCATATCTTGAAGAGCCTCCGCCATTTTGACGACCAGTCCAAATTTTGCGGGGTCCAGGATGTGTGAAAGCCGTCCCCTCGTCGTGATTAGCTCTTGCTACAACGAATCTGGGCGTCGACTGCGCAAGACAGGAGAAGCCAGAAAATGAAATGATTTGCTTATTGATATTGTTGACACCGGGGAATATTCGCTCGAGACCAGAAAGCAGCAAGAAGGAGAGAAAAGTTGTGCTAAGGCTAAGCCTGTAGCAAGCTGCACATAGCTTGGCGCGTGAAGTTGGGTTCGACGCGCCGTGTGGAAGCCTGATGGGGGATCCTTCCGCTCCGCTCATCCGCTCACCCGCCCATCTACCCTGTTATCCGTGCGCCACATAACTCGAATCAACTTCTACAGGCCGATTCCAGCTTTCAGCACGAATAACTCAGCCTACAAAGCTGTAAATCAACATCACGACTCGGCGTTCGGTAGCACTAGGCTATTGGATTCTGGCGCTACCACAATTCTTGAAAAATATGAAGGATTCGTGGAGAAAAGTGGGGGCTTTAGCCTAGCCTCCATACAAAATCCCGGTTTCAAGGGTGATTTCAGACTTTCGAACTTTCGTAATTTCATCAAAAATTTCTTTTCGAATTATTCAGTTGTTTCTGGACCTTCCGAAAGCTCCTACGTTGGAGATTTTACCTTCGCATTATCACACTGATTAGACGTTGTGTCGTTGAGTTATTCCCGCCGAAAGAGCGAAAAAGACTGAATCTGTACGGCATCATGCCGGATGAGGTGAAATTTCTATGTGCAAGGCACAGACATGCACCAAAATAACAATGTTGGAATTTCGATAAGATTTGGACATTGTCGGAAAGGGTATAGAAGCCATATTCTGCCTTCGCGACATGAGGGGCAGAGAAATGGAAATGGTGGAGGTATGGGCAGTGAAGGTTAGTAAGGGGTTTGGGGGCAGGTTTGAAAGCGGAGAGCGGGTGCACTTGATTTTGACATATATTGTAAGGCAGTGTTGACCATTCCTTTTGGTCAAGTGCTTCTCAGTGCGACCTGCTACTCACACCGAGTCATAGATGATCTCTAAGGTGCACATACTTCAAGAGTGAAACTGGATACAGTGTCAAGCACTTGGTTCGGTATTGCGGCTTACTAAAGCCACTATCTAGCTATCAATAATAATGTGTTCAACGCACATCCCTGTGGTATCTGTATAGGACAATGGTTTTGGACCCACCCTCCAACGAAGGGTGACGCCCAAAAAGCATCCAAAGCTCTCATTTTAGCTCCTGGCTCAAAGAAGAAAAGAGAGATTGATGCAAAGTCGTGCGCAGCAGTCAACTGAAACTCCCAGTATTTCCCTGGCGACTCAAACTGAATTACACCTGTAAGTCAGTATAGTATCTGCGAATCAAGTTGGCCACCAAACGCCCCCAACGCTAGAAGAACAAGACTCGAAGAGACAATAAGGAAAGTCGTGGGTATTGAGGTATTTATGACGGTGAAATGAATTATGCAAATATCGCATGGAGAGAAAGGAATCGTAGTAAGTGCGAAAAGACCAAATGCCCACTACCGACGTGTAAAAAATAAGACAAGAATAAATGTCGAGTCCTGTGGCTGTATGCATCACATTACGATACAGCAGGCACATCCCCCTTTCTTCTTTTCTTCTTTCTCTTCTGGAGGATCGGGAAGTCGTATTACTTCAGGAGGTCTTGGTTGTCTTGTATTCTCCGGGCTCGCTATCACTGGACGCTGCTGAGCACGAGGAGATGCAAGTGGGCTCTGCACAGTCGGCGTGATCTTGTAGCCACCGTGTTCTGTTCCGCTCGTGCTTGGCCTGTGGTTCGCGAGCTCCGTGTCCAACTTAGCGGGCGCAAGCGGCCATGTACCGCCAGAGCCATCGTCCTGCTTCTCCTCTACATTTTCTTCCAATTGCGCCTCATCCTGAGCTTCTTCATCTGGCACCTCCGGGCTGGGGGTTTTGGGCGGTGGAAATTGGTGCGGAGCTACGAGCCCGAAGTCTTTGTCGTATACTGCTCCTGTTTTTCCTTCCTTTTCCCACTGCTCTTGCATCATACGTTTCGCGTGGGTTGGGAGGATCTGCTGGTCTTGTGGAAGTCGTGGGTCAGGTTTATACATTGTAGCGATCCAAGGTGCTTCTCCCTCGGGTCGATTATGACTTGTTGAGGGACGAGCTGGTGTCCCTGAAGAAGACACGGGTCGTTTTGAGGGTGATTCGCGGTTGGGCCCAGAGCCTACCCGCGGTGCTTTCTTTTGGGGTGCAGACGCTGTGCGACTGCTCGCGTTTTTGCGAGCCCCTGATGTAGGTGTCGCCTTGTTGGGCACTTTTGCCTTGGTAGGAGAGGAACGAACCGGCGAGGCTGGAGTGCTTGAAGTATCGTTCTCGTCGAGTTGCTTCTTTGAAACTCCGAACTCGTCAAGCATGATCTGACTTGCTCCACTCTGACTTCTCCCTCTTATTTTGCTCAAAGCGATGCTGTCCTCCAAAGTGTTACCCAGACTATTGGCGCGGCTTCGTGGCAGTGGAGAGTCTCTTTCAATAAAGCTCGAAGGTAATGGAGTTGGACTTTTCTTTGCTAAGGGGATACGGGAAGTACCTGGTCGAGTGGTAGGTGTTTCCCGATTATGGAAGAAATGTGGCTGCTCTGGGGCAATCTCTTCAGAGGTTTGGTATGTATCATCGGGTTGCTCATCCTTCTCTTCTAAGTCTTCCTCTGCGGATGGCAAGCGTCTGAGCTGCTCTTTTAAAGGTCCGCGCTCTGGTGAGGGTTCCCCATAGCCGTTTCCAAATTGCGAGTCATTTCCTCGCCCTTGTCTGCTAGTTGATCTACTGTTCGAGCGACTTCCAGATGTGCGTTGCCCAAATAGCAATCCTGCCTCTTCTAGCTCTCGACTTTCTATCTTAGCAAGCTTATCCCGATGTATCCATCCCGAGTTGTCCGAGTCCTCATAGTCGTTCTGCTCGGCCAGCGAGTGTTTTCTGCTATTATATCCACTAGCGATACCGGCTCGAGTCTCGGAGTTCCCCTTATAGTAATCCAGAAAACTGTCACCATCGCTCGTCCCGCTGATATCACTATTCATCCTTCCCAGCATCTGTCTTGGCGCCAGATGACTGCCAGAGTCCTTGGCACTATTCCACTTGTCGCTGTCGTCATTTCGCCATATTTGGGACTTCAAATTTCCGTTCGGATGAGCACCTAAGGGTTTGCGGACGGTATTGTCAGAATGTCGCGGTTCCTCTTCATACGCGTAGTTCTTCTGGTTGCCGAAATTATAATTCTGCACAAGGAATCAGCAATTGCCAAGTAAAGACAAAGACTTTAACATCAAATTTCCCATTGAGAAGATATCAAATGGAAATAAGTGTCATATTACACACACCTCGCCATTGACCGGCACGGCGTATTCCCATCTACGAGTAGATGCCATGGTTGTAGCGTCAGAGAGCCGATGGCAACGAATTTGGTACGGTCACTCGGCTTTCCCCGCTTTTCACTGTGTTGCCAGAGATAGTCCGGGGAACCAGTGGCCTGGAAGAGAGTGGAGGTTTTGGGGGCAACAAAATGCAGCAACTGGAGCGACCCGAGTTGCGATACGTTGGGAACCAATGCCACGAGACTTCCTGACAACGCAAGAGGGGTTTTTATCCTACCGCAGCATGGCAGATATTGGCGTTCTTGCAACTGAAGGTTCCTGTACTCTTCGCGATCTGCGGGCATCAAACTGGGTGGGAATGGCGTATGTGGAGAAGCGTCAACAGCGTACGCATCGGACGAGTATTCTGGGCTGCGTCGCGAAGACGATTTGATGGTTGCGAAAAATTTCCGAAAGGAGCGACGATATATGTGATTGCAATGTACACAGCACGATCAGGAGCAGGCTCCAATCGCGACGCTGCTTGGATCTCAAGCGCGTGCTCAGAGGTTAGGGGAGAGGGGGGTGGTCCGTAGTTCTTGGAAGTGGATTGAGTTGAAGGGCTCCGATTGGCTGTCTTCTGCTACAAGATCCATTGCCAGCCACATGGTCCAAGTTCGTGCCGTTGCATCAGACAAGTTCCCAAACAAGTCTAATGATTGGCGCCACACTGTTCGTACCAGCCATGCGGTACTTGGCAATCAAGCGTTCGCCATGTTCGCATGCTCTGACTCTCAAAATATTTAGTCTTAAGAGATGGAATCACTGGATCCAGCGATCATAATCCATCTAGAACATATGATGGCCCACATCTGCACCACTAGGGAACTTTACTCTATTCTGTTAGATACCTCTATATAGTCAAAGACGGGTAGTCAATTTAATCTCATTACTTTTGCATCTCAGCCGCCCAAGATGCAAGGCCTATGGACAGTGGAGGTGACCGAAACTTTCGTTGAAGCCTCCCGGTCTACCGTGTGCATACGGAGTTAAATTAGGACTGTCATATTCCGTTACTGGCTCTTATAAGGATATCTTGCTCCTTGCTCTCTTCTTCATTGTGCTCCCGCTAATCTTTGTTCGACGGCTAAGGTAGTGTTCCTCACTGGGGTTGGCCCGAATCTGTAGAGGTCAAAATATCGGCCGCAGTGTGCTGACCGAAGCCGCGACGTCACCGTTCTTCCTGCTCTAGTTGTATAAACAAAACCCGCCGAACACCCTCTTCGCCATGGCCCAATGGCGGATTCTCTTTCGCCGACCCAAGCCCAAGCGCTTTTTGATATCTTGACCCATCATGAGACCTACCGCGAAATCCAGGCCTTTGAATATCCTGACGCCATCTCCACTTATGGCCCTCCTTTTCAGACTGATGATGCTACCGTCTCAACCTCTCCTCTCCTTCAAGGCCTCCTCTCTCGATTCGTCTTGACACTACCAGGGCTGAAGAATGTATCGTCGGGTTTCTGGGACTACAGATGCCTTGAGTTGCTCAAGGAGTTCGCGGTGGTGGAGTTAAGCCAAAGCTATGATCGTGGGATCTTGAGTCTACGGAAGACGCTGGCCACGGCATGCTCTGCCATCATTGAATTCCTTGGAAGAGGAGTCTTCGGTGGTCTTTCAAAACAGGAAGAGAAGCAAAAGCGAGATCGCTATGACGCTTCAAACCCCGAAGACAGCATTGATGCGTGGAATGACTTCTTGCAACGAATTGTTTACGATGACATGATTGATGAACTCTTCGATAAAGCAAAAGAAACGGATAAACTAGAGGATCATTCATTGTTGGTACAGGCTGCGCATGAATATCTAGTCGTTAGGTATGAGATTTTCTAATGAGTCTACGACCGACTGCTGACGGAGAAGTCAGCCTAGCATCGTTCGCTCATTATATACTAGTCCTCAATCCTGAAGGTCAATCACTTCTGACGGTGGTCGAGAATATCCATAAACTGGTACCGTACACCATTATGAGATCAACACTGAGGGTTGGCAATGTCGCTACAATGATAAGTGGAATGATGAAATTACTTTTGGCCAAGATGAGTGTTGGTAGTCTCACAAATTGGATCGGGTGGAGTGCTGGTGCTGACGAAGGGATGAATCTGCTGCAAACGTAAGTTCTGAAGTGTTTGGACTTGTCAACATTCAGAGCTCATGCTCACGTCGAAACAGTATCATCTCCCAAGTCATCAGCTGGGATGTAAAGGCCCTGAAAGCGAGAGCCACAAAACTTGAAAGATCCAAGGATGCACCGAGCAAAGAGCAGTTTGACGCCCTGAAGGAATACTTGTCAAGGAGTCGAGAAGAGCGCGAACAGTCCCGAGAACAGAGCCGTAAGTCTTGCGTTGTGCTCTTTTTGTGCGTTTGGTAAATAACTAGCCATAGGGCAACAACCTCTACCTTTGGTCAGCCTTATCCTTGCCACTTCGACAGCTTCAGTAGAGCTATCCGAAGAGCAAGAGAAGATAGCCTTGGAATATGTCAACATTCAGTTCGCAATACACGACCGGGAAGCAATCGCAAATGTACTTTGCCATCACCAGCCAGATCACCTGACCCAAGCTATCCGCGACTGTGTCTCCGCCTACGAGCCAGTGATTCGTCATATCCACAACGCCGCTGATCTGAGCGGCACCTTGAGCGATTTTGAGGCCTTTCTCACCGATCTGATCAAGCTCACTAAAGGCAACTCAAATTCTGATGCCTCTAAACAGGACGCTGAATCTCTTTCGCCAAGTGTAGAAGACTATACCAACCTGATTAAAAAGCACATCAAGTCCACGCACAAATTTCTCCACCAAGTCGCCAAGAACGGTCCGGAGATCACGAAATGGTACCACGACTACGTCCGCACTGCAGCCTCTCAATTCCACATCAGCGGTCCTGCCCCCACCCACAACACCCATCCCGCCGCCGGCACCATGACCCCCGTCTTGCAATCCCTCATCTCCAGCCTCTCGGACGCGGACCGCGCCGCCGTCCTCCCCGAACTCGACGCCCACGCCACCTACCTCGCAGCGCTCGCCTCCTCCTCCAACTCGCGCTTCTCGGCCGTCGTCGCCAACGACTCGGCGACCTCGTTCGGGCCCGGCACGTACCTCGCGCGCTGGCAGGCGCTGCTCGACGCGACGCCCATCACGCCGGTGACGAACAACGGGAAAGTCCGGTATGGCCGCGACCTCGAGGTCAAGGAGGCGAGTAAGGTGTATGAGGCGATGAAGGCGTCGGGCCAGGGGAAGGTGGGGAATGAGGAGAAGGAGAGGAGGATGGTGCAGAGGACGGATGGGGCGGTGAGGCGCGGGCAGCCGGAGATGCCGGGGGTGGGGAGGACGGTGGAGTTGTTGGGGGCGAAGTTTAGGGATGTGTTGGCGGGGATGGGGGAGAGGGAGGAGGATGTCGATTGATTAGAGTGTTTGAATGCAGATGTGGCTCGGAAGCGTCTTGTGGCTGACTTGGGCTCATGGCGTCAGGCGGGGAAGTTGGGGGGAGTTTCTTTCTGTGCTGCTTCGATGTGAGGTATTCAATTGAATGACTTGAGGTGCCTAAGCTACGATGGTAACATGTGATAGGGTTATCAAGGTCTCAGACAAGATCTTTCGGACTTGTGATCGGTGGGAGCAGGTCGCATAGGAAGGATTCCATGTCCCTTAAATCTCAAAGGCTAGGGAAGTAGCCGAAGTTTCTGCTGGGCACCTCCTGGGTAATATAAAGCAGCGATGGGACTGTTGTATCACACCGAGGTACTTTAGTAGCTCTTTTCTGGTTCTCTTGCTTTCCTTCCCTTCTAAATCATTTAGATCCTCAGTCAAAGCCAAGTTCAGGGGATTTTTACTGAGGGAGCCCTAAAAAATGTGGTAGTCCAGATGTTGGCCATTTGTTTTATCGTTGACCCTCTTACGCGTCTGATTGGTGATACGAGTTCTCCAGACCTAGCAATTTCTCCATATCTACATGCCGCTACGAGATTAGAATTGCTTGTCAATATTTTGTCTACGCATACATCCGACCGGTCATGTAAGAGTCTATCGAAGAATATACGCGGTCCAAGCGCAGTAGCTGAAGGACAGAATGACTTTGTGAGTGGAGCCAAGATGGGAAGTCAGATGCTCTTGTCAGAGATTTTTTGCTCATTAAGCCTCAGACTGGCACTCATTCTGATTAGGATACTGGTGATACCAATCATGACTAGAATTATTCATATGAAGTGACGACCGATTAAGGTTAGGGCTGGTCGCCCATCCCATGCGCGGCTGTGCAACTTCAGACAAAGGTCAACCGTCGAGTTAGAAGCAGGCAAAATTTGCTCCGAAGGGCGAAGGCGGCCTTGGTTGACATCTGTGATGCAGCAGCTGACAGGAAATCGACCGACCTATCCCATTGGCTTCAACTTCCGCTGTCTGTCTGCCTTTGCAGGCCGTCTCGGTAGCTGGATCGTTGTGAAACACCACTCGAGTTGCTGGCTTGCTCAGCCGCCCCCAATTGGTCTTTTCTGACCGGTGAAATAGTGTCCTCAGCCGCGACTATACCGGTTGGATAATCCTAAAATATCACTTTAAAATCGATCTAACGCCGGGATTGGCTCGTTGAAGTGCAAAAGTCTATCCTCTCCGCCCTTTGCTCTCGTTAAGTATGGGGCCGACGTTCTCCGTCTGCGATAAGGCAAATAGGTCTCGCCCTTAGTGAGAACGCCGACCTGATTCTATTGGCTCAGGTCATTGCTAGGCCTTTGTTGGCCCCAAAATGGAGCAAGTTGATTCATGGTCATCGTCTCGGCTAGATGTTGCCCGTGCCTCCATCAGGCGAGTTTTGATGGTCGAGATTGAAGATGTACAGTGTTGGCGGTACACCTGAAAACAAGCTCACCGGAGTGTCAAGATAGATAAACATAGAAGAAGCTTACAATTAGGTGCCATCTCTCATTCCTATATATTCTCCTTCTCAGGATTCATTACACCGGTCTCCCCTGCGTTGTACCCTCTCTGCATGCTCCTTTTTGTCCTCCTCATACCTTTCGTTACATTTCTTTTGTATTGGAGGCATTGGAGACTGTCAACAGCCAACAAACAAGATGAGCCATCACCCAGGAGACGGGCGTATACAGCTCTTTGCAAGCCCTCTGGCGGAACGAGAGGACCAATCCTCAGATTACACAGTCGGAAAGAATGCAATTGTCCGAGAGAGGGAGTCAAGCACAAGCACGCCCCCTTCACCACCAGAGCATCTCCCATATCTGAACCACGATGAGTCTCTCCACGCCAATCCGGCCTTTCGGCGGCATGCAGAAGGTAATCCCAATCTGATGCGCAACTCACCAGTCCGTACTCACTTTTTCTCTAGCTACCGCTGCGGAGCTCTTCTTCGACCTTTTCTTTGTGGCGAATCTAACGACTTTTACCCATATTCATGAGATCAATACCTCAGCGACTCTCAAATCCTACGTCGGCTTCTTCAGCATCTTGTGGTTTACGTGGTATCAAGTGTCTCTCCATGACCTTCGATTCTCCGTTGACAGCATTTTTGAGCGAATCTGCAAAGGCCTGCACTTTGGCTTCATGGTCGGTTTTGCGGTTGCCGGAACCAACTTCAAGCCTGAAGATGAATTGGACAACTACGAATATTTTCAAGACCTGTCTTTACTGCTCATGGCATCCAGGTTCGTTCTCGTGTTTCAGTACGCGGCCGCGCTCTACTTCACACACCACTACCATCGCGTTAGAGTGCCTCTCGCCATGATGATTCTCAACTATGTTGTCGCCGCGTTTGCATATCTCGGCCTCTATTTCGCCTTTAAGTCCGGAAGTACTGGCCCACATGCGTACATCGGATGGTACGTCATTGCGGGGGTTGAAACGATCTTTACAACAGTCGTCTCCTCTGTCTGGCGTCTTGTCAGCTTCAAAGGCACTCATATGCTGCAACGCATGTCCCTCCTTACCCTGATCATTCTCGGCGAAGGTGTTATTGGCCTGACTGGGTCCATCACTAACATTGTCAGAAATTATGACAATTTCTCGTCGTCGGTGATTGGCGACATTGTTGCTGCTATTCTGGTCATCTACTTCATCTTCCTCATCTACTTTCACCGTATGCAGGATCATCACATTGGCACCTTCCGCCAGCAGCTTTGGTCCTTTTTACATTTCCCTTTCCATGTCGCGCTTGTGCTCGCCCTTGAGGGTAGCCAACAGTTCACCCTTTGGCGGCAAGGCGTCCAGCTCTTTACGGATCTAACCGACCAGTTCAGCGAGGCCCTTGGACCTTTCGATCTCTCACAACCACTATCTGCCG
The DNA here is from genome assembly GCA_010094025.1 of Viridothelium virens. Lineage (NCBI taxonomy): Eukaryota > Fungi > Ascomycota > Dothideomycetes > Trypetheliales > Trypetheliaceae > Viridothelium > Viridothelium virens. Next base: position 322,296 of record ML991799.1, read on the forward strand.
AAGATTACCAAAATATAACCGAATCGCTCAACCGTATTGGAAATTACACCTTCTATTGGTCCCCAGTCGGCCTCGACATCACAACGTACGAGGATAACTTCCAGAATTACTTGAACATTTTCAACACCACTTCTCAAGAGATCGCGGAACAAACGAGCAATGCGACAGATAAGCTTGTCAATGCTGCAACCAACATCCTCAGTGTCCTGTCAGATGCTGTTTTCGCGGAAATTGGCATTGCCGTAGAAGAAGAAGACAACAGCGAAGAGAATTTGGATGAATTAGAGGACAGCGTGAGCAACCCGCAATGGGTCAACTTGTTTCAACTTGTCTACATGTACACATTCATCACCTCAGGTTTAGTACTGATGTTGATCGGCGCCCTCGGCTTGGTTAGCCATACACCTAAGACAGTCGGTGGCTATATTCGGGCTGCGGTCACGTTTGCTGTTGGCCTTGGGGTCACACTCCTCAGTACCATGGTTTTGACGGATAATATCGCAAACTACGTTTTCAGTGCTTGGATGCTGCCGACCCTTACTTTTGCATACTTCATAGGTAAGCTGATTATCTCCTCAAGAAATGAGCTCACAGAACTCACGCGCAACAGTCGTCATTACCGACAACATTAGAAGACGATGAAATACCGCGGGAATAACTCTCAACCAGTTCTATCTTCTTATTCTAAGTTCAGATTCCATGAATTCACTTCCGATTGGTACTTCACCCGGCGTCTTTTCATTACGTGGTAGCCATTAAAGCAGTCAGAGTTATCACTGTCGATCCAGGTCTTCTTGCAAGCATGGCGTTGCGGTGGTGCGCGGGATCATCTTATCTTCTTAGGAATTCTTCGCGTTTGTCCTCATGACGAGAGACATAATATCATATGTCTTTTTCTGCCGTTTTATATACATCAGAGAACTGGCAAGGAAAGAATCTTGCAAATTCTTGCACTAAAACTGGAAGTGGTCTTGGTGTTATAAGAATAACCGTTCGATCTTTAAGACACGTTATTGCCTCTAGTCGCCGGAACACATTCTGACCTCTGCTAGGTGTGAAGTAGAAGGGCTTCCCCTTTGAATCCTGTATGCTCCATGCGATCCTAGAAAGCATTCTACCAAAACATCCTATATTCTAAGCGTGGAACCTCCGCCAACTGTTAAGTCATTTTGCAATTGGTTGGAATTTTCTTCGTGCAGTTGCTTCTAGGTGACCTTGAGTACTAAGAGGCCTCGCCAATTGATTAAAGAACGAAGGACGTAGGTTGCGGTTAGTATGTGGTGGTTATATTGTCCTTAATAGGTCTGAGGGCCTCACTAACGAAAATTTCGGTTGCCTCCCTTGCCTCTCATCTTGAGAAGGGTTAGACTAGATGTATCGGACTCTGACGCCTAGGAAAGTGGGAGAAATTGTTGAGAGGGGGTGGATTCTGCACCTATCGTTGTCAATATTGAGTTGCCGCTGGTAGCTTTTCCTGTACGGAGTACAGAACCATGATACTGTTTTACCAGAGCCCTAAGGAGATGGATATTTGTAATCCCTGTAATCTCAACTAGACTCATGGGAACAATGAGTTGTTACGAATGCAGTCAAATATTAATTGTAGTGCTTTTCATGAAGTATGTACAAAGTCTGAACCCGCTTAGTTCAATTCGATGTCTTACTGAACGTCAGGGTGGTTGTGCCGTTGCTTGGTAGGTTGACCAAATAGCCACCTTGCTGCATCGTCAATCCCGAAGTCGCCAGCGTCACGCTAGCACTTCCAAGCACACTGCTAGTCTGCTCGAAGTTCATTATGGTATTTATCGCGTTGCTTGCCTGATCGACTTGTGCCTTCCCTACACTGACCGTTAGAGCACCAGTACTCGGCTCGTAAGTGAACTCTTGAACAGCCCCAGCACTAAATGTCACATACAGACCGAGCGGCGCGATGAAGATCCTTCTCCTCACCGCATCTCTTGGCTGTACTGTAACGTCTCCGTTGCCATTGGCATTCATATTTGACACGATATTCCCACCGAAACTCACCATTCCGAAGACTGGATGATCGACCAGATAAGTTCCAGCACCCATTACCATCCCTGAGAAGTTCGGTCCGTAATCCCCGGAGTACGGATCCCACTCCAATAACTCCGGATAACTGTGCATGGCCAGACTTGTCGAGCCATCTTGTCGCACATTCGACAACGGACCCATATTCCCTCCAAACGCAACCCGCAAATCATACAGACTCTTCAATGTCCCTGGCTGCGGATTCGATCGATAACTCGCCAGCAGCGGAAGAGAATTGAGGCCGGATCCATAATGATGGATCTGTCGCTCAATCTGGGGGATCTTGCCGGCATACAGGAAATCCCAGTATCGGCGCGCGTTACCATTCCACGCCCAATGGGGTACCGTCGGCATGTAGCCCCGGATCGAGTTGAGCGACTTGTTTGCCGTGGTGGAGTCGTTGAAGTAGGTGCTCCAGAGGTAGACGCCCTCCTGGCCGGTCGAGTCCCAGGCCATCTCGCTGCCGAAGGGGTCGGTTTCGGAGGCCCAGACGCGTTGGCGGGCTCGCATGAGGGACTCCATATTGGTAGCTTCGGCGGTGAGATTCTCGATGCGAAGGGAGTCGAGGAGATAGGACCAGACGGTTTCACCCATGAGCCCGTCATCGCCGTAACCGGTGTTGGGTGCGCCATTGGCGCTGGTACCAAATGTGTAAGCAACGGTGTTGTAGGATTGATTGAGGTACCAGAGGGGTGTTTGGAGTGTGAGTATGCCTGGAGTGGTACGCCCAGCGTGGTAGAGAGACCAGTATAGGGCACTAACGTGAACGTAGTCGTAGGCACGATCCGTGGCGTATGCCGCGGCTTCATTCCAAGCACCGTTCCAATTGATGGATTTGTTATACTGATAGCCGGGAACGGCGCTGGGTTGATAGAAGAATAAGCTCTTCCGAACGGCATACTTCTGAGGTCCTGATGAGATTTGCAAGTAACCCCAAACAGTCTCATTGACCATTTGCTCAAGTTTGGCGACTTCTCCCGCGCTAGGATAGATGAATTGCTTCATGCCTGCAGCTAGAAAAGAACCTGCTCCGCCCTCATCACTAATACCGGCAATCCATGCGCGGTTGTCTTGAAGAACATAATTACCTACGGAGTAATCATAAGATATCACGGATGGAGCTCGATGAAAAGGGTCGGAGGTGTTCGTGTACCACTGCTTTGTCGTCAAAAAGTTTCCTGCATTTTGCAAGGTATCTGGTCCCGTGTTGGTGATATAGTAGTGAATGGCCTGTGTTCGACCAGACGCGTATGTTATATCAAGCCGAGTTCTTCCAAATGCCTCCTGTGAAGGGAGTACTTCGTATGCTTGCCACGCCCCACTCAAAGTTTCGTTCCTAGCACTGACCGATAATCCATTCTCTGGTGAAACTGTCATGGATTGTATAGCCTCCGAAGAATTTATGTAGAGACTACCAACGATGTCGTGAGGTAAAACGTAACCGGGGATACCGACCGCTACAGGAACATCATTAGATGCGACGGCGTCCTCAATCTGATCTACTGAAGAAGTTGCTGAGAACCGAAGGGCAACGGATATCGATTCTCCGGGAGAAATCATGGCAGACGTCGGCGTATTCCATGGCGTTGTTGCATTCCATTCCTGCTCCGCATATGCCTTGGTGTAGATTTCGTAAGCATAGTTTCCCTCGTACGTCTGCTGTTGATAGTAGGGATTATTCCGCTCAGGCAAAAAGCGCCATGCCTCAAATTTTGTGAGATTTCCAAAGGGAGTGATGACCATATCTGGGCCTGTGCCAGTGAGCCGTGTAACCTGCACGTATCCAGCTCCAAGTCCAATGTATGGATCAAGGAGAACGCAATCTTGCATGGTCTCATCCGCAGTCCGATTTATGAAAATATTGTTCATCTCAATAGCGAGACCAAGGGCACCGAGCTCGATCGCCGTATCAGCAACATTTGCGAGGGTAAAATTGAGGATTACATCTCCTTGATATTGAGTCCACAACCGCGTCACATGCAATTGGGAACTGACGTTGGGCCATAGGGAGTCCAGGTCAGACTCAAGGAGGCCAGTCGAATCTTGAGGCTCGGTGGACGTGATATTCACCCTGTTTGTCGCAGAGTCTGCTCCAATCCAGTCGTTTTGACCAGTAAGACGGTAACGGAAGGAAATGTCCCCTGTATGGGAGTTGCCATTTCCATTCCGAGTACTGAAGACATCGCTAGGAGAAAAGTCAAATGCCAGATCCGTGGTTGGTTTGAGTGATTCGAGTACGCCCGATCCTGCGGCGAATAGTCCTTGCCAGTTGGGGGTGGAAAATGGCGTCTGCGCAGCCGCAGCGCCGGCGAGGAAGAGGAATGACCAGTACATGGCGATTTTAAAATAGCTCACATGGGCATTTTCCTTGAGGAAAGAAAAGAGAGGGAAAAAGAGAACAAGAATTCGGAAGAAATTGTAGAGAAAAACTCACGATCTTTTCGGACATGAATTGCAACGACCTACCGAATGAAGTATTGATCACCTCTTGCATTAAAATACGGTATGACCCGAAATGCCACCGCTTAGATGCCTAGACAGCTAAATGTCCCTGTTCTTTGCAGGGGATACGATCATCGGGAAAGAGGATGAGGGTCGACGAGAATGTGCCTGATCCCTTCCCCGCATCCGAATTCGCTCAATTGGGCGATGTTTTGCCGAGCCCGATCTGCTATAAATTAACGCTCGAAATTAGCAACGCCCAATGAATCCAGCGAAGCCACAGTACTGCTAGCGGCTCAGCGGAGAAATTTATCCCTTTCTTCCTTGGAAGAATGCTGCCTGTCGATGACAAGTATTTTAAGGCAGATTAACGTGCCATTCAAAGTTCGAGGATCACGTGGTCCAATCTATTTTGGCGGCTGTTGATTGAGACAGACGGTCGCCTACAAGCTTGAGAATTACTACGGACGTCTTCGCAGTAGAAGCACATACGAGAAAAAGTAGAAAGTATGCCATTAAGTCTGTTCATTGGAGACATAATCAGTCGACAGCAAACCCGTTGCTATTCCACAGAGGAGCTCAAGGTAGGCTAGCTAGATCCTGCGCACCAAGAAGTGTACGGAGATAGAGTCGGCTGGGTAATTGCCGTAAACCCTAGCATGTACGCCAGGCTGAGCAGAACTTCATTTACCTGGCTGAAACTTACGGATGCTAACGTGTAAGCAAGAGTGAGACTCTCGAGAGTGACAAAGATGCAAATCTGCTTTCTTTCTCTGGATCGCTGGTGTAGCTCGCCCTCTCCATCTGAACCGAGAAACAATACTTGATCGACGAGACAAGTGATTAACGGGTGTTCCTGGAAACCTAAGCAGTTTGCTATTGTGTCGTTGCTCAATAACTTGCATAATTATCATGTATACCATCGCTTGGATACTTTCCTGGACGTATACGGTATCGCGTGAGAACCACATGTATTGGTGCCACCCTCTTTCATGAGCAGCACTTTTCAAGGCCGGCGACTTTGCACGATGGGCGTGATCTTGCTCATAGAGAGCCCCACTAGCTCTCAGGTGGCCCGAGAAGTTGGCTAGCAAGATTCCACTGAATGGCGCGAGTCACCGTTATGTGCTTGACAAAAGCCTTGATCTTCGCTCAAGACTTTGAGGCTGCCTCCTTGACAACATCTTGGTCGAGTTCATACTGCGAGACGTCAATCCCCATCTGCTTCGCAGTATCCAATAGCAGCTTCCTCTCATTGATCTGATCCTTTGTATACTGCACTGTGGCCTGTAGCACAGTTGCCTCGCTCCGCCCTTGTCCTTCCATACCCGGTACGATATCTGCAAGCCGGTCGAAACCGGCACGAATGGCTTCACGACGCTTTTGTTCCGAGGCGATGTGGTTATTCTTCTTTTCCTGTTCACTGAGGCGCGGCTTTTCAGCAGCGTTATTTTTGCTGCTTGGGGAACTAGATGAGGCGGCCATAGTCTGTGCGTGCCAGTTTCCTACGAGAGATCGAGCGGAAGTAGAGAAACACCGCAGTAGGTAAACCGCACGTCTACAGAGCTGTAAAACCCGACGTAGACCCCAAAATGGGTCAATGCGAGGTATGAGCAAGCTTGCTGTAATAAGATTATGTTCCGAGAGATTGGATATCTTCGAGAATACGCATTGCACGGCGGACTAGGACGATGGCAGGAGGGTTGGGGGCGGAGGTTGTAGAGGCAGTCACTGCAGTTGGGGCGGAGATCTTTCTTCTGCAGGGTCCGACGCCCAATGCGACGTCAGGCTCGAAATCCCGCTACAAGTTATCTTGTCACCTCGAAGGCTGGCGCTCGCCCTCCCCACTGACCGCAGCTTCCTTCGATCGATCCAAGAAACCTAGAAAGAGCTTTGACGTAATCCTGCCTGTCTTTCTCCGCCAATAGACCTCTCACTACGCCATCAACCTTCCCTTTTCCACGCCGCAACGCCCCTGCTAACTTCAAGAGTGAGATGCTCGCTGAAGCTCCAGATCAGCTTGACTTGGCCTTCATTCGGATCAAAGAAAGGTCATGTCGCCTGCTGAAATCAGAAGTCGAGGGACCAATGATCGCATAAATAATCTACAACAGGAGGGGCGGTTACAGCGGGAGAATTCAAGAAGCAAGAGCGTGCTATCCAAGCATGACGTTTACTCGTATGCACTCCGAGTAGCCTTCTTATCGTATCTGCTGGAGCCTCGTGCAAAGAGAAAAGAACATGTTGCTGCTCAGAAGCGACAAGTGCAACGGCCTGCCACTTCTATAAATGACCTGGTTAAGGACTTTTCACTCATCAGGGATTCCAGAAGCACAAAATTTCCACATGGCTTCATGTCAGAGCTAGAAAAGCGGATCACGCTTGTGCTTTACGGTAAAGAGAAGATGAAAGAGTATGACGACTCCTCGGTGAAACGAACATTTGCTGCTTTCCTCAACGAGTTCAAAAAACCAGATTATCGAAAGTCCGTTGAAAAAGATCGTAGGGTGGAAGACCTGTTACTGATCTTCTTCTCTAACGCTACAAAGGTATTGCAGCAAGGCAAAACCCCAGAAGACGACTCATGGAAATTCATGGTGGATCGCCACGTCGCTCTCTTCGTTCGTTTGATCAGTGCAACCCTCAAAGATCACGATTGGTCGAGAGAACGACCGGAACTCGCCACGAGGTTACAGACTCTTGAAGCTAAGCTTCTTGTTCACGATCAAGATCTATCCGCAGAGACACAACGTAATGGTGGGGCTGGAGGGACAACGATTGAGGTCGAAGTTCCCCGTACCTACGAAATCAAGGATATGCCGTTGGTTCAAACCGTCGCAAAAATATTTGGAATGTCCAACGGTCAGGCGCAAGGAGATGTCATGGACAATAAACCGAATTGGACGGAGGAGGCCGCGCTTCAGGATTTGAAGATGTACCAAACAAACCTCAGCCTGAACACTAGAAGAACCCTAACACATAATGACTTTGATCTTGATGAAGGCTACGAGTCCTGGAAAAAGGCAGAAGTTCATGATCTAGCCCAACTTGTCATGTCCATTCTGCAATCCAGTCCAGAGCTTGCAAAGACGTCTGGCAATTTCCTCCCACAGTTTCAGCCAGCCACAAATGGCTCTGGATCAGATTCTGGCTATTCAGATATGTCTCGAAAGATGTCAGAGCAGTCGCAGTCCGACCCAGGCTCCCCTTACATTGTCGATCAGCCCGTTGACATGAGCTTCCTCAATCTGGACGAAAAGGTCGAAGAAGAAGCACAGAAAGACGATCGTTCTTACACATTCATTCCACCTGATCCTAGGGCCTTCTATAGATATGTTCTCAATCTTGCGCTGAGTAATGACCTTCGCGATCAGGAACTTCAGCCAACAGAAGCCACTGAGGAGACGCCTTCCATCAAACTTCTCTCTAAGCAATCGACAGAGCTACTGAATGAGCTCGCTATTCGATGGCGGGTCCCTCAGTTCTCCAGACTCATTCTTCTTTTAGATGTTATCCGAGAGAAATACATCAACCAGGAAATTTCACTAGACACCGTGGATGCTGCCTTCGAATTCGTGAAGAAGCCGGTTGATAACAGAAAAGGGAACAAGTCTAACCAGATAGTGCAATCGTCACTTTTTGACCGTTCAAAATGGACTATTGCTGACTACGCCCTAAACCAGCAAGTCCTTTCTTCTTTACACGATGCTTTTCTCCGAGAACTCTTTGAAAATTTTATTCAATGCTATGAGAGCAAACCTCCATCCATTGGCCCGGTGATGTATGTCCTTGAGCATCATATCTACGATGACCCGCTCTTTGCCAAGACACCGGAGGACTTGGATGAGTTTGCGGATCGCGTTCGGGAAGCACTACGGCAAAAAGCTCGGGACATGTATAGCATGATGCTGTCTAAAGAACTGCCTGGCCAGTTGGAGCAATGGGAATTCTTCCATGTCATACAGCTCGGCAAATCTGTAATCAAGCTGGCAGAGAAGATCCAGAAGCGGTGGCGCAAGAACCCTGAAGCCATGGGTGTTAATCCATTCACAATTCTTGTCGAGGAGATCTTCCCATCTTATGTTGCAGATTCGAGAGATATCGTGAAACGAATCATGGAATTTGCAGAAAAGAAGGGTGAACCTGTCCCGGTTCAAGATGGCTTCGACCTATACAAAGAACTCGTGAGTATTCGGCGCGTGTACTCGGACGCCTTACCGGGCGTACCCTTTACCTTTCAGATTGAAGACCTGTTGTCCGACTTTGTCTGGCGTTGGATCAAACTCACAGATACCAACATGGCTGGTTGGGTAGAGAATGCCACCAAAGCGGATTCATTCACCGTGCGAGTTGAGGGCGAGAACCAAGTGCCTAACGATGACGAGCGACACAGTGTATCCGTAGTAGATGTTTTCCGTTCTTTCAACGAAAGCATTGAGCAAATCGTCTCACTGGAATGGGATGATGACTACCAGTATGCTAAATTTATGACAGCTATTTCCAAGACCATTAGTGCTGGGCTTGGGCGATACTGCGAATTGGTAGAGCAGCAGTTTACAAAGGAAATGGATCGCCTGACTCCGCAGCAAGAGGCAGAAGTAAGGCAGACTCGGCAGGAAAAACTGCTGCAACTTGCGAAGGACGCATGGTCACAAAAGGAGAAAATCGAGCCCTTTCAATTCTTGCCGGAGGTAAGTATCCTGGCCTGGTTTCACCATGTGTGAATTAGTCTGATCATGGCTTAGTCTCTTGTCAAACTCAACAACATTGAGTACGCGATCCTGCAGCTGGACAAGCTCGAGCATGAAGTCAATGTAGACGCCTGTGCCGAAGTGCTTCAGACCCGCGAACCTCAGCTCAGGTTGCACCAAAAAATCGATAAGTACGTCTTTACCATCAAGATCATTGAAGCGGAGGACCTCAAAGCTTGCGATATCAATGGCCTGAGCGATCCGTATGTGGTGCTTGGCGACGAGTACCAAAAGAGATTAGCCAAGACACGTATACAGTATGCAAATCTCAACCCTAGGTGGGATGAGACTGTAGATATTGTTACGCAAGGCCCTCTCAATATTATCGCTACAATCTGGGACTGGGACGCGATGGGAGATCACGATTGCGTCGGTAGGACATCGCTCAAACTCGATCCATCTCATTTCCGAGACTACTTGCCCCGGGAATATTGGCTAGACCTGGATACCCAGGGTCGATTGCTGCTAAGGGTGAGTATGGAGGGCGAGAGGGACGACATTCAGTTCTACTTTGGAAAAGCTTTCAGAACCCTGAAGCGTGCCGAGCGAGATATGACGAGGAAAATAACGGATAAGGTATGCATTCCTAGAACGAGAACTCAGGGATTGCTGACTCTATTTTAGTTATCGGCCTACATCAACCACTGTCTCTCAAAACGAGCCCTCAAAAGCTTGCTTAACAAACCGTTTACCGTATCAGCTGTGACAGGGTATTTCCAACGTAGTCGCGTTCAATCCATCCAGCAACAGGGACCGACCCAAGCTGAGGTCACAAATATGCTGAAACCGCTCTTTACTTATTTTGACGACAACTTTGCTATCATGAAACAGACCTTGACAGAATCTGCAATGGTCACGGTCATGACGCGATTATGGAAGGAAGTCCTCGCTACAATAGAGTCGCTCGTTGTTCCTCCACTTTCTGACAAGCCCTCATCACAGCGGCAGCTTACCCAACAAGAGCTTGACATCGTCTTCAAATGGCTCGAGGTACTCAGGACCCCAATCCCTTTTCCATGCCGCCCGGCTGACCCATGTCATCCAGATGCTCTTTGACTTCTTCCACGCCGTCGACGAAGACGGCACCGCCAACGGCGTTCCCCTCGACATCCTCAAATCCCCCAAATACCACGAAATCGTCTCCATGAACTACTTCTACTTCCTCCCCACCGACGACCTGATCCGCGAGAGCGAACGCATCGCCGCCGTCTCCCTCCAAAAACGCCAGCAAGCCGCCGCGCAATCCAACCGGCTCTCCGCCCCCGCCTCCCTCCTCTCGACCCCGAGCGGCCACGCGTTTGGCGGCGGTGCAGGGCTCATGGGGCTTCCCAGCACAAAGAGAAGCAAGAGCATCATGCTGAGTCGGAACCTGGGCACCATGAGGAAGGCGAAGGAGGAGAAGCGGCGCGAGATGCAGGCGGAGCCGAGCGACGACATCATCTTGCGTATTCTGCGGATGCGGCCGGAGGCGGAGCGGTATCTGCGTGATCGCAGTCGGCAGAAGGAGAGGTTGGCGGCGGCGGCGGCGGCGGAGATGATTGTGAGGCAGAGCTTGTTGGCTGGAGCGGGCGGAAGAGGAAGGATTCCTGGACGCTGAGGGATATGAGGACTTGCGAAGAAGAGAGATTCTGTGACTTTCTGCTAAGGGCAGATCGCACTGCGCATGAAACGGAGCGACAGGCAGGCTTGAACAGATTCGCTGCTGAGGATAGACGGTGGTATCGAGCGAGATTCAAGGGTCGAAGGTATGTGGAAGTTTTGTTGATGTTCGATTTCTCGACTTGCTGGCAAGCGGACACTCTTGGGGTTCTCTAATAGCACTACAAACGCATATGGCGTCTGGTACATCGGTCATGGGGTCGGGTGCAGCTAATAAGCACAATGCCAAGGTATATCCGGACGTTCAGGGATGATATGGATCCGTTGCTGAGCTGTACATAAACTTTTGCAGCGTATCTTCAAGCGTAATCAGCGTGGTTGATAATAGTTACTCAAAATGAGAGTGCTGGTTCTGTTCGACCATGGTATTGCTGTCTTGGGTTTCATGACAAACGCCTCTTCATCAGTAGCTGCCCACGTGCTGTGCTGTCAAGAGGTATCTGAGTCAGGTAAGTCGCCTCCCGTATCACTGAATTTGTTACAGAACGACTAATGATAAGACTGCTGCATAACCAAGAAAACTTCGGGAAGACAACCGTTGTACCCTCCTCGCCAAGGAATCTCCAATAAAGTAATACCGTTTGTCTTAGTTCCTTCACTTACACTCCATAGTCATCTAGATGACATCGACTTGGGATGCGCTTCGATTCAAGACCAACTTCCTGGAAGACATTCGAGTCCATTCACCGACGGTCATCCAGGCCATTGCCCACCCCGCAAGGCCGCAAGAACTTGGCACACAGTCACTTGCCGCCCAACATAATTATCAGATTAATTTGCGGTGACGAAGTCATTCAACATTGCCGAGTCTATCTGTTATGCGTCACCAACGTGAAGTTCATGCCAGCTCAGCTCGTCGACTTGACTTCATCTCTTTACTCATACAATTGACTGTCCTTACCACCAGCAAACCCAATAAAAAGCCGAGTCTGCTCGGATCAGTCGTCTGTAAAGTGTGCATAAGCCAATCTTCCCTCCCGCGGTCAAGTGGTCTCTCATTTTGCAGTCTCGTCTCTGTATGCAGCCATACAGTCTTTCCTGACGCAAACCCGATGTTCGCTGTCGATATCTTCCTATCTTGTATAGGTCGACGAGGTTCAAACTCGGACAGGAAGATTCAGATCTCAGCTCCCACGCTGGAGTCATCATCCTCAGACTTCCAACTGAAGCCGTTACCGAAAGGAGTTATCCCTCTTGGAAACCCAACCGATCTCTATACTATCGCGCATCATCCAGCTGGAGAGTTTTCGGGGCCTATCATACCGTTGAAACTCATTCCTCCTCCACAAGCAAGAGCTAAGCCCTTGGAGTCTGAGACTATCTCGCCGTCGGTTGCCTCTATAACCACCACGAACGATCTGCCTATTGTTCCTGATCCCGTCTACGGGTTTCTTCCACCGGTTCGACGGCACACTGTCTTGCGCTTCTCCCTGATTTCTCAACTCAAATAATATAGGTCATGAAGACACGGCAGGCCCCGATCTTCCCTCCACCTATCAGGACCACAGGTCTCGACGCCATAATCGTCGAGTCGCGCCCAATTTTCTCTTCCCGCAAACTCTTGGATGGGTCGAAAAAGCGACTTGTGGCTGTACGCAGTCCCGAGCAGACCAATGCGCAGGCGTTTGAAGAATGCCGCCGATGCAACGCTTTCCCGCAGCTGGCCTGCCGCTACTGGAGAAGCCGACAGGTAGCCGAAGAGCATGGTCTTGCATGGCAGCGACCGGAGAGCTATATACTATGCCGGTAAGTAAATTCATGTGAATGACCTACAAAGGCAACCACCAGATAAGCCTAACCTGGCCCAGGCAAACTTCCGGCGTCGGTCACGATTGCGAACTTTGCTACTGGGCGAAAGTCTTCGAGGGCACCATCAGGCGCGAACGAGCTTCTCGCCAAACCCTTCATGAAAAGCTTCTCAACCAAATCATGCATCCTCATTACGCGTGCGACCTTTGCGAGGAAGAGAGATTGATGCCCGATGAGGCTGGGAGCTCATGTGAGCGAGAAGCGGAGGAGCGAAAGGAGAGAGCGAAAGTAAGGGAGACGGCGGCGCAGGCAAAGAGTCAGCTGCAAGATATTCACGAGATGAAGCTAGTAGCAGAAATGGTGCAATGGCTATGGGAGGCAGAAGTGCAGGGGTTGGGATGGGTGTGAGGAATTTGGACATAATCGCGCTGGTTCGCGGCTTGGAAGAGCAGTAAGGCTCAAGATGCTTTCTCCGATTCTGCACATACACGTACTCTTGACTAATTGCAATCTGACATACGATTTGGGAAGGCATATCATCGCGTGACTTGTCGCTGCGAGGTTGATCTGTTAATAGAATAGATCGCGTCATGAGTTGTGATGGCGGATGGAGTCACTGCCATATTTACCTTTTACTCCACGACACATCCAATGATTCGACAGAGTACTCATCAAGCAGCCAGTCACACGTCAGGCAAACAAAAATGCCAGCATCGTCGCGTACTGTGTTTACATGTCCTGCAAGAATCCGTCTCCTAACCAAACAGGTGGTATACTAATTGCCACTGGCTACACGCGACAGCATAAAAGAGAAATCTCCTCCGAGAAAAACCTCAACTAAAGCTTGTACTATAGAGACACTGAAAGTGCCCCTTATGGCCGTCAGCGATCAAAGCACCAGCTATTCGTCATTGCTAGCCAAGTGCCAGACCTTCTTTGAAACGCAGCTTAGGTCTGTTGCCTGCAGCGATGCTCCCCTCCAGAACCTCAAAATCTACATCGACCTCTCCGTTAAACCCAAGGTGGCCCTACAATTCCCAGCGCTGTCCCCCTGCCGGTACGTAGCCTCGTCTATAACTACATACGCCTCCGTTATACCTTTAGTTACTTGACTGACTTACTGAATCTTTACGCATAGCCAATCTCCGCTTCCAGAGCTTCAATGCCCTGCGTGCTCCGCTGTCAGATCCCTCATGTCCGACAGGTTGGTCATTGATAATGCGGAAGGTTGGCTGCTTGCGCTGTGTGAGGGATATCGCCAAAGTGGAGTTCCTGGTGCGCAAAAAGATGCGGAGAGGGAGGCAGAGATTCGGGGTGTGATAGAGGGGCTAGTGGAGCTGGAGAGAATGCTTGAGGAATTGGAAGACATGAATAAGGCGAGTGGAAGCCAGGAGAAGTGAGACGAAGGAGCTCAGTGGGAAATGACATGTCAGAGAGGCGGGCATAGAGAAACCAAGGAAGGCACTGGAAGTACAGGCACAGAGTAACAGCAGGGCTATCCGTAGGATGCATTGACGAATTGTCAGTAGTGAAGCAACAGCCGGGAACCTGAATTGAGACATGGGTGCATGCATCCAACTTGCGTCTACCACGCGTATGTCAAGGAACTTGAATGCAATCTTGTTTGCAATCTTGCGTCTTTGCCTCCATTGCACAGCAACTTTTAGCATCGCGGAGCCGATGAGCGGAGGGTCAATCTCAGGCAGAATCTCACACCGCCTTGAAGAATGCCCTCCTGGTGGGTGGTGGGGTCCTTTTCACAGCAATTTTTAGCGTCGCGAAGCCGAGGAGCGGCGGCTCTTCAGGAAAGGGAGGGGAATAAGTGTTCGATTTTGACACCTCCACTAATCACCAAATCTCAACAGCTCTATGCACCTTTTAAATACTAACATTACCTTCCTTCATCCTTTTTCTAGGTAAATAATTCGAATCGAGTTATTTGCTTACAAAATTCTGGATAATCTTTGAAAATTTTCAAGTATTGTGCAGGTGTGGGTGGTGAGGTGGTCTGTGTCAAAATCGGACACTTATTCCTGCCCTAGCACGCCTGGAGAGCCGGGGCCGTGCACCGTGTGGGCGCGTGAGTGTGAGTTTTTTTGGAAACAACACACTGAGCAGCAACATTTTCACAGCAATTTTTAGCGTCGCGGAGCCGATGAGCGTTGGGCCAATCTCAGGCAGAATCTCACACCGCCTTGAAGATTGCCCTCCCCACCAAGGCAGACTTGGGCGTGATAGGTCCGATACCGCTATCCGATAACAGCGCTATCGGCCGATAGTTATCGGTGCGCTATCTTGATAGCGCCGATAGTCGCA